>CM034148.1:330208345-330233281 GCA_019776745.2 Taxus chinensis | reverse complement strand
CCAAGTGAGTGAGCAAAAACACCCGCCATTCCTATTTTCTACTCAGCACTAGTGTCTAGTCTATTTTTTTGGTCCAAGTTAGATTCTAGAATAATATGTGACTATGTGCTTTGTCTAATTTTTGTACTGGGCTTTCTGTAACTCTGAGCTGCTGGAAGGTGATTTTTTCACCTAATAGATGCCCCCCTCATTTTGAGTGCAAATGAAAAATGTAGAAGGATGCATCCTAAAGGAGAAGACCTAAAGTTGATATGCATATCATGTATTGGATACCTGCAGGGGGTAGGGGATGTGTATGGAAGAAACCAAGGCACATGCAAACAAAGTAAGATAGAAACAAGTGTTAGTGCAAAATAGCTAGCATGCAATAGAATACAATGTAGCAAGAAAGTATGAAGGCAAGAGGGACTATGAAAAGTGTGTTGCACACATGGGACATCACTCACAATGTCACAAGAAAAAAAGGGTCATAATAGCCATAAGTAAACAATGAAAAAACATGAATTAGGTAAAATCCCACAAATAATAGCTTACAATAGAAAGAAAAAATTAACAAATAACCATGGTTATATAGAGTCCTACAAGGAAAATTCTACACATGAAGTTCTTGTTAGCCTATTAGAAATATAATGAGTATGTCAAAGCATGTATAGATCAATGAAAAATAAATGATAGTGATGAAACATAGTAAATATTGGAACAATAAGACATGTGATTTATGAAGTATGAGAGTAGAAAAGGTAGATGCCCTAGAAGCCTTGATGGTACTGGTAAAGAATGGTGTCAAACATCATACATTGTGTAAGAATATGTAAAATTATTGCATTCACCTCAAGATACCATGTGAATGTGAATGTGTGTATAAAAAAATATAATGACATACTAAGTATCCAACTAGCATAGGAAATAAAGTGTAACATGTGAATAATATAAGCTATCAAGAATAAATGCAACCAAGATGTGTGAGTTATGTGTGTATGTAATGGTGTGCTACAATATATAAAAGGTGTAGATGAGAGGGGCCATGTATCCCCCTAGTGGATATGTGTGAGATGTGGTGATACTTAGAGAGATAAACATGAAGTATGGAGCATGAGTGATTGATAGAGAGTATCCAAGATGTGATAAGTGAGGTTAATTTCTGAATTTTTCCCTCAACAGTCCAATATGAACCAAATAACAAGAGTGTGTCCTCAGGTAATGATGGTAAAGTATATTTACCAAAGATGTGGTGATGCTTGGAAATATAGACATGAAGCACAGAGTGTGAGTAGGAAAGTTATGACAAGTGAGGTTCATGGAGGAATTACACCCTTAATAGTCAAACATGAACCACAAAACAAGAGTGTGTCATTGGGTAGTGAAGATAAAGTATGTGAACCAGAGATGTGGTAATGCTTAGAAATATGAAAATGAAGCACAAAGTGTGAGTAGGAAAGATGTGACAAATGAGGTTCATGGAGGAATTGCACCCTCCATAGTCAAGCATGAACCATAGAACAAGAGTGCGTTATTGGGTAATGAAGATAAAGTATGTGAACTAGAGATGTGGTAAAGCTCAGAAAGATGAACATGAAGCATAGAGCATGAATAGGAAATATGTGACAAGTGAGGTTTATGGAGGAATTACACCCTCAAAAGTTAAGCATGAACCATAGAAGAAGAGTGCGTCATTGGGTAATGAGTGTGTTGTATGTGTTTGAGATTAGATGCTAGGAAATATTTATCTTGAAACACAGAGCATGAAGTGTAGTAGATAAGATATGAGTAGGTAATAGAGATAGATAGCAGTGATGGAGGGGTAGGAATTTCTACGCCCCCAAGTGTGCAAGTGATGGAGACCAGTGTGATTATGTGAAAGAGACCATGCCATGGTGGCGTATGTTGAAATGTTTCATAATAAAATATATGGTCATCATAATGGTAGGTAGAAGCAATGGTATGACCAATATTAGAATCTGGATATAATGGAGGAAATGTAAGTAGTTGATGGATCACAATTTCTATTGAGTGAATTTATTGTTCTTCCTTTGATGGTTTGGCCTTAGGTGGGGCTTGTGGTTATTTTTGTGTTACTAGAGAAGGAACATGTGTGACTATTGTGTGATGCTTACTAGATATAAAAGGACTAGATTTAGGAACCCAATGGGATTTGGTAATTCATGATGAGAGTGTAGTAGAATGTTGTGTATTAAATGAAATAAAGCCTTGATACTCAATTTTTTCAATTCTTCGTTCTAAAGAATAGCAAAACAAGTGACCTTTGTATTTTGTAAGCTGATAAGAAGGGTAGTAATGAGTAGGTGGAAAGGTGATTAACTAGAGATTGAGGAACTATGAGAGAATATCATGTTTCTTAGCATTTCAATCAAACTTGAGATGTGCTTGTTGTGGTAAGACCTTGAATTCACTTGTATGAGAACTTGTAGTAGACATGGGATCAAAATAAGGTGTAGAAGAAGAACTAGCATGAGCGTGAGAAGCATCCTTGAGATGTTGTATTTCGGCTATGAGGGATGTAATCGCATTCCCATAACATGAATTCATCTTGGAAAAAAATATGTAAACTTGAATTGACTCGAAGATGGATTAATTAATTGTATTATCAGGACTAATAGGTGGGTCAAAAATATGGTTGCAAATTATAGTTACTTATGAACGTTGCATATTACGATGGAGGTACATTATATTTTAGGCCTTTTTGAGAGAATCTTTACAAACTAGGTACTTCTAAAGTATTTGAGACAAGGATACTTGAGTTACTGTAGAGGTCATGATATGAAAGAAAAGGTAAGTTGTAAAATACGAGCCCTAGAAAGTGACCCAAAGGATAGGAATAAGGGTGAAACCCTAGGAATAACTATGTAGATCAAATTTATGATAGAAAATAGATGAAAATATGAACCCTGATATAACTAGGGTTTAGGGTTAAGAAAATAAAAATCTATTAGAATAGGAAAAACAAGGATCAAGATGGTCGATCACGAGTTCTGGTTCACCAAATGATTTAATATAAATTGAAGTAAACCTTAATTTCAGAGTAACCACTATAACAAATGATACTCTAATAATTATATAGTATGCACAAGCAATAAAAATTTAGCAATGTAAAACCCTAAGCAAGTGAGAGGGGAAGGTGACTTAGTTGATTTCCGTGTAATCTGAAGATGATCTAAAATCAGTAATTACTGGAACATATTGAAAATAAAATTGAATAGGATCGATGAGGGTTTATAATCTTATAAATGTCAGGGACAAAATCACCCACATAAGGGCATGATTTCCTAGGCACTAGTGACTGGACTGGGTGCTAGTGAATTTTTGAATGCTCAGGTTCTGGTCTTTTCTTGGATGGAGGAGGTTCACTATTAATCTATATTTATCACTTTAATTTTTTATAATTTCATCGATTGTACCTATAAATTTTAAAATAGATAGCTACCTGCACATGTCCATAAACCACATAAGATATAATACAAAATATGTAGAATGTGGAGTCAGACTGACCACGACAGTCACCCAAAGAGTGAACTTAAAATTGAGTGTTGTACTAGATCTCAAACTCCATGTATTTCTTTGTGCTTGTGTGTGAAATGATGCCCTAGGTTTCCCTTGTTCAAGTTGCACAATGATAGCAGGATAGATCTAGATTTCTCTAAAGTATATAAGAGGCATGTGATGGAATAGAATGAACTCCCATCCTATGTTGTGTATGGAAAGTAATGCAGCCCCTATCCCTTGTATGGATGTGCTAGGTGTATGCCTTGTAATGCTCTTATGCATTTGTGCAAGATTAGGTGATGATAGATAATGTTTATGATGTTTGGCCTCTTATTTGAGAGTAATAACTAAGTATATATACAATTCCCTTGTTTGAATTTTGTAAATGACAACTGAAAGGCCGACCTAAAGTTTTAAAAGGTGACCAAGAAGTAAAAGAGACCCAAAAGAAGCAGAAGAAGATAAAGAAGGTCAGGAGTGCTCAAGAGGGGCAGGAACACCTAGGCATTTCTATCCTAATTGTTTTCTAGTTTCTAAGGTCATAAAATATAAATCAGTAAAGTTTTGGTAGAGTTGTAAGATATGTAAGGCAAATAAAAGTGCAAGAGATAAAGAAAAAGGCCCAAAATAAGTTATCAAGCATTAGTTTTCTTACTTAGGAATCATGTATACACTAGTATATTTTAGAACCTATAAATTTACCCAAGTGCATATATTTTGTGTCTACACTACCATTAAGGATGTTAACATCTTGTAACATTCAATATATGGTCATATTCATTTCAAAATTTTGCATATTCTTGACATAAAGGGTATCGTATGAGGTATTCCTAAGATAGATTCAAAGAATTATGTTGTATGTAAGTCATTTATTATTGGTAAAAATTATTAGAATTCCTTAGCTATCATAAAATGGAGAGAAAGAAAACCTTTGGAGTTAATCCATTCATATTTGTGTGGACCAATATCTTGCAGAAGTATTGGCAAGAATTTGTATTTCATTTTTTTCATTGATGATGCTAAAGGTTTATGTGGGTTTCTCTATTAAAAGATAAGAGTAGAGAGTTTTTAATTTTTAGAAATTTTAAATATTTCTCTAAAAAATAAAGTGGACATTCTATCAAAATGGTAAGAACAGATAGAGTTGGATAATTTTGTTCTAATGATTTTTTTGAGTTTTTTTCTTCATAAGGCATCAAGAGATAGTTAACAACTCCTTACACACCACAAAAAAATGGTGTAGATGATAGAAATAATAGGTCCATCATGGAATTATATACGACTATGTTGGAAAATAAGCACATGGAAATATGATTTATGCTAAAGTAGTAAAGACTGCAATTTACATCAGAAACATGAGTCCTCCAATGACAATCAAAGACAAGACACCTTTTGAGACTTGGTATGGTTCAAAACCAGATGTATATAATTTAAAGGTTTTTTATTGTTTGTTTTTTATTCATGTTCCTAATCAAAAGAGGGAAAAAATTGATCCTAATAGATCAGGTAATATTTTAATTGGTTATAGTGATGAAAGAAAAACATATAAGTATAATCCTACTACTAAATCTTCAATTGTTTCGATAGATTGTGATTTGTTGAGAACTAAATGTATGTTGATTTTGATAGTGTATCTAAGAGGGTAATAATTGAAGGGAGAATATCCTTGAATAATATTTGTAGGACTTAAATTTTCCTACACAGGTTTCTAATGCTACAGGAAGTGATACTAGCTCTTTAGAAGAGACTAGTCACCCATCTCCAACAACTCCAAGTAAGCACAAACAATTGTTGAATCCACATCAGAAAAATAAAATGTTGGATAAGAATTGTGAGAGAAGGATTACAAGGTTGAAACATTAACATAGTAATTTATTTTATGATGAATATGATGGAAATATTATGTTTCCATTGTCTTTTATAGCTAGTGAACTTAGAATTTTTGAAGAAGCTAGTTAAAGGAAAGAGTGGGTTAATGCTATGAAACTTGAGATGGATTCCATCAAGAGGAATGATGCTTGGACACTTATTCAGACATATGTTTATAAGGATTTCATTGGTACCAATTGGGTCTAGAAGACCATTTAGTGATGGTATAATTTATAAGATTAAATCTATACTCGTTGCAAAAGGCTTTACACAAGCTTTTGGCATTCATTATGAGGAGCCTTATGCTCTCATTGCAAGGAAATATACTGTAAGACTAATGCTTTCAATTATTTCTCATAAATTCTATAAAATGCATAAAATGGATGTAAATACTACTTTCCTAAATGTAGTGATTGAAAAATAAGTGTATGTGGGGCAACCATAAGGTTTTGAGGTAAAGAGTGAAGAATTTTGGGATATATAAGTTGAAGAAGTCTCTTTATGGGCTCAAAAAGCTCTAAGATCTTGGTAATCAAGAATTTATGATTGGTTTTTGGCACAATTATTTTTAAGAAGTCAAAATGAGTCAAATGATTACATAAAAGCATTTAGTTCTAATGTTTTGTATTTTTCCCTCTATTTAGAATCATTTGATCTTCACAGATAGCTCTATGGAGATGTTGTGTAGCTTCAAGGAGCTATGAAATTATAATTTGAGATGAGTTATCTTGAAATTATGAAGTACCTTCTTAGTATGGATGTAAATAAAAATAAATATTAAGTGTTTATTTATCAAGAAAATTATGTCCAAGATATGTTGTGATGTTCAATCTTCAAGATTCTAAGGCAGATACTCTAATTGCAAGTTTAGAAAAACTTATGAGAGAAGATGAAAACCCTTTAGTTGATGAGAATATTTTAAAAATATTCTAGAACCTTGCTCTGATACTAAATGAAAGTGTTGAATGGATGGGGAAGGTGAAAAAACCATCAATTTGAAGTGTTGAGTAACCTCTGGTATAACCTATAAAGAAGATCTATATAATCCAAACAAGGCCCAAGAAAACTAGCAATTAAGCTAGCATAATTGCCTGTGTACTTGATGATCAAACTATGTATTGTATGAACCACTAAAATTCAAAATAAATTTTGTAATATTTTTGGTTATTAAATTTAATTACTTGTAATAAAAATAAGTAAAAAACACTTGCACAAATTATAATAATGGAGTGCTATGACACCATGCTTTGGGACATGCTTTTAATAATACAAAATACTAAATTTTCCACTTATAACTCATCTTGAAAAGCAAGTTAAGCTCAAAATAGAAGAAATAATAATATTAAAATTCTCATAAACTAATTTAAAACTTCCATTAAACTCAAAAATATAGTCATGTGATCTATAGACAAAGTCAACATGCAAGAAGCTTTTTCTAGAGTAGAATTATGCAAGTTAGGCATACATTCAAAGCCCAATTATAGCTATCCTAGAGAATTCACCCCAAGGTCGCTAAAAGATATGGATTGACATGAAATTATCATATTTTTAGTTATCTAAAATTAAAAAGTGTTTCCCACCTCTTTGGGGATGAATACACAAGAATTTGTACTTATCCGAAGACTAACAATTGATAGTCTATTTTTAGCTTTTAAAGCTATTTTTAGGAAATCATTAAAAATCAATTATTTCATCCTACTTGAGTAAACAAACCCATTAATGAAATAAATAACTACTAAAACATCCTAAAAGGATATTTTTAAATTATTTCTAAAAATAGAAATTTTCTAAATTTAGTAGAACTTCAAATGCCAAAATTGGCATCATTCCCAACAATACTGACATTATCCTGTAATAAATTACCAAATTTAGCTATTTAAATTTTCCACCCCCACCTTTTAAGCTAGGAAATGAAAACTGATTACTTAAAGGAAAATATAAGTTTTTAGACACACATTGTCTTTGTCTATTGCTTGAGATGCTTGAGTGGTGTATATGTTAAAAAGATTAGAATGAAAATGCAAGAAAAAAAACAAATTTGTCTTCCTACTCTAATATTCCTAGACAATACCTCAGATAGATAAATGGATTGAAAGGGGGAGAGAGATTATACTTTCACTTACCTGCAAGATTTCAAAACTCCTCCTTTAATGTGTTGGATTTTCTCTTGGATTGATTTAGATTTTATGTGGAGACACACGAGTAGCACCTCCCCTTGATATTTCTTGGATTAACAGATGTTTGATGAAGGATGACTTTATTATAGTGGATTGAAGATGGATTGATATATTGGATGATATAAATGGAATTTGTTTTCTATGGATTCTTAATATGGCTCTCATGGAGGAGGAGAGATAAAGTTATAGATTGTGGGTAGAGGATTAAATGGCTAAGATGAATCCATGTTGGATTTGGATTAAGGGTGGAGAATTCATGTGAGGATTAGAGGATTCTAGAGTGGAAGACTATAGAATTTTGAATTCAAAATTCATGAAGGGAAGAAGCTTCCATTGAATTAAAAATTCAATGGAAGGGGAGAGTTAAAGAGACTTATATAAATAGAAGCCTCTAGATTTAGATGTGTGAGGATGTGATTATGATTAGAATTAGATTAGGTTAATAAATGATGATTGGGGATAATGTTACATGGAAAGTCTAGGTGTAGGGATGTGTAGAGTAGGTGGTAGGTGAGATGTAGGAATATTAAATTCCTAGAAAATATTAATGAAGGATTAAAATGGGATAATAGGATATACTAATGAAATAAAAGGGATTAAGGATGAGATGGGATATAATAATAAATTAAACTATTAATGGTGAAATGATGGGATAAATGATAAATGATAAAGGGTAAATATGATAAATGGCTTAATAATAATTAATCTTGAGATTAATTATTATATGGATAGTGATGATGTTGTTTGTGGGTAATTGATCATGTCAACATTTTAGATGTCTACATTTTCCCCCTCTTTGAATGGTTATTACATAGCAATGACCACTCAAATAAAAATAAGAGAAGATGTTAAGATGGTGATATGATGCCCCCTTAAGGGGTTAGGCAGGGAAGAATGATCTAGGTAACCACTCAAATAGAGGAGAGTCCAAAGTTAATAGATGAGAGATGAGTATAGGATGAGAAGATTGAGGATTATAGGAGAGGAGAGAGGATTAGAAGATTATAATATTTGAGGATTTATAGGATGAGGATTAGAGGAATAGGATATTAGAAGAATAAGAGAGATGATTATAAGAAAAGAAGAATAGAAGAGAGGATTAGAGCAATGAGAGATATCAGATTTTGGAGATATTGGGTGCCCAAGTCAACAATGTATGACAAGGGTGAAGATTTAGGATTTTGGATTAGAAGATGTTGGATTTTGAGATTCCCCAGTTAAGGGGGTAGGATGGAAGATTTGAGGATGCTAGATTTGATTTAAATGATTATAATATTTTGGATGTTTGTATGTAAGAATGAGGATTGGATTTTGGATCGAAGATGCCTTAACCAAGGGTAAAGATTTTGGATATTGGGTGCAACATGATAAAATTTGGTTAGGGGTATTGATTGATTGATATTGGATATAAGGGTGAAGAGGTTAGATATTTAGTTATACGATGATGAGGATTTGGTATGGATGATGATAGGGAAAAATATGATGATAGGAGCAGTGTGCTACCATAAAGTTCCCACTGTTATCATAATTATCAAGTGTGATTAATGATATGGCATAAATCAAGATGTAATAAGGTATAAGGACCATGATGATTGGATTGCCACATGCCCCTGTCCTCATATCATTATATAGATTAATAATAAATATTGTACTCATATCATTGGAACATATAAAAGAAAAAAGAAACAAAATGAGCCTCATATCATCGGCCAAAATGTAAATGTAGACAAATAAGCAAACACACAAAAAACAAAAGCACACACATTATATTTGTATAATTTTTTGTGAATGTTTTTTTTAATTAAAAAGCACATTTTTTTATTAATATAAAAATATATACAACGCCATTCGTTCAAAAGTGGGTGGTAAAGTCACACCCCAGAATGCCAAAATTCACATTGAGGTATAAAAATCCTCGAGAGAGACAAGTCATAACACCAAAAAAACTACATAAACAGTGTGAAATTCAACAAAAAAATAGAAAGCTAAGTAGCATCAGCAAACAAGGAGGCATGTGGTGGGGTGGGAAGGGGAATTTCAGGCTTGTCACCCCAACCTAAGCTAGAGGGGTGATACTCATCAGTAATAGGATCACAACCATCCCATCCATTATCTTGCTTATCATCATAGTCATCAACAAGCCGAGTGGAAGAAATGGTAAGTGAAATATGAAGAAACTTTCCTAGAGTAGAAGAAAACCAATCAAAGCCACCCATCAAAGGAAGAACATGCAAAGGAGGCTGAGTGTGAGGAGATCTCCATCAAGGAGAAAGATTTCGTGGGCAGCGACGAGTTTGCCCCCACCCACGGCCAGGAGGTAGAGAGCGAAGAGGCGGAGATGGTGAATGACGGTGTGGTGGTGGTGAACGACCACACGAAGACACATCTGGGGGAGCCCGATTGACAACACAAGGGACTGAACCCCAATGATCAAGGAGGTTTTGGAGATGCTCCACCTCGATCCTAACCTTCTCAGACTGATTTTGAATCTGAAGCATTACATTAGAGATCAAAACCAATTTATTAGTAACCGATAAATCATAATCAAGCGTAACATTATTAAAAACTGTATTATTTCTATCTTTCCATAATGTGAATAATATTTCAGTTTTGAAGATGTGCTAATTTTTTTTGTAAATTATAGGTATCATGGACGAGTCCCCCCAGAAGAGCCATTTTCCAGGAGAAATAATCCAGAGAAAAGGGTTGGATAATTTTTTTTTGTGAATGTTTTGATTTTTGGATGTTTGATTTTTAGATTTTGGATTTTTTATGTTTAGATTATTTGAGGTTGGTTTTTGGATGTTTGGATGGGATATGGGAAGGGATGTAAGGTGGGATGTGAATTTATCCTATAAGTTCCAAAGTGTGTTTAGGTAGGATGAAAGGGAAGGATTGAGGGAATTTGGATAGGTTGGATAGGATATGGATGGGTTGATTGGTTAGGATTAGATGGGATTTGGGATGGGAGAAGATGACAAGATATGCCCCAAGTTATAGGGGGATAAATGTGGTATGCTCCCAAGTGTACAAAAAAAAAGTAGGGTGGCCTATGTGGATGATTGAATGAGTTCAATTTTCCCCTAGGTGTAGGGTAGGATGGGAAGTGAGGGGTATCTAAAATTTATGATGCCCCCAGCGGATGGTAGTAAGGTTGCCCCCAGTCATGATGATGACAATTGAAAAGGGACATGAGGAGGATTGGATGGAAATGAAAGGTTAATATTCTTCCCATGTATGTTTGATCCAAAAGGATGTGGATGTGATGGATGGAAGGAAAATGACATCAGTGATGAACAAAAGAGGATCCTAATGGCACATGTTGTAAGGAAAGAGTGGACTAAAAAAAAAGTGTGACCAAGGTCTAAACCATTCCTAGAAACATGTGAGCCCTATGTATCTATGAGATCAAAGTGTGTGTAATTGTGATGGTTAATTACCAATTAAAGTGAAGACTGAATGGGTAGTGTGTGAAGACAAACTAGCCAATGTATAGTGAGTGATTAATTCAAATAGATGGATGAAGGGTGAACAGAAGGCCAAGTCGTGTATTTCTTTACTGTTAACCAGGAGTCCATATCCCCACTGGAGATGCATCTAATTCTTATCTCAACATTTCTCTACTACTAGCCAGACATCCATAACCCTAGTAGAGATGCTGGAAACACCCCTAGAGAGAGTCTTGAGGTGGATTTTTTTTTGCTATTTTTTAATTTTGATATGATTTTTTTTCTTTTTGATATTTGAATTTTTTTGCACAAAGAGCTTCCACTCTCTTGAAAACTCTCAAGGGGTTAAGAATCACTAGTGGCTTGATGGGGAGATGGAAATGAGTGTGAATATGACATTGGCTAGAGGCTCAATAGGAACACCCAGGGGTCTTCACCACATGTTGATCAAGTGTGTTAAATTTTTTGGATATCTAGGATGACAATTGTGCTGGAATGTTAGAGGTAATGATAGACCAAGGTCACACAGTTGTGGTAGGTAAAATTATCTTACAACATGTGTGAGAAATATGATCTAATGTTCAAATGAATGGAATGGAAATGGATATTAATGGATGTGATGAATGGATCAAATGCAAAGGGATGTAGATGTTAGATGGAAGGAGGATGGGTGGGAAGGAAAGAACATCTGTGTATAGATGAAAAATTATGTGCTCAATCCATTTTTTAGGTGTTTGGGATTTGTAGGGGAATTAAATGATTTGTGATTAGGTTTAGTGGTTAAGATGGTAGGATCAATAATAGGAATGAGTTATGATGGAGTAATGGGAGGGAGGTTGTTAGTGTTAGGTTTATATCCTAAGCCTAAATGACCTAGATTTTTAGGGAGAGAGATGGCTTCGTGAATGACTTGTTCATGGATGCCTAAGCCTTTGCCTCAATGTTTCATATTAGTAAACATATTTTTGGCTATAGGATATGAAGTGGATGGGGAATATGATGCCATGTGGTCATCATAATACTAGGGGGTTATAATTTTATCATCCGCTAAGAGGCCAAACTTACCTATCTATCATGGTTTTACCTTTTCTTTTCTTGACTATTTTAAGGGGTAACAACCAAGTTTGACCTCAATATGGTGGGGTTTCTAGGGTACCCACAATGTTGATTGTGTTTTATTGCACACCATGTAAAGTAATGGATCAAAGCTTCTTTCCCTGTAAAAAACCTTATAAACATTACACTTACACAAGATAATGTTACTGCTCCAAAAAAATGACTGTAAGATTTTATTGATGTTTATGATTTTTCTACAAGATGATAAGATGGAAATATGACTATCACTTATTTAAATTAGATACATATATAGCTATTATTAGTCATGGCTTCAAATCCATAAATCAGACTCCTGGTCTATGTACAAATTTTTAGATATGTTAGAAGCTACTATAATCAATTATTTCTTCCTCTCCTGTAGTGGTGTCAAAATTTGGAATGGAAATATAATCCTCTACAAATAAATTAGAGGATTATTTTGGGGTATCAAAAAGGTGAGACATGTGCAGTGTTGGTGCTAGATATGGTGATGTGGCTGCGGTCTTTAACTTCAGGTGTTATGTTGAGGTCTTCTCATAAGTCTAAGTCCAGTCTTCGTAAACATACTCGTACTGTGCTAGATCTACATGAAATCTTATAGCTTCATTATACGCGTCCCAAAATCCTTTGGTAGCCTCATCGGATACGCATTGATTTGTTGCAAAGATATCATCAATATGGTTGAAGGTTGCAAATTTTGAATCGTGCACAGAGCTAAATATCGTGGAGGATCTCATATTGTTCTTAGTATATTGGATGTCGGATGATAGGAAAAGAACCAATGTCAGTTATAGGGTAATTATTACCACCTAATGCAATCTGAAAGAAACATTCTAGACAAGAGATTAGTAGATAAAAAGAAAATACATATTACATTTTTATCACATTATACAGAAAATTATGAAAACGTAAAAGTAACACAAGAATCACTGGTGATTCAGGAAAATCACTGGCGATCAAGGACAATCACTAGCAATTACTATTAGTTTTAATAGTTTATTAAAACAGGGCTAAAAAACTTGGTAAAGCTAGCATTTAAGGTAAATTTAGAAACTTTGATGACATATTATGAATAGATAAACATCCATTACCTATAAACATAGTGTCTAAGGTAAGACAAATGAGTAGATTACCTTACACAATGGGTGAATTTAGGTAGACAGATGGAAGAAAGACGATAATGAACAGTGATAACAGAATGTTTTGACAAAGGGTTCAATGAATTCAGGAGGAACATGACGTTGGTGTCAGCTGATGAAGGATGTCTTAATCTCTACTGCGTTGATGATGAAGTAAAATGTCACATGTAAAAACATCATAGAATGCCCCCCCAAAAAAGGGTATGAATGCACATATTTATAAATCTACCAGCGATCAGGAAAATCGTCGGCAATTTTGAGGAAATCCTAACTAAATTAGTTAGGTGAGCTAATTTTTCCCAATTATCGAACTAGATATGACATATTTCAAAGTATTTAAGGTGGGAGGAGCGTAAAAAAAAAATAGAACAAACTTTGGTTAGGATAAGAGGAGTTAGCCTTTTTTTGGAAATATTTAGTTAGTTAGTGATTTTAGAAGGTTAGTTGGTTAGGAATAAGTTAGTGATTTTTAGGAAGGTGGTTTTAAATGTGGTTAGGTGGTTAATGAGGTGTCATAGTGAGTTAGCGTAGTGAAGTGTAATGAGGACGTAAGGGGGATTTTAATTAATAAAATTAATTAAATATTTTACATTTGAAGGGTGTGTGATTAATTAATTAACTAAAGATTATTTAAGAGGGCGTAATTTTGTAAATGTGGTACTTTTGATTGTGAGTGTGTTTGAGTCATGGGATAAATTTTTTGGTGTTTACATTTTCCCCCCTTTTTTGGATATTTTTACAATTCGCTAGACAAAAATTATAAAAAATGAATTGTGTCAACATAGGTGAGTCTACTGTAGTGCAATACATAGAGATCACCAGTTGTGTTGCATTTTGGAAAATGGCCTGCTCCAAATGTGGAGGTGCAAAGAAAAATGCTGGAGAATCAATTGATAGGGTGGCTCAAATGGATCGATACTTGTAGACATATGGCCCCTAACTAGTTAAATTTTTTGAGTGAAAAAACCAAGTGATGGGGGCAAAAGGGCTCATCTCCAATAGACATGTGGAAAATCCCAAAGTTGTGATTTTTTTTGTTGTAACAAAAAATCATGAGGGCTAGGATATTTTTTAGAGGCATGCCACACTTCATGTACAAGGGTAGAATGACATGTTCTTGAGTAACGTATGCATGGAATCCTAAAACAAGGGAATCATCGGTGATTGGGATAAATCATCGATTGATTGCCGCAATAACTAGCGATTGGGTCGCAAGAAAAATTTGGGGTATAAATACCCAAATGTATTGTTTTTTTTTTAATTTTATGCACTGTATATGAACACCATTGAATTTGTCAGATCTGGGAGAAAAACATGTGTTTGTAAGAGTGAAAAATTTTCAAATGGCTCTCCTCAAGTCACAAATGGAATCCCGTCCTAGTAGACGTAGGCCTTGATCTTGTTTTTGTTTCATAGTTTCTTTAGGGATTTTTAGGGATTTAGGGACATATTCGTGGCACGTGGATGCCCTAGGGAATATTTACATGAATCATGCCAGTGATTCCTTCAATCACTAGTGATTGAGGTGAATCTGCCAACGATTCACCTGCAACCAAAATAGTTTGTGTTTTAAGTGAGAAGATATGAATTTTGATCCAATATTTTTGACTTTGTGGAATGCTTAGAGTTATATTATACACGTTTGAATTTTATGCTCATGTGATGAGGGTAATTTTGTAATTTCAAATATTTATTTTTCAAAAAAAATTACGGTGTTACTAATGCTTACTTTCATGTTTCTATTGCAGGTGGATGGTCAGTTTACCATCCGAGACCGTATCCCCTTGATGTTAGATGAGACGTCAGAGAGGATTTGTCTGATGATGACTGGGACCATTTGAGAGGCTATGGGATTTATTGGGATGAGATTTTATAGGTGGATTCACAGATTTTGTAGTTTGGTACTTGCATTGCTAGAGAGGTGGAATCCTTCCACCAATACTCTTTGGCTACCTACAGGGGAGATAACCATCACCTTGGAGGATGTTCATCGTATTACTAGACATCCAATTTACAGGGGAGCATGCCTATTGTATTTCAAATGCAGAGAGAGGAGATACCATTTAATGATTGTATGGAAGATGAGGCCTCAGGTATGAGATACTCCTCAGGAGCTTTCGATTATCAGGCCCTATATGAGTATGAGAGAGCATGGTGCTCATGGATGACTATGATGATGTTTGGCATTTCATGTTTTTGCACTATCTAGATTCAGGAGGAGGGAGATTCCCATGGATGATGATGGAGGTAGTTGCGGACATGATGGAGCACCGCACAGATTCTTTTAGTGGGCTCCTACCTTGTTAGCACAAGACATACAGAGAGTCTGTGGGCTTAGATGGCCCATAAGTGCTATGGGATTGGCATTGGATTTTTACTATAGTGTTAGGCTCACGAAAACATATTCATTGCTATCCCATTTGGATTTCCTAGTGCTATTGATACAAGGTACCAAGGCTTCATGAGATGGAGTGTGAGTCTTTATAGAGAGAGGAAGGATAAGGGGCCTACCTATTACAGAGACTTGATATCTAGATTATAGGTTGGTGACGTAATTTAGTGGCTATATGTGGATTTTTATGATTGTTTAGAGTTTTCTAGGGATTTATTATATTTACAACAGGACATTTGGGTCTAGGGCCACAGAGATGGAGAGGATGAGTTGATACACTTTAGTCAAGGAATGAGACATTTTGGCCTGGTTCAAGATATACTTGAGGATCCAGTTATGTATATTTGGGAGGATGAGGATACTAATACCCCACACACTGTTGTTGTAGGGATTACACCCATCATTGAGTAGCTAGGTGTGATGGGTCTGGATGAGGATGGTCATGTTGTGTCAATTGATGATGTGGGGGTCACCTTAGATTTTTCTACTTGGTGGTCCCATTCATTGAGGAGTTTTGAGAGGATGAGGGAAATGGAGAGGGAATCCTGATTAGCTAAATGAGTGTGTGCTCAAGAAGAGGATCCAACTGATGTGGGAAGTGAGGTAGATGAGGACAAGATTGAGCCTGGTGTTGTTATAGCTCTAGATGTTACTATAGTGATAATTGAGAAAGCCATAGTGGAGGTAGAGAGAGTTGTTGCTCAAAGAAAGTGAGATGACTTAGTGGGAGTATGAGAAACTCTTATTAGAGAGAGAGATGGCTTCATTGTAGAGTGTGATGGGCTCTATGCACATCTATTACATGTCTCCTTTGATTGAGATAGGTACAAGAGTTATAGAGATACTTTCAGGAAGGCCTTGGGGATTACGAGGTCTTCTATTTCTGGCATGAAGCTATTAGTGAAATGGTCCGACAGAGAGGGGCATCGACAAGACCTCCTTCTGAGTATGGTTTCTGTAACACATTATGATCTTGTGTGGAAGGATATGGATTATTACATGTGTATATAGTGATCAAGAAATACCATGATGCTACTTACTATGTAGATTATGTAGGTGCTCTAAGGGGGTGCCACAACAACAGCTAGGCCTAGTGATAGTGTAGCAAGTTTGGAGAAACCACCTCAAAGAATGTTGAGAGGGGGAGATGGTGAGGGAGGATTCTAATGGTGGTGATTGTGTAATAGGAGATACTCTTGACCCTAGTTTGATGGATTTTACTAAATTATTGTTTATAGGATCATGAAAGCCCTTTTTTCCTATATATGACATTACTCTGAGTATACAGACATTTATATGTTTTAGACTTTGATATATGATGATGATTATGATGATGTGCCCTTATACTTTGTCATGTGTATTTTATATGTATGTGTTGATACTTTCAATGGTGTTGTGTATTGATTTTTAATTTTGGCATGTCAAAAGTATGATCAATGTGTTAAACATAACAAATGTGACTAAACTAAGCATCAAGTAAAAATGGAGTGAATTCCCCACTTATGATATTTTCATGCATAATGGGTTTGATTTAATACTTACACTTGTATCCTTTCAAAATGTTAAATAAAAACCATCAATTGACAATTTTTAGGTAAATCGCAATGGATTTGGGCAATGTATTTTAGCTAGAATAATTGAAAAAGAGAAGGGGACCATGTGGATGCATGCCGTTACAAGGGAAAAGAGTTATCAATATTCAATCGAATTCATAGAGACTTAATGCCCCCATATTTTTAATAACTTCTTTTTTATAATAAATTTGACTCAAAGATACAGGAAGCTTGCCTAGATGCTTGTATGGTGAAGGCTAATCGATGTGGGAAGCCTTATATATATATGAGTAGACATCCTTCGAGGGTATGGTCTACATTTTTTATTATTTTAACTTGAATGGTTGTCCTTTATGGGATTGGTCCATGATTTAAGAGGTAGTTATCCTTCAAGGGATCAATCTACTTTTTTTTATAATTTACATTTCTTTTAAATAGTCCATCCTTCGAGGGATTAATCTATTATAGCAAGATATTTTTAGCATCCAATGAATTTATCTCATTTTATTAAGCTGAGGGCAGAAGACCCTGATAAGTCTGTTTTAAAGGAGGGGATAAATGCACATGTAACCCACATCCACATGCCTCATGTTTTTGTTGCTGGTGGATAGGTGTAGTGATTCTTACACAATGGTAATTGTTGTTTATAATGGCAGAATGAATAAGTTTTGATCAAAAAACTGGCATCATGATGGTCTAACTACTTAATAATAGAAAGGCCGCAAGTGTAGTGTCATTTAAGGGTTCCACTTTATAGTTCCCTATCAAGGGAAGTGAAGGTGATATGCTCCTGACCCATATTTGTGAGTGATGACATAAGGGACTAATCAAATTAGCAAAAAACTATTGCACGTTTACTCCGCTCTAATGTAGTTTCCTTTTGATTTTCTTTAAACATGAGATACCACCTATGATAATAAAGTGGGTGACACGTTGGAAAAATGCGTCCTTATATGCTGTAATGATACGTTGTTGATATAATTGATGGGATTTTCAAGAGCTCATTGAAAGTTTTTCATCCAACTATATCTAGTTATGTATCAAATAGTCCTAATGATATTGTTCATCAATGATAAAATCAATGAGATGGTGGCTATAGTGATGGGATTTGGATGTGAAGGGGCACAATAGATCCAGAGGCATAAATGAATCAATATAGAAATTCTAGTGTTACCCGTAGGTGTGAAAATTCTATTTTGATAAGCCTGTAGGGAAAACAAGATTTGAGATACCCTAGTTTATTCCTACATCAGTGTCTACAAATCTCATTAGAAGATCGTGTTAAGTGTTTTGATTGAAAGGTGTCAACTGGTCTGAATTTCGCCAAGGATAAAGTATGGTTAGGAGAAGCTAAGTTTGACATAGATCTTTGAAGGATCCTCATTTTTGACACTGATACTCTCCATTTGACTATGACTGATGACAATGTTGGATGCCAATCCGACATATAATGATTTTGATATTGTGAACACCTAGGAGAATGAGAACGTAGTTAAACCCATGAGGTCAAGGGCCTCATATTTATTCAACCATATTATTATTGGAAGTTGAGTGTTGAATTAATGATTGAGTGAATGTTGTTGAGATTATTCCACGGATGGATATGATGAATGACATCCGATCCCCATTGAGAAAAAGGCCACAAATCTTGTATTGGTCTGGACCATCAAAGAAGAGGGTCATATTAATGAGGATCGAAGTCTAATTTGCACTAATCATCAGATTCGTTAATATGTATGCACAATAGTATTCATCAAGAAATTATTCATGGGGTGGTTGATACCCTAGTCATAGAAAACGTTTGACTCATGTGAGTTGCCATTGGAAATGGCCACCACATATGCCTTCATGGAATTCTTCAATTTCTTTGGCTGACTTGTGTGATTTTAAGAACTAATTCAGTCAGTAAGTATCAACCATCAACTTATGTGGTCATTGTGGTAAAGGTTTAGCATGCTATGGCCTTAAAAGTGGGTGACGTGTTGGAGAAATGGTGATTTAGCAGATATGTGACATATGGTTGATGGAGATGATTTCAGAGTTTGGAAGGTAGTGACAGTATCTACACGTACCATAGATCATACGATTTCTTGTCAATGCTTTCAAAGTTGATGTGTATCTCGTATTCATGTGAGGAATGTGATCTAAGCATTGAATCAGTACATGGATGTGTTCAATGTTATCCTTTTACTATTCGTACTTCAAAAGTGAGCATGAGCAACGTAGGAGCATGCCATCGAGTCTGCAGATGTATTAGAATAAAATGGTTCTCCTATCATGAGGTGGTGTGATGTACGAATGTGCCAAGGATAAAGTAGATATTGGCCTTAATTTCTTATAAAGGATCTCATTCTGACATCCAGATACTCCCCTTTGACTTGAATAATGACTATGTCTTTGCAATCTCCAGTAGATGGTGAATATGGTTGACAGCGGTTGAAGAATAGCAGTAGATATGAACCCATGTTGTATGGACTCATATTTTTCCATATTATTAGTGCATGCATAGTTGAGTTTGAATATTAGAGGGAATGGAGGAATTTTCCATGATTTCTCTAGCTTTTCACACCAGCCCCTCAACCTTCAATTCCACGATTTAGCACTGTTACAATAAGAGGGTCCTATTAATGGGGACAAATTTTCACTCATAATACACCAGATTCGTTAATGTTATTGATATATTTGTTAGGAAAGTATTCAAACGGAGACAAATTATCTGGATGAGACGGTGCCTCAGTGAGTTGATCAGAAATGGCCTGACTTGTAATAGACTTTTGTGATATGATTTCAAGATTAAATTCAGTCATGATATATCCTAGAATCTACCATGAACAACCCACGTGCACTAGCACATCACCCGTTTTGAGCTGAATGAGAATCACCTGGAAATTGTACAAAGGTACATAGATCGTCTTTAGAGTTACATTGCCCTAGTATGTTAACATGATGAAGATATAATGCATTCATGATCGCATAAATAAGCACAAAAGGTTTCCACAGAGCATGGGGTTATCAATAGGTGGTTAACCAGTGCCTAGATCTTTAGGAATCATGAATTAAACAATAAATATGACTATATTGACCATAAAAGAATCAATCACAGTCAGGTTAATAGCATTATCCATGGCCAATATAATCCATTAGGTCTAAACAATGTTGATCATATAGGCTTCTTACATCAGAGGGAACATCACCATAAGTTTATGCATACAAGCAAGATCTGGAAGCATAACTCTGACAATATGTGCTTACATAATGTTTCATTGTCTTTCTCTAACTACAGAGACTAATACATAGTTATAGGGATGATGTTGAATTTCCCATTGTGACCACCTACGCACTTCCCAAAATGGGTTACATGATGAAATTAGTCAGATAAAAGGTGTTACAATTCTATCCTTGACAAGGGAGAGTGCTAATACATGGATGCATCTCCTATGGATTCCTATTATTATCTTGAACTCATGCATGGCGCTTAGTAGATGGTCATCCCAAAAATAGAATTCACGTGTCATGCAAGTCTCCATCTTGATGTGTGCTCCACATGCTATCTCAAAAATAGCCCATAACCATGAACATGGCGAAGGCTTGACAATCAACTTATCCTAGGAATGAGGTAAAATCATTTCCTATTCTTGTGCGCCTTCGAATGTGCCTTGGATAACCTTGCACGTAAATATTTTGTGTGCCCTCTCCTTAGTTTCATACTATGTCTGTTCAACATTACCCCACACTAATGTAAATTTCCATCCCAAAAATTGGGTTTATCCTGATATCTTGGTTGTCTTGACATATTCAGGTGGTAAGGATTTTTGAAGGTAATAATCTTCAACTCCCATATAAGATAGGATATCTTGGTCATCTTGACATTGAAGGATATCTACAATTTGTGAATTTTCTCCAACCATTTCTAGATGAACAAGTTGTAGATATTTAGTTGACTAGTGGTGTGATTTATATGTGAGTGGTCCCAATGATATAGCATTGATTACAAAAATTTTAGGTGGAATAAGTATGACACCATCTGTGTTTATGGAACTCTTGAAGGTTTACAGGTGGTGATTTTTGTTTGGAAATAATTGTGGGGGCAGTTGGTTTACAGTTGTATTGGATTCACATACTACAGGAAGGGGGTTCTTATAACCTAGACCATGATTTTCTCATGAGGTTTAAGGGAATTTAGAACCGGATGATCATAGAATCCCTTATTCATAACACCCAAGACCAAAGCCTTTCCACGTACATCAATGATGGAGATACATACAAGATCAAATTTTAGATTATAAAGGGATTGTGAAATATAATGTGAAAGGCATGGTGTGATGTGGATTGATAATGTGAAACGGTGGATGGTCACATCCTCCATAGACAAGATTGGTTTTAAGATAATCTATAGACCATAAGATATAATATCTCTTATTTTAGGGTCATACATGGGTTATTTTTTGGGATGACCATATGTTTTTGGCAAAGGGATAGAGTTCAATATGAGGAAGCGATAATCCCCAAGCGTGAGGTGCTTCACTACTTTGCTAAGAGAAGAATCTTCCAGTAATATGGAAGAGGGGATAAAGGTGTTAGTATATGCTTAATCAGATAATTCAGGCATGGATGTACGTACAAGAACATCGTTTGGGTGATACATCATATAGTAGTCAGCGAATGGATTTAGATCAGCAAGGATAGTGAGATTTTGGCCGTCATATTCATACTTGAGACAACGATGAAGGGTGGAAGGAACACAGCACGCATGGTTCCATATCCAGGGGCATCCTTAGTAACACATGTTGTATTGAAACTCTCCTTTCTCTAATGTATAAGACTTTATGTTAGAGTTTTAACACTAACATTAAGTAGAAGTATAAATATGCCTATAGATAGGTGTGATAGTGTCATTGAAAGAGCGTAACAGAACTAGATTCTCAATGATATTACATGTATTGGGTAGTTTGAGTTGATCAATGGCAAGGGATGATAGTGATGTCGATGGTGGTGCCAACTATAAATCATGACCCTCTTGATGGATATGTCATTGATTTGAGCAGTGATGAAAAGAGGTAGGTCATGATCCTCTCGTCTAAGAGAGGGATTTTCATATAGTTCAAATCAGATGGCAGTAGATGACTTTTAGAGAACCTATAAACTTTTTATGAAAGGGTTTGGATCATTGGCTATGGGACCATGATCGATTGGATGGCCTCTAACATGGCCTATTTATGAGTTGGTGAGGTCTGGACACAAGTTCATAATGCAGGACATCCTAACAGGGGGAATTGGTGTAGTTGTTTAATAGCTATTTTCTTGCAATGCAGTGAGTGGAGACATCAGCTGCTTGTATTATGACTCTCCCTTTGGATTACGTTGTTTTGATTAGGAGTATTTAGGAGACATTGAAATGGAGACCTTAGGTTTATTAGATGGTTCCAATAATTCTAGAGGTGAAGGTATGGAAACAAAGTATCTATCTTCCTTAGACCAAGATGGATCTTTGTCATAATTTTGCGAGCGTGTGGTGACATGAACGACATTGAATTGGTAGTTAGATGCTTTAGGGGTAGACTCTTCTAAAGGTATTGAGGTTTATGTCCATGTTGTGTAAGAAGGAAGGAAGAGTGAACTACCAATATTTTGAATTTTTTATGAAAGACTCTATAATCTTCTATGGTATGGCCTCGTGTTCTATGGTAATAATAGAAAATAGTGTGTTCAAAGAAAAGTTTTAGAAAGCCATGGATTTGGGGTAAGAATTCCTAAATAATCCCCAAAGGCTTCAAGCAACAAAGCAGTGGACCATCCGATAAGAAATGAACAATATCTTCTAATTAACATGCATTATGAAATAAAACACTCAAATTTAAGCTAATTAAACTATCTCTATTATTTGACAAGCTTAAAATAATGAACCTAATAAGCCCTAAGTAATCAATTTTAGGGATTAAGAGAAAGAGATCTCCCCATTATAGGATTTTGAGCCAATGGTTCTTATCCTTTACCCTATAAATTGGATTAACAATGAAAAAGTGAAGTAAATAGCTCAATATCTAAACTAGAAATAAAATTTATAAATGAAAACTAGAACCTAGATGCAAAATACTATAATCTATGCTTAGGAAGAAGGGAGGAATTATTTAAAAAGAGCCAGGGGGTCTATCCCTATATATAGTTTTCCATTTGGGAAAAAGGGGAGCTTGGGTGCATGTGGGACAAATACTAAATTCCAAAAAGCACTCTTAGCAAGTCAAAGCTTACTTTGACTAGGTTTAGGGAGAGACAAACCATGTTTAAGCTTAGTTAAAAATGTTTAGAAGGTGATTAGGATTTGGAGAGAGTTTTGAAGGGTCAGATCAATCCAATGGAATGGATTGAGAGGCTAGGAAGGTGGTAGAAGTGCCAAACCTACTTGCATAAATAAACAAAGCAATACTGATAAACAAATGACGGAAAAGTAGATATGAATCCAACAGATTAAACACATACAGATCTAACGTAAGAAAGATCTAATGTATAACACAGCTATTGAGCACAAAGTCTGAATAATTGTATTACTGTTCTTTTCTGTTACAAGAAAGCTCAAAGTCTTTCTCTCCTCACTTCTATTTCTATCTGAAAAATGTTCACCTCCTTTTAGAATACAACAAGTATTCTAGTATTTATAGAAGATGAGAGAGAGAGAGAAGGCAAAAAGGAGCCAACCACTTATTTACAAGATATTTACAAAATATCCAAAAGTCATGTTGACTTTGACAATTTTGATGGATGACATCATCCCATGATGCAACATGGATGATGTCATCATTTGTGCCAACTTAATTAAGATATTACGAAAAGAAAGTCGGAGAATAGAGACGAGAAGAAGAAGAAGAAGAAGAAGAATTTATTCATCATCATCATCCTGTGGCCTAAAAGGGGTTGCCTGTTTCTGATGCTGATCAGGAGATGAGATGTGGAACTGAGTGCGGTATTCCAAGAACTTGCTGATCATCGGCCCAAATTGATCCTGTGATGGATCCTTGTGCCATTCACTGATTGCTTCGCAAGTTTCCCGCTCATCTATGAGCTTTTCTGGGATCTTGGAATAGTCTTTACCCGCCTCGATTAGGGACCCGATGAAGTCTCTACAGGCCAGTAGGTTGTTGATGGATTCGATGTCGAATGTGACTTCTGGCCCTGTCCCTTGAGTAGCTATCTCCTTGAAAATCCGGATAGTATCATCAGCTGATCTCAAGGTGAGGGAAGGAGTAAGCAACCCTGGAGTCATAGATAGAACAATCTTCTCCATTTGATGCATCGCATCCAGGGCCTCTTCCTTCACCTTGTCTATCTTCTCTAACACGAATTCGAGCTGATCTATCCGATAGTCCAGAGTGGACATGGTCTTGTTGAGGGTCCATGGATGACCGAATACTCCGAACTTGACCAAATCTTCGACTAAACAATCGAACATTTGTTGGAAGGCCTCGTGCTGGAGTCTAGCATGCTCTAATTCTTCTGATACTGGACCTGCTAATGCTTGGAGTTCCTTATTCACCTTCTCGATATTCAGGTATAAGCTGATATATTCGGCGATTACTTTTTTACTATCTTTGAGGATCTGGCTCCTCCAAGCAGAAACAGCCATACCTTGCTCGCCGATTTTTGAATACTCATTAATCTTCTCCTGACTGAGCAGCTCAGGAGTCTCGGTGGCAGTTGTGGGAGGTGCACTTCCCATCTTCTGTAAGGCTTGAAGCAGGTATTTATTCTGCTCCTTCAGTAGCCTCT
>CM034148.1:329885655-330208216 GCA_019776745.2 Taxus chinensis | reverse complement strand
CCCAGCGTGTAAAAATTAATAAAAATAATTATTTTAATAATAAAAAGAATTATCACGGCGGGTAGAAGAAGATTAGAATGACCACGGAAGAGAAAACATGCCCCAGGGGCATCGTGACGAGTTAATATACCCACCTGAGGGGGGTAAAAACAATCACGATCAATTCATTTGTACCAGAGCCCTTGCAAATTTTTAGTGTGAGGTGTTAGTGAGAGAGCCTAGAGCATGATGCAGAGGTTACTGATGAGATGAAGGTGAGCAGAATGGATCTGAGAGTACCAGCGAGACCCCGTAGATGGAATCTTCATGAGTAGTATATCCCTTTGCTCTTAAATTATGCATTTATTGCTTTTTAGGTCATTTCTAGGGTACGTAGGAGGGGAATAAGATTTTCATGCGTGCGTGCATGTGTCCAAAATTACGGGGACGCTTCTTAATGCGTACACGTTGAAAAAATCTCCATACAACACACAGCTGTATGATGTTGAAAGTGATAGCTAGCTTGATGCACACGCGTTTAGTGCCTCAAAGGGGGAAAAATGTTGTTGGTACAGCGCACACACGTCAAACTAAGCGCGTAGGCACTAGGTGGATAATTTGAATTTTTCTATGGGAACGTAATAAGCACGCACACGTGCACTTGCTCCAGGAGGGATGCATGAGGCATCGACACTAGGATGTGCTATGGCATCACATTCTTCGATATACATCATAGATGCATCTGGGAGATCCAAACATAAAGGGCTCTGTTCCTAGTAAAGGTGCTTCTGCCAACTGATCTACCAATACCTTTTCCTTTTAAGGACTTCTGATTTACAAAATCTATCTCACATTCACTCAAAAGAATTATCCAATTAGCCATTTGGCCTGTTAAGGCAGGTTTGGATAAGAGGGTACTTAAGAGGGGTCAACCTTGGAAATAAATTTAGTTTTATTCTATTAAGGAGGTAATGACGGAGTTTCTGAAATGTAAAGACAACTGCCAAGCAGGTATTTTCAATCTTTGGATAGTTCAATTCATAGGGAAAATCAATGTACGGCTAAGGTAATAAACACTTCTCTCCTTATGGTTAAGGTCGTATTGGGCGTAGCAGTGCACCAATAGCATAATTGGGTAGCAGAAATATATAAAAGGAGAGGTTCTCTAGGAGTAGGATGGCATTAGCATAGGTGGATTTACAAGGTACTGTTTGAGCAGAGAAAATGCTTACTGACATTCGGGCCCCCATTTGAAAGCAACATCCTTCTTCAAAAGATGTGTAAATGGATGACATTTATGCACAAGATGAGAAATAAAATGGTGAATAGCCTGGATCTTTCCTTGCATTATTTATGAGTTGTTTAAGAGTGGTGGGTGGAGGCATGTCTGTAATAGCAGTGACTTTGGTGGGATCCACGTCTATTCCTCTCTGTGATACTATGAATCCCAAGAGTTTTCCTCATAATACACTGAAGATTGCACTTCTACAGGGTTAAGACAAACCTTCTCTAGTCCCTGAGGTGCTGAAAGATACATCTAAGCACTTCTTAGGTGCTCTTGTCTACTCTTTGATTTAGATAATATGTCATCCACATAGTCCTCTATTGGATATCATTAGATCATATCATTGAAAAATGAAGAGTCATAGCATAGGTAATAAGTAGCCCCTGGCATTTTTTGAGTCTGAATGGCATGACTTTGTAACAAAAGGTTCCCCATGGGGTGATGAAGGCAGTTTTGTGCTGATCCTCCTTTTATATATCATTTATCTGATTATATCCAAAGAATCCATACATTAAGGATAGCATCTCGTAGCTAGTTTGGTAGAGTCTAGCGATCGTATCTATGTTTGAAAAAGGAAAAATCATCTTTAGGACATGCTTTATTGATGTCACAGAAGTCGGTAAAGATCCTGAATGCCAACAGGTTTCTTTTGTACTGGAACTATATTGGAGATTCCACTTAAGTAATCAATAGGTTTGATAAAATCTGAAGCTAGGATTTTCTCCAATTCTTCTTTGACAAGAAGTGAAATTGTAGGATGCATCTTCCGTAGTTTCTGTTTAATGGGCTTGGTGTCTGGGTGCACAAACAGGTTGTGCATGAATAGTGTTAGATCTAAGCTAGGCATATCTGTGTATGTCCATGTGAAAATATCAACGTATTCTCTTAAGAGTTCCACAAAGGTTTTTTGTTCCTGAGCTGAGAGCGAAGCCCCCAACTTGATCATCCTGGGTAAATCCTCTGAACCAATGTTAACACTGATGGTTTCCTCAATGAGCATTTTAGATGCATCCTCCATTCTAGTAGGATCAGGAGGGAGGGTGAGATCAACCTCCTGAGGTAACTCTTTATCATCTTCAAATGGATAAGTTATTTTATCCACGTACTTTGGATTTTGTTCTTCTATAAGTGTTTCAAAGAGTTTTTCACTGTGAGATTTCTGTTTATTCTTTGTACTAGGCTACTCTGAAGTATTTTTACTTTTATTCACAACATTCTTACCCAAGCGGCCACACATCTCTACCTCTTCTCCGAAGTATGCACATGTGTTTAACTGAATTTGGAATCCTTTCTTGTGGTCCCCAGTAGGAAGAAAATCCCTGAGTCCCATGAATTCTGTGAATGCTTCATCATTCTCGAAGATATCAAGTGGTACGTAAAGTTGTTGGTCCCAATCTACAAGTTCATGATAAACTAGGGTGACTTGATAATCGGTTGAAGGGATGGATTCAGATAGGGTAAGGACAGCTGATTCAAGAAATAGGTTTGTGGAAGCCAAATCTTCGTAGAGGCTACATTGGGAACTTGTATCTCTATCCTCATTATACGAAATGTCCTCGCACTCAGAAAAGGTAGCGTCAACCTCGATGGGTTGAGCATCCTAGGATTGTAACCCGAGACCATGCTTATTCAGATTTGAAATGGTGAGTAGGAATAGGTTCTAGAATGGCCTTGTGCGTTGGCTCCACATCTGTATCCTTTATAACCCATGACAAACATCATGCAGTGTCCTTTAGTATACTAAGGCGCTTGATGGCATGAGGCCATGGTTCCTTCCGGTACCTTAGTAATGGGATCCTCCAGCATCTTTTCTTTGGATAAGAGGCCACTATGGACAAATTTATCCAATGGTTCTAAACATGGTCCTCGTGTACTTTTGAACTGAAAATAGGGCTTGCCCCATGTCCTAGGTGACACTGATAAGTCTGAAATCAATAATGCTTGTTCAAGAGTAAATGGCTCTCCTGGCCCATATTTTTCTGATGTAGCCTCCCAAGATGCAAAAGGATTGACCAAAGAAGGGAAGTCCTGATTATAAGGTGTGAGCGACTCTGAGTCCACCTGATTCTTCATAGCTTCCATTTTAAGAGGGATGAAAAAATCCACGGAAGGGCACTCATAGGCTACACGAGAGAAACTATGCAACGCTCGACAGTGAGTGAATGGCTCAGGATCACCTGAGATAGTGACTATATGCCCTTCATGGCATAGCTTGATACATTGATGAAATGTCGAAGGGATAGCCTACATGGCATGAATCCATGGACGCCCCAAGAGCATGTTATATGGGAGATCTAAATCCAGGACATGGAAGGTCGTATCATGACAAGTTGGACCTACTTCCATGGGCACTATGATAGTACCTATGGATTCTCTCTCCTCATTATCATACGCTATGATGGTGATGGTCCTAGCTCCTAGATCTATTTCTGAAAGGCCTAGCTACCTAACCAGCTTCAATGTGCATATGTTTAGACCAGATCCCCCATCCATAAGCACTCTTTTAATCTTACGATGGGTAATGACCACTTCTAAATAGAGAGGAGCAAATTATGCTTAGGGTTGTTACGTGCGGTATAGCATTACGATAAAAAGTGATGTGATCAGTGGGTTCAAGGTGGGTGACCATAGTTTGCAAGTGCATGGGATCTACCTCAGTAGAGACTCTAGAATTCTGTAATGTTTTATATAATATATCCTTGTGAGCAGTAGAGATTTTAAGAAGGTCCAAAATGGATATTTTAGCCAGTGTTTTCTCTAGCTGGTCTAGTAAATTATACTGGCTTTGGGTAGTTGGTATTGGATCAGGTATGATTAAGTGAGCGCGTCGTGTTCCAACTGCACAACTCTTTTCAAGAATTCAGATTGTGTTTACTCGGTCATCAGGTGAATGGATGTAACCTATAAGGGAGTCGAATGGACTGTTATTACTAGGGTAAACATACGCAGTAGTGCGATAGTCATTAGAGGCCTGCTTGTGATCTGGTTTCCTTTTCTTGTTATCCGTTGTGATAGGGAAAAGGTTCTTTGTATATGCCCATTTTTTCATTAGGACCCTTGTCCTGAATCAAGAGGTGATTCTACGACAATCTTTCCCTCTTCAATGAGGTCTTGTATGAAGTGCTTCAGTTGTAGACATCTATCTATTTTGTGTCCTTTGACATGATGGAAGTCACAATATTCATGGTCTTTATACCAACCAGGTTTTGGAGCATTTTCTGGGAATGGTACTGTGGTGCTTGGATACTCTACCATTTTAGCATCATCTAATTATTTTAATATGGTAGTCAAGGGTTCACTCAACATTGTGAACGTATGTTTTGTAGGTGCCTTGGAACAAGGTCCTTGTGAAAGCTTCAAAAGCAGACTTGTCTGCACAACTTGGACTCTTTTGGAGTCAATAATTCCACCACCAATGAGGTGCTTGTTCTTATTAAAGAACTTAGGTTTGTCTATAGATTTGGCCTCATGTTTTTCTTTGACAAAGGTTTAAGTGTTCCTTTGGTAATAAGAGCTTTTTTCAATTTGGCTACCTTTCTCTATAACTTCCTCGAAGTTAGATCCACAATGCATCTAAGATGGAAGGCTATCTCCAAGTTTAAATTAGGAACAAAAATGCTCACTAATTGTTTTTCAGGTAAAGCACAAGGGAAGCGACTAGCCAACGCTCTCCATCGTTGTAAGAAACCCGTGAAGGTTTCATTAGGTTTTTTATTTGCATTACAAAGGTCATTCATCGTGACATCATTTTCGATATTGAAAGAATAGTGTCCACACAAATTTTTTTGCTAGTGTCGGCCACGTTGTTATAGATCCTTTAGGTATGCTACAGAACCATTCAATCACCAAAGCTCCCAAACTGCGGGGAAAGAGTCTTATTAGAAAATTATCATTGTAGACGACCTCTTGACAAGCCATGTAAAAGTCTTTGACATGATCGTGGGGATCACCTTTTCCTTTGTACTTGTCGAGCTTTGGAATAGTGAAATGTTTAGGAAAGGGCTACAATAGCATGTCTTTATCGAAGGGATAAGGACATAGTTCTTCGTAGAGATACTTTCTGTTTTGGCCTATATTTCCCTGTTGTAATGTTGTGATCGTATCTTTCATAGATTTCAATTCATCCTGAATGAGTTGCTCCTTAGTAGGCAATATCGACCTATGAGCCTGAGTTGCCTTAAAGGTATAGTCTGTATGCGGATCAAATTGAAACTCGTTAAGTTTACTTTTGTCTTTGTCTTTACCTGTGTTTCTTTTTGAAGTACCTAGGTTTGCTAATTTCTGACTCAACTTCAAGATCTATTTTTGGAGGGTCTCCTCCTCAACCAGGGGATCTTCTTCTTCATAAAATTTCGGAGGAGGGGAAGCCTTCCGCTTGGTTTTTACTTTATGTGAATCCCTAAAGGGATGTTTACATGATTTTTCTCCTTCAACAGTGACCTTATGTTTCCCAAAAGTGGATGCATATCCCACATCAAAAGGCTTATCTATGTCTAAAATGAATATTCGCTCTCCTAAGTTAGGGTTAATGATCTTTGTTTCTTCTTCATGCTCATGTAGAAGTTTAGCTCCTAATGCCAAGACTCTCATGAGTAATTGATATTTGTTATAATATAAGAGCTCATCAAATCTATTTCGGTCTAACCTTTGTTGTTCTCCCGAAGAGTCCGACTCTTCTCCACTATGATCAATTAATGTTTCCTTATCTTTGACTTGAGAGAAGATCGGTCCTAAATTTTTACCCACTAAAGGGGAAATCATCAAAGGGATTAAGCTCCTGCATTAAGCTCACCGGATTTTGTTTCCATTTTGAAAAGTCTAGGCATTACTAGCCAATACTCAGATGTAACACTATGTTTACTAGTTTTCAAAGGATACCAATATGGACAGATGAAAATGTATCACTCACCTAAGTCTTGTTATGTCAAATCTATACTTAAAAGACCAAGATGAATGACAATGTTGTACCAGATATGTGGGCTGAAGTTAGAAATCTAACAAGGCTTGAATATCAGCACAATACTGACAAAGTCCCCTAACAAGGTATACCTAGAACTGACTCAAGTACTGACAACAAGCCAAGTGTATTGAAAAGTGGAAGTCACAATTAGATATAGTGCAACAACGCTGTCAAGATATCTCAACCAAGCAAGCAAGGTGTCGATATCAAGACAACATCATGATGATATATATAATGCGTTATCAACACTCGTAAAAAAACCTAGATGATGTCAAAACTAAAACCAAGTAGAAGGTATAACAAGAAGTCCGTGACAATGCAAGTAGTGTAACCACGTAATAGAGGGATCTATACTACATGCCCAAAGAATGGGAGACGTAACATAAATGCCAATACTAAATGACTAAAATGTAAGCAAAAGTTGACAAACTAGGGAGAGATAGAATGACAAAACCAACCTGTAACAATGACGAAGATCCTGAAATCAAGATCGTAGGACTGCCAAAGACATGAAAATGTACCCGCTCACTTTAGTCGTTTAACACCCCAGCCGCAAACATGGATGAGTGTAAACGTACAAAAAAGTAGCTAGCACTATCTCTGACATGACATGTAAAGTATGCCTCTGTTCGACTTCCAACATGGAAAGTATGAACGCATGGGTGTAGATCAAGAACATGTGAAAATAGACTTAGTTTCACTTTGGGTAGAGCTTCACCTTATTCGAAAACATGAGAAGGAAGCTAAGCTATGTAATACGTTTGTCTAAATTCATGATGAAAAACACTTAGATCTAACTTAGAATGGGTTCGTTACCGTGTTTGACAAACAAGGCATTGAATCCAAACAAGTTATCACTTCGTGATGGAAAATGACGTGAATGGACTAGTAAAGTTGGCCTCTAGACAAAATGGTTTCCTTAATAAGCTCTCTCAACTAGGTGTTACAAGGTTGTCTTAAGCGAGCGTGATTTACCCAAAAAGTCACACTGACTAGTTTGGGAGTATCTCGGCTTTACTTTACCCCCTTCAAGAACAGTAGGCAACTAGTGCGTCTACGTGTACTATCACTGGGGTCGCCACACGGACAACCGGTAATGCTATCTCACAAGGTGTACTAGTCAAGTAGGTAAGCGAGGCGCTTCCTGTTTCATCCACGAGGTTACTCAGTGGTGGACTACTTTGGGGTTCCTGGAACCACCCCCATTGTTATAGCTTAAGGCATTATGCCAAAGGGGTTATGTTCTAGTTAAGCGGAGAGGGACTTACCCTTTTCCGAAACCTGCAATATAGTGTGTTGAATGTGGTGTGTTTTTTTATATTTTTTAATCTTAATGTGGTTTCAAAAGTGGCACACCTTTTGGAAATCTACAAACACACGTGTATTAGAAGTTTTCACTTCATTCTTAACACCTTTCTTTGACCAACGTTAGGTCCTGTAGACAACAAGTTGGTTAGTAGTTTTCCTGTTTTGCTGATTGAGGTAAAAGAGAACTCACACTTGCTTTTTGATTCCTAAGATCACCCAAAAGCGTGAAGGAAGAGCATACACAAAGTGGAAATCCTAAAAAGCACATAAAAATGTTACTTTATCCTTAAGAAGCAATATTTTTTAACATGTAAAATAGATTTTGTGTAAGTTCTTTTGATCTCCAAGATCACTTTGGAAAGCACGAGGAGAGAGCATACACACATTTCACAAACCCTAATTTAAGCTAAGGAATGAAAAACACTTAATCATGCAAACTGAAATTTTAAAGAGTTAGTCCTATTTTAAAACTTGTCAATCTTTTTAGAAATTTGCACAAAAAATGTCAGAAAAAACAACTGAAATAGACCATAATTTTTTTTAATTTTGACAGTAACACCTGCACACCCAAACTGACATGTACATGCCCCAACCAACGGGTATGTGCCCTAAACCAACACCTATGTAGGGTATGTTAAAATTTAAATTAGTCAGCAACACCTAAATGCCCTGATCCAACAGGTACGCTAGGGTTTCAACGTGTACGCGCTCCTATCGATGGATACGCGGCCCAAGTAAAAAGAAGTCTATAAAATTTTACACAGTGATATTAATTACATAGATGTGTCTAGAGGAGGAGACGCAAAGGACAATGGAGACACGGACGTGTCCTTGTGGAGAAAATTTTCAAAAACACAGAGGAAACCCTAATGGGTACGCGGCCTTTCCAATGGAGACGCGCCTATATCAACGTGTACGCGCTACCTCAAAACACCAACACGTGCCCTGTAAAAAACCTGCAAAAAACATGGATTTTCAAAATTTCAAAAGCAAATAGGTTATTGGTTAGTCAAAGCTTCCTATTTCTATGTTAAACCCAAAAATGTGTGTAAATAGAGTTCATTAATCCAAGGTTTAAAACAAAAATGAGGAAAATAACAAGTGATTTACACAAAAAAAAACTTGAAAAATGACTTTGAAGAACTCAAAGGACCTCCATTAATGGAGGATGGACATAAGTGTCCCACCGGGCATGCCAAATGTGTTTAAAGAAAAGTTGTAGAAAGCCATGGATTTGGGGTAAGAATTCCTAAAGAATCCCCAAAGGCTTCAAGCAACAAATTAGTGGACCATCCGATAAGAAATGAATAAGATCTTCTAACTAGCATGCTTTATGAAGTAAACACTCAAATTTAAGCTAATTAAACTATCTCTATTCTTTGAAAGCTTAAAATAATGAACCTAATAAGCCCTAAACAATCAGTTTTAGTGATTAAGAGAAAGAGATCTCCCCATTATAGGATTTTGAGCCAATGGTTCTTCTCCTTTACCCTATAAATTGGATTAATAATGCAAAAGTGAAGTAAATAGCTCAATATCTAAACTAGAAATGAAATCTAGAAATGAAAACTAGAACCTAGATGCAAAATACTATAATATATGCTTAGGAAAAAGGGAGGAATTCTTGAAAATGAGAGAGGGGGTCTATCCCTATATATATTTTTCCATTTGGGAAAAAGGGGAACTTGGGTACATGTGGGACAAATACTAAATTCCAAAAATCACTTTAGCAAGTCAAAGCTTACTTTGACTAGGTTTAGGGAGAGACAAACCATGTTTAAGCTTAGTTAAACATGTTTAGGAGGTGATTAGGGTTTGGAGAGAGTTTTGAAGGGTTAGATCAATCCAATGGAATGGATTGAGAGGCCAGGAAGGTGGTAGAAGTGGACTACAAGAAATTAAGAAGCTAATGTAGTTAGAATGATGCTTTTATAGCTTGTTTAAATGGTTTACAAGAAGAAAAAAGACAAAAGGAATGTCGTAGGAAGAAAGTTAGATAGGTCGAACCAACGGTGTATTGTCAGTTTGCAGGGAGAAGCACAACTAGTGCAATATTAGTTGTAATAGTGCAATATCTAAACTACATGTCTACATTTTCCCCTCTTTGAGGTGATATAAGTTGCATCACGTCAAAGAAAGTAGATAAATATAAAAGAGAAGAAAATTTGAAGGGATAGAAGAAAAATTAATAGGATGAAGGATGCCCCCTCAAGTGTCGATGGGGTGATGAAAGAAGTTGATTGACGCTCAAAAAAGGTGAGATATAAGTAGAAGAATGGGGAAGGGGCATGATGTGAAGAGAATGAGAAACAAGAAAAGAGATATTGCGCTATCCACAAATTAATTGTATCCAGTATTTAAATCATCATTTTTCTTAGAGACTTCCTCATCGGTCCTTATTAAAATGTGAGCATACAACAGAAGCGTCTAGTGACATGAAAAGCCAAGATACAAAGAAACTTTCTTTTGCTAAAATGCCGACTCCATGCAACATACAGACATAGGGAGAATACAAACTCACGGTGGGAGTTTGATGTACGAGTTTTGCCCCTATAACTATAGGAAGATTAACCAATATGATAAAAGAATATTCATGGAGAGGATCTAGATCCGAGGGGAGACCATGGAAATGATAAGTTTCATCATAATAAGGAATTCTATAGACTTAAACGAAACCCTACTTATTAGGTCCTATTGATACTTTAGATGAACTAGGTATATTTGTCGAAATCGATGCTAATGAAGGAGAATAATTTTGGATGGTGTGGTCTAAATTATTTGTAGATTTCAGATTGGGGATGGTCATGTCTTATGGTTTGTTTGGGCGGGGGTGATTGCGCTAAGAATGTTTCAAGTGGTATCATAGACATATTTACAAACTTAGGTGTATACGCTGGTGTAGTCGTGTTGGAGGGTAAGGGTATGAAATTGGTAACAACATCCGATGAGGATGTGGGTATGTCTTCAGTAGCAAGTGGTCGTTTAGGAATTTCAAGATTGTTAGATTATGTCTTAGACTCTACAAGTGTAGGTGATGGAGACATAGGGAGACTTTGAGAATGGCGTTCAATAAGGGAGGTTTATATGTTTATGGTTTTAAACCCATTGAGTTTTGGTTTTCATTATGTGGATTTTGTTTTCTTAGGTGATATAGTTAGAGGGAAAAGCTTGATTTTAGTTACTGTATTAATGGTATGAACAACATTCATTTGTGGTTTCTCAGAGGAAGAGTGGAGATTTGGAAAAGGCTCATTAAATATGTCGAGACCTTGATTTGGGGGTGGATTTAGATTATTTAAGTGAACATCACCCTTGTCAATCAAGTCTTGAAGCACATTGTGGAATGTGTGACACCTTTTGATGTCATGACCATTAACCCTATGGTACTTGCATTAATCCTTATCTTGATACCAAATGGGTTTCAAAACTGATATATTGATGGGTCGAATGGGTGGAAGTGATATTAGATTAGAGGCAAGCAATTTATCAAAAACTGCACCATAATTTTTTGATATGGGTGTATAGTTGTGTTGTTTATGAAAGCGTTCAGTGGTTGAATTTTCCTTACGTGTGGATTTGACCATGAAGGTGTTGGAAAGTGATTTATACTTATTTGAGTTGGATGGTGGTTTTGATGTGAACTCCATTTTTGGTTTCTTAAGATGAAGTTTTACCCATCCATCTTCTAGGGCTTGCACTTCTAGCTTACGAGCTATGGTAAAACCCTCATCAAAAGTTTGGAATGATTGGATTTGTAGAGTAGATGAAATGTGTTTGGCTCATGCGCGATAAAATTTTTTGATTAACTCTATCTATGGTAGTGTAAAGGACAGTTGATTGGTATTGTCCCTCCAATGGGCTACAAAATCAGTGATGGATTCATCTTCAAATTATCTAATGGCATACAAATCATTGATGGTGATTTTATGGGCTATGTTTATGGAAAAATTGTCTAAGAAAAGTTGTAAAAGTTGTGTGAAAGATAATAGTGAGTGTTGTGGAATGTTATTGTACCATTCTAAGGCAAGACTAGCAAGGGACATGGGAAAGGTCCTCAACATGAGGTCTTGATCATGAGCTATTAGATAACATGCCTGATGAAAGGAAAGGATGTGTTGTTGGGGATATTATTTGCTATAAAACTTAGCAAGTTTTGGAAACTCCCAGTGGGGTGGATATGGTTTGTATGGTATAAAAGAGTGAATGGGCTCATTAAAAATATGATCATATGAGAGTGCATTCTTTGATGTTGACGAAGCAGCTTCTAGGCTAGATATGCGGCTTAGAAGGGCTTAAAGAGGATCAACTTGCGTTGATTGTTATCAGGATGAGCTCGGCTAATACAAATACTGATTGGGTTATGAGTACACCTGATACTATTGCGGAATGTTTTATTGGTAGGGGGTGTTCTGTTGGGATATGTTATGTTGATAGGGGTTGTTCTGCTATGTGACATGGCATGATGGAATATTTTTTTGATATCCATGTTTCTAAGGTATGTGTTGTTGATTTTGTTGGGGGATGTTTTGATGATGAAGGATGTTGTGATGTAGAGTGCTCTGATGGGATGAGGATCCTTACTGCAAAGTGATAGGTTATAAGGTTTGAAAATATTGGTATTGCAATGGAATCGATACATGTGTAAGAGGTTATGGATGTGCAGGTGTTTGTTGAGGATACATAGCCAAAGCAATGAAATATGGTGCCTATTGTGGAACACTTTGTTGTGGGATACCGTATGGTGGGATTTTCTATTAAGGTACAGACTGGGGTGCAGAGATCAATGTTTGCAAAGGTTATGGTATGTATTGTGACACAAGATGTGTACTAGTAATGGCACCATTGTTAAGCAATGCTGTTGTTGTGGGAATGGACATAGTGATATTGTTGATGGGAGTAGTAAATTATTGGGAATACATAACTATGGAAGGGGCGATGGAACTTAAGGGAGGTGTTGGCACATGCAAGACAATTGGAGGAGTGGATGAAAAAGTAGTGACATTTTTTAAAGGCGACATAGATCCTACAAAAGTACCTGATAAATATATGGGTTGCTGAAGAAAGATGTTTTCTGAAGAGATCATGTGGAGGTTGTAGATGTAAGATGATGAAACCTCAGATGCATCTGGTTGGTTGATGGTAGATTTTTTGTTCAAGTTTTCAAATGGATTTGTAGAGATGAGAGATACTTGAGGTTGGCTAGTGTTTGATGTTTTAGACTGACTCGAAGTGTAAGGATATAATTGTTGGACAACAGGGTATTGATTTTTATCAATAAGGCCCGCAATGGAAGAGGATGAATTGTAGGTGTGTTGGATGGATGGAGGCATGAACGGTTACATATGAAAATTTCTTGCTACTAGATAAGCATTAATTGCAATGGGATTTGAATCTAACATTTCCTCAAAAATGGGGTTTCCCCCTTTTATAGAAAGGGAGTTCAGATGCTTGAGGACTGGAAGAAAATAAGTATTCCTCTTCTTGCGACCCAAGTGTAGGGAGGTTTTTACTATGATACCGATGTGGGGTATGCGAGAGTTGTCTTGTTGTATTGATATAATGCTATGTACCTTGGGATATAATATTATAATGTATATGGGTTGATGGAGATGCCGACATGTGGCACATATCCCCTTAGTTATATGTATGGGTTCACATGGGATATAATGTTATGATGTATATGTATTGATGGAGATGCGGACATGTGGCACACATCCCCTTATCTTATTATATCATTCATTTATGATTTATTATGCTTAGGAGGTCAGCCTCAGTATTGGCCATAGGTTAGAATGGTATATATAGGGGTTAGAAGGTTGTATTTAAGGATCATATTGAGTATTGGAGTGTTATTGTATGGTTTTGAGGTTACCCCCTCGAAGTGGTATTGGAGGTTGCCCCCTCGAAGTGGAAAAGCTATTATATGAGCATATTGTCATCATTTATCTATATTTTGGTGTTCTCTCATGTTATTATGTTGTATATGTTCTGATTTATACAAGTAATATCCTTACAAGTGGTATCAGAGCATATAAAATTAAGAATATAAAATTTAAGAATGGTGGGCACATCATATTTCCAACCAATATCGATATATAGGTAATAGGAGGAATAATCACTTTATTTATATAGGGGATCAATGGAGCAACAATTATGAAGCATGGAATACTTATTATGGTTATCCTTATTATGGTTATACATGGAATCCTTATTATGGTTATGCATTGAATCCTTGTGTTGGTTATGCATGGAATCCAAGGATGATAAACTATGGTCACGAATGGAATCAAAGTAGCGCAACGGAATATGGATATTAGTTCAGATATGTATCATCTACTAGGATCACATATGGACGGATGATCGATCATGGCGTAAAGTGTGTAAAAATTTACAACACACTCATTACATGGTTTCTTCTTATGTTTCAGGGATGAAACATGTCAAAGAGGGAGGAAATGCTATGTACCTTGGGATATAATATTATAATGTATATGGGTTGATGGAGATGCCGACATGTGGCACACATCCCCTTAGTTATATGTATGGGTTCACATGGGATATAATGTTATGATGTATATGTATTGATGGAGATGCCGACATGTGGAACACATCCCCTTATCTTATTATATCATTCATTTATGATTTATTATGCTTAAGAGGTCGGCCTCAGTATTGGCCATAGGTTAGAATGGTATATATAGGGGTTAGAAGGTTGTAGTTGAGGATTTTGAGTATTGGAGTGTTATTGTATGGTTTAGAGGTTACCCCCTCGAAGTGGAAAAGCTATTATATGAGCACATTGTCATCATTTATCTATATTTTTGTGTTCTCTCATATTATTCTATTGTATATGTTCTGATTTATACAAGTAATATCCTTACAAGTGGTATCAGAGCAGCGATTTCGGCAAAAATTAGGGCTAAAACCCTAATTATTTTGTTTTGAGTATATCATGAAGAGGATATCAAATTTTTTCCCAATTTTTTCATCATAATTTGGAAACACTCTAAGTCAAAATATCTAAAAAGTTTAGCTCTATTGGATCTATTTTACAGATGTTATTAGTGTTTTAGGTTTTTTCATAAATTCACTTTTCAGGAAGCAAATTGTGATATGTTTTAGCAAAATTTATATTTTCAGAAAGATCTTGAAATTTAAATTAGGGTTTGTTCTTTGTGTTTTTATCCATCTACCGAAATATTTTTAGAATTCCTAAAACCCTAGTTTTGTGGATCATGGGGATGGTAGCTTTTTTTGGAGATGGTAGGATTGATGCTAGAGAATGGTGGAACAAATTTAGGGATAAATTCTCTAAACCATCAGATATTTGATTGTTCAAGTTGTGGATTAGTGGCCCTGCATAGATTTGCTTTTCTAAGTTAGAAAAGGAAAAGTCTAATTGGTCTTTGTAGGAACTGGAACAAGTTTTCATGGACAGATGGGCAACAAAAGAAGAAGAAGACGAAGCAGAAGAAGAAGAAGAAAAAGAAAAAGAAGAAGAAGTAGAAGAAGAAGAATCAGAAGCAGAAGCAACATCAGAAGAAGAAGAAGAAGATGTTGATGATGAAGCTGCTACACAGGATAGGATTTCATATGGGTGGTTGGATGATTGAGCTTGGTGACAAGTGTGCAATAATTTAAAGCACACTCATTATATGGCTTCTTCTTATGTTTTGGGGATGAAACATGTTAAAGAGGGAGGAAATGATATGTACCTTGGGATATAATATTATAATGTATATGGGTTGATGGAGATGCCGACATGTGGCACACATCCCCTTAGTTATATGTATGGGTTCACATGGGATATAATGTTATGATGTATATGTATTGATGGAGATGTTGACATGTAGCACACATCCCCTTATCTTATTATATCATTCATTTATGATTTATTATGCTTAGGAGGTAGGCCTCAATATTGGCCATAGGTTAGAATGGTATATATAGGGGTTAGAAGGTTGTAGTTAAGGATCATATTGAGTATTGGAGTGTTATTTTATGGTTTGGAGTTACCCCCTCGAAGTGGTATTGGAGGTTTCCCCTCGAAGTGGCAAGGCTATTATATGAACATATTGTCATCATTTATCTATATTTGGTGTTCTCTCATGTTATTCTGTTGTATATGTTCTAATTTATACAAGTAATATCCTTACATATAACTAGTCCCTACTTCATGCCAAGTTTTTTGAGGGTCTGAAAAGGGGTTAGATGTGTCTATTTGATAGTATGGAAGTTGTTATTGCATTGGGGTAAAAGGTGTTTAAGTGCAAAAATGGGAGATTTTGTTGATATGTAGTTGGGGTGGACCTGTTTTCAAGGATTTGATTATGGGATTGTGGTCTAGTAAGCACCATAATAAGAAAAAAACATAGAAAAAACCTTTAAAAATAAGGAAAACAAGTGGATGTGTTGTTTTACAAACAATAAGAAAGAACAATCAGAGAGTGGTTTTATATTTATCTTGATTAATTAAAAAAATGAAATGTGTAAGATGGATAACATTGGTCCTAGGAAGTGGCCGTCTAGGGATGGTTTCATGTGTGTTTAAGGATAGAGCCCTCGATATACCCAAACGTATGTGAGGCCCAACTTTGTACTACTTCTGGTATGGGTGTGGTATTGGGGCCTACCTCCTCACTTCATGGTCCCTCTACGATAAGGGATTCGGGTGTTGAGCCAATATATATCGACAGATAGGATATTATACTTGGCCAAAACACCGAGTTGACTTCCCTATTGGGTGATGAAATCACAATCAGTTTAAACTTGGTGGGAAATTTTTTAATGTGTTTTATATTTTGATAGTGATTCTGTTGTGTGTGAGGGAAGAATAAGTGGATGCAACCAATTTCATTTCCCTAATTATACTATGTGAAGCGAGAAGAATGAGAATGTTTGATTTTAAGAGCCATAATGAAAGATCTATTTTAATGAGAAAAAAATCAAGAATGAAAGATGGAAAGTTAAACAAAGGGCTTTAAAACTTACTATGAGAGTGCTCCTTAATTTTAATTTAGAAATTTCCAAAGCATTCATTTATCAAATGAAGAAAATAAAGTTTCCAGAAAGAAACAACCTACAATATAATTAGGAGAAACAAGGAATAGAAAACAAAACACTATAGATGGATTATAAAATATCAAGGAAAAAATACAAGGGAATAATTGGGGATTGAGGCAATCAATGAGATTAGTAGTAAATATAAAAAGTGCTCAAACTGCTAATAAAATGAAGAAATTAACACGGTTCAGGTCCCACCGGGCGTTCCAGATGTGTAGCATGGTTTTACATTTAGTTTTGTTGATTATTTCAAGGGGTAAAAACCGAGCTTGACCTCGATATGGTATGGTTTCTAGGGTACCAAAAATTTTGATTTTGTTTTATTGCGCACCGTATAAAGCAACGGATCAAAGCTTATTTCCCTATAAACAAGCTTACAAAGATCAAACTTAGACAAGATAATGTTATTTCCCAGAAAATGACTTAAGCTTTTATTGATGTTTATGATTTTGCTAGAAGATGATGAGATGGAAATGTGACTATAACTTATTTAGATTAGATACATATATAGTTATTATTAATCATGACTTAATATCCATAAATCAAATTCCTAGTCTATGGACAAATTTTTAGGTATGTTAGAAGCTACAAAATAAATTTTCTCTTCCTCTCCTATAGTGGTGTCAGAATCAAAAATAGAAATGTAATCCCTGGAAAATAAGTCAAAGGATTCCTCCGGGGTGTCAAAAAGGTGAACAAGTGTAGTGTTGGTGCTAGATATGTTGATGTGGTTTTGGTATTCAACTTCAGGTGCTATGTTAAGGTCTTTTGATAAGTCTAAACCAGTCTCGTAAGTGTACTTGTACTATGTTAGATATTTATGGAGTCTTATAGCTTCATTGTATGTGTCCCATAATGCTTTCGGTAGCCTCACGGATGTGCTGAGTTTTTGTAAAGATATTCTCAAGATGGATGAAGGTCACATTTTGGATCCCGCAAAGCTCAAGATCGTGGAGGATCTCATATTGTTACCAGTAGAGTGGGTGTCAAATGACAGGAAAAACACCAATGTCAACTACATGGTAATTATTACCACCTTGTGCCATCTGAAAGAAATATTCTGGACAAGAGATTAATAGATAACAAGAAAAATCAAGACATTTTGATCAGATTATGCAGAATATATGAAAATGTAAAAGTTACTCAGGAATCGTTGGCGATTCAGGTAAATTGTTGGAGATCAAGGCAATCACTAATGATTTCTATTGATTTTAACAATTTATTAAAACATAGCTAAGAAACTTGATCAAGCTATCATTTAAGGTAAATTCAGAACTTTTATGATATATTATGAATACTTAAACAAACATTACCTACAAACAGTGTCTAAGGAAATAAAAATGAGTAGATTACCTTACACAATGGGAAAATTTGGGTGGACAGATGGAAGAAGATGACTAAATGGGGATGGCGAATGATTTGACGATGGGTTCGAAAAATCTGAAGAAATGTGACGTTGGTGCCAGCTGATGAAGGATGTCTTGATCTCTGCTACATTGATAATGAAGAAAAATTTAAATGTATAAACATTAGAATGCCTCTCCAAAAGAGGTCTGAATGCACATATTTATAGATCGTTGGCGATCGGGAAAATCACTAGGTATTTCAAGAAAGCCTAATTAAATTAGTTATGCGGGTGATTTTCCCCAATTTTGAACTAGATATGGTGTATTTTGAAGTAGGTAAGGTGGGAGGAGGGTAAAAAAGAATTAAAAAAATTGGTTAGGATAATAGCAGTTAGCTTTTTTGGAAATATTTAGTTAGTGATTTTAAAAGGTTAGTTGGTTAGGAATAAGCTAGTGATTTTTAGGATGGTTGTTTTAGAGGAAGTTAGGTTGTTAATGAGGTGTCATAGTTTAGTGTCTTAGTTAACATAACGTGGTATAAGGGGGAATAATTTTAATTAATTAAATAATTTATATGTGAGGGGTGTGCAATTAGTTAATTAACTAAAGATGATTTAAAAGGGCATAATGTTGTAAATGTGTCACTTTTGATCGTGAGTGTGTCTAAGTCGGGGGATAAAAATTTGTGGTGTCTACATTAACAAAGGATAGGAGGTGATATTGGTTTTGGTTTTTAATTGGTGAGGGATGGTTGGATGTATGATGAGATTTAGATTGTTGAAAATGTTTATATTTAGAGTGGGATTTGGATTTTGGATGATTGTTAGGGATAGGATTGGGATAGAAAGGTGGTAGTTAGAGAGGTACAAGGATAAGAATTCTTTGGTTAATGAAGTATTGGACATAAGACCTAAATTACATGTAAGGATTGGTCAAATGTCCATGGGTGTGATGAAAGTCACAATAATAGTGTTCTTGATATCAAGATGGTTTGGGAAGGTTTTGATTGTGTCATTTGATTTGGGGATGGATGATCGTGTTGAATATTTTTTGGCGATGGACGATGGTTGTCAAGGATTCTCCTAAAGGAATGAAGTGGCTTGGGTTAAATGGTTTAGAGGAAGTATGAAGTAATGGTGTAGGGTTGGGTGGTTGAGGATATGTTCTGGTTGATTTGGATTTGTGATTTGGATTGAGTTGGTGTGGCTTAGAAGAGGAAGGGGATAGGTTAGGCTTGGGGGCTTAAGTGGATGGTTTGGACTTGGAGGCCATAATAGATCTAGTTGATTTTGAATTGGTTTGAGTATGTGGTATTAAGAAATATGGTTTTTGCTTAGGATTGGATTGTTTGGGATTAGTAGAGGCAGATGAAGGGGATGGGTGTGAAATGAGGGTCACATTAGATTTTGGTGATGTTGGGGATGAAGGGGATTTGGAAGATGGGTGTTGTGTAGGAACCACATTAGATTGGTTGGATTTAGAATATGATGGTATCATAGAAGCCCCATTAGATTGGGTAGGAGATGGGATGGGGAGAGGATTAGTATTGGATTGTTTAGGTTTAGGATTTGACAACTTAAGAGTCACGTTGGATATTTTAGGATTCGGGGATGGTGGATTTGAATGAGTATTAGAGGATAGGATAGTGTTAGGCTTAGGTGATGAAGGGGTTAAGATATTATTATATGTGGATGAAGATGATGAGGGTGGCATAGTAGATACATTATATGGTTTAGGATTGGGGGTAGAAGGGGATGAGGTTGACTTAAGAGTCACCATGGATGAGATATTTTTATAAGATTGGGTGTAGGTGATGGTAGGGATGAAATAGGCTTAGAGGTTGAATTTGATGGTAGATTAGGGTATGTGGGACTATTTATGAGAAATTCCATAGGATTGGATTGGGTGATGAGGATGATGGGGATAGAGGAATAAGATGAGATGTGGGGGATAATAATGTTGGATTACGTTGTTGGAATTGTTGTGGATATGTGAATGGGACTTGATTATAGGTTTAACGATGATTGGATTTAGGAGTTGAAGTTTTGGGTGGTGGTATATGAGTTTTCATGGGAGGAAGGTGTGGGTCATGATTATTGGTAGGGGATGTGGAGGTTAGGATTTGGGATGGTTGTGTGGGTTTGGGATTAGTGGCTAAATTATAAAGGATGTAAAGGATGTCCTCTTAGTCTAGGTAAAAGTTAGTGAGGTGGTCAAATTTGATGTAATTAGTTTATGGGGATAGTGGTTTTTTTGTTTAGGTTGACGTGTGGATTGAGATGATTTGGGTTCCTCAAGGAGGAGGTCAATGGGGGTAAGGAGTAGGGAGCTTAAGAAGGGGAAATTATGGATGGGGTTGGTTAGGAGATGGTGGTTTAGGGGGTGATTAGTTGTTTAAAAATTGAAGATTAGATATTTGTTGGTTAAGTAGTTGGATTGTTTTTAGGAGGTTAGGATCAACATGGGATGGTTGGTTTGCATGGCGGGGAGAGGATTTATTAAGGTAGGATGTTAGGTTCTACATTTTTTTGTTAAGTGTTGGATAGTGTAATACCCCAAAAGTGCAGTCAAGAATTTAACAAGATCGTCGTCTTCAACTGATCTTGACCCCAAGTGAAAGAGAAACAAGTGTTTCAATTAAGGATGAGAAAACAAGACAAATGGAATGATAGGGTTATAAAGAACTGATATTGATCTTGAGATTATCTAAACTAAGGGGTTATTGATAATTAATTCCTGAGAATAGTATTATAGCCACTAGCTTAAGCTTGTAGGCACTAAGTCAATAAGTCTTCCAATACAAAGAGAACGACTTAGGGGAAAAAGTAACTACTCCATGATCTACATTTCTACAAATTAATCTTGGGCCATTATATCACATTAGGCCAGTATGTGTGTGTGTGTGTGTGTATATATATATATATATATATATATATTTCTAAAACTAATGTACATGTTGTAAGATAATGTGTCATTATGACATCTTAAGAAGTGTTATCCAACTTCACCCCCCAGGGTTGAATTGATAACATACATCAGGATTCTCAAGTCCCAGGTTGAAAAAGAACGAGCTCTGAGAGAATGCGAGAAGTTGCAGAAAATAAGCTTGGGCTAGAAAATTTGTGAAAATCGGCTAAGTTCTAGTCCCTGGGATAGTCGGGACATTTGGGACGTCAAGGCGCGGATTGGCCGAAAAGCCTACAGGTGGCCCAAACAGCAAAGGGACATCTGGGAAAAATGGATGTGAAATGCCTGAATCGGCCGAAAGAAAGAAAAATTGTCCAAGTCCTTCACTGAGAGCAAGCGGGACAAGAGTACGCGGAAGACCTGAATCGGCCGGTTCGGCCGAAATAGGAAACTTTTGCACTGGGACATTTGGACCGTGAATGTGCGGAGGACATGAACCGGCCGGTTCGCCTGAAACGGAAAATTTTAGCACAAGGACGAGTGGGAAAAAGGGACGCGTGGGACGCGGATAGCCGAAGGAGCCGAAAGCCAATCAAATAACGCCACGTGTCACTGGCAGAAAGGGGACGTGGAAGCCCATTTCGGGTGAACCGGAAGAATTTGTCCCAGATAGTTTGGGACATCCGGGACAAAAGGACGCGTGGACGTGAAAATCCGGAAGGCCTATGGATGAATCACAACATGACACGTGTTGCCAAGGAAAAAGTCCAAAAAAGTCAAAGGGGCAAGTTTTCAAGCACTGATCCAAACCAATGAAATAGTGCCACATGTCCAAGTTTAAGGGGCCCACAAGAAAAGCCCGCAAAAAGGTGGAGAGAGGGAATTGCTCAGTGAATCAGAGCCTGCCACGTGTCGTCCAGATGGCAGAGCGTGGGAAAAGATTTTAAAACCTATTCTTGCCTGTTTTGTGCCCTAAATCTTCAGACCTTCATATCTTTCAATCCAAAGCTCAGATTTGTACGTTCTTGATATCAACAGAAATTTGTTGAAATTCTCTACATGATTCTGGGATCAATATTGCATTTTGGTGTTGTTTGGAGGGAGAAAATTAAGAAAATGTCTCTGACGCGTGGTGATAGACAGAAGTAATGCTTCAACAACCAACTTTAATGCAGTAGACAGCTCGCCGCTCCTGTTAGATAGCTCGCCGTTTTGCCAGAAGAGCCGCCCGCTTCTACCATAATGAGATGATTTTAAATGTATCTAGAAGTGGTTGTGGTAGATTCGAATTTCCTCTCTCTTTCTTCTCTCATTCTTAGTATATATTGTAAAGAGGAGCTCCTTTAACAGGTCAGATATTCTTGTTTTGCATCCTCCCTTCTTCCCTACTTGCAAGAGAATTTATGGAGCTTTTCAAACCTCCCATATGGATTGTAATGCTAGTTTTTGCCTCTTGGCCACTGCAATGTGCTGTATCGACTCTTGAGCAATATATATATATATATATATATTATATAGATATATTATATATATAATTATATATGTTTGTGATTGATTCTCAACCCTCTCATGTATTCATTGCTGTTATTTTGATCTCTTATTGCAGTTTGGTTACCTGTGCATAGTGTTTATATTGCATCTATGTGGTCTGTGTTAGAATTTGCAAAACAAGTGTCTAACAGTCCTTGGTGCATCACCTCTGTAGTTTAGGTTTATTCTAATGCATTTTCTCACCCTGTCTCCTTGACAAGTTAGATTAGGTTTTAGTAAACCCTCTGCATTTTTGTGTGCATCTGAACAGAGGAATAGGAACCAACCTTCTCTGGAGAATCCTTTCTCATCTTTACAAGTCCCACACTTGGAGAAAGGAATTCCATGTTGTGTAATCACACTGGATCCTGAACATCAACCTAGAAGCCTGATCTACATCCAGGGGTGCTTGTGAGTCTGCAACAACAGTTTTGGCACACCCCGGTGGGACACTAGAGGTCTCATTTTTATTGCAGCAAAGTTGATATGCATCTGCTGGCAGTTTTCTTGCTTATAAGAGCTATTATTTGCATATCTGGCGACTCCAAGGGGAAGAATCAACTGGTTTCAGTAGTGCAGGCTTGAAAACTCATGAGAAGAATTACCACAAGGTCAAGAGTTGGAGAAGAAGAAGTGCTGTTTGAATACCTGCAGTTATCTCTGAGAAGAAGGCAAAGAGGAAGAAGGATTCAAAGGTCTCCATCTCCACCAAATAGAACTCTCTCAACTCCTCCACCTGACAGGCCTTTCTTTCAATATACAAGGTTTTAAGACTAATCAGAATGGCTCAGAACAACCCCTACGTCAACTTCACAGGTAGCAGCCCACTTTCCCTAAATGCACAACATCTAGTTCCTATTGCAGCCTTGAAGAACATTCCCTACTTCACTGGAGAAAATCAGACTACTCCAGGTGATCATGTTAAAGATATTGCTAACCTTTGTGCAATCCATGAAATTGATAAAATGCAAGTGGTTGTCAAATTACTGGCATCTTCATTCAAGGGTAAAGCATTGCAATGGTTTAGGAAGCCTTGGGGATGGTTCTATTACAAACTGGAATCAACTGTGGCATTGCCTTCCACGAGAAATTTGGAGAGAAGGGGAGATAACTTGTCTCTTTTGGAGCAGTTGACACTATCAAGAGAGCCCCCAAACGAGCAGCTGATGACTTCAACTTCAGATTTCAAAAGGTCTTGGGATAGGATTCTAATGGCAATCAGCCAACAGTAGGAGGGTGCTTTTCTATATTACCTTAAGGATTTGAATCTGATATTTCTATGTTTAATTCAGTCCATGGAGGCACAACAATCCCTATGGCTTATAGCATTTCCATTAGAGCCGAAAATTGTCTTAGTCAATTTGGGTAAAATGGCTCCTAGGCCTCTATGCCCTTGTATCCAACTTAGAAAATCCAAGCCTAGTCAAGCACCCACTTGGCTCCTGTTCCCACTTTTCTAGAAATCAGAGTTTGAATGAAGCTTCCCTTCACTCTCCAAGTGCTTCAAATGAACTCCAAGAGGTCATGAAACAGTTGCAAAATTTGGGAAATGAGCTGGTTACTATTAAGAGGCAGCAAGCCTAAGGTTTCAAACCTTCTTATCAACCTCAAGCTCAACCTAATAGGCAGCCATACCAACCACAAAGACCACCTAATCCAACTGCAAATATGAATCAAAATCAAAGCCAAGTAAGGCCTCCTTCCAATAGACCATTCTAGCCCTATAATCCAAATGCCATAACTGCCTCTAAGGCATTAGTGCCAACACAGAACAACATTGCTCAGGAATATGATTGGGGCTTCCATGCAACGAGCCTCACAACCATCCATGTGCTTCAATGGTGCTCTCAATCAGCACTAATGGTGACAACTACCAGTGTGGAGGGTGAGGGCAGTCAAGGAAACAGCCAACAACCAGAAACATTCCAATAGCAATTAGCCCCAAATGACACTACATTGGTGAATTGGCAAGCAGAATATTTTTGTGGCATGAATCAGGCAGTTTCTCAAGGTGTTGTAGCCAACACAAGGTCAAAAAGGAGGAATCTAGGTGAAGAACAGCCATTAGCCCCAGCCAATCCACAACCTTCCATCAGGCTCCAAAAATGATTGGCAAGTAGAATCTAGTTTCAAAATACACAAGGGGCAGAGCCAAGAACGCCCCTAGGCCAACTCAAATGCCAAGCTGTTGCTGCCCACGTGCAAGAGTAAAACGTGCAACCAAAGGACACATAGAGATTCTTCATCACCATTCAGTATCATTGATCAGATGAGAAGACAAAACGTTAACATATCATGTGGGAATCCCTATCTATCCCAGGCCAAAGAGATTTGCTGCAAGCTGCCATGAGGATTGGACAACTTCGAACACGGTTTCAAAATGCAGACAGTGCTTACAAATTCCTGCCCAGCCTGAGGAAGTCATGGAGGACAACAAGGTAAAATTTGAAGCCCCCTCCTTTCGAGTTTCATTATCATTGGGGATAAACTAGTACACAATTGCCTGATTGTTCCGGGGCAAGTAGCTCCGGGATGCCCAGCAAATACTGATCCTGAGTCTCGAATATGAAGTAATATTCTAAAGGAGTAGTTCAATGGATGGGACAGAACTAGCAAAGTTGGAGGGATTAAAATGCTTGAGTCTAACTGCATGCATGTCATATGTTGTTGTTTACAAGAGCGTATCAATCAGAGACTTCCCAACTCTTTTCCCTCTGCATGTCCAATATAATTGGAGGGTATTGTCTGCTGATTGGGTCTCACAGGCCTTAGAACAGGTATGGAATAAGGCCACAATCAGATCTTGAACCCATTGCAACTTCCATATTAAGACTTACACCCCCAAGTCAGATAATGGCCATGCCTCAGCATTGATCAAGGAGATCACACTAGTACTGATGAGGCTCACACCAGGTTGGTAACAAAGTATCCGGACCTAAAATCTTGATGATGGGCAAACAAAGTACATGCTTTGATCCCTATCAAGAAGTAGCAGAATTGAGCTGGGAGTCTATTGTATACCTGACGAAAATAACCCTATTCTAGCATCACCAAGCCAAAGCCATAATGATGACAACGAGGTATGGCAGCCTGTTTTTTGACGGATCAAGGGTAGGCAAAGGTGCAGGAGGTGGAGCCAGGCTGTTTCACCCCAAGGAATAAAGTATGATTCAGCTTTTGATTTCAATTTACAGCTCCAAAACATTGCTGAATATGAAGACCTGGGGGCAAGGGTGCATGGGGCAATCAGCGCCCCAAATAAAGAATCTGCAAGTCTTTAGGGGACAGTGAATTGATTGTAAATAGTTCAAGGGATGGAATGTGCCAGAATATTTAATGCTGCTACCAAAGGGTGTGGGACATAATGGAATATTTTGAAGGTTTTGGCATCGGATCATTTCCTACAACCTTAATCTTTGGGGCCATTATATCACATAGCCAGATGTGGGGGTGGTGGGGTAATATATATAATATATAATATATTTCTAAAAACTAAATGTACACTGGTTGTAAGTAGTGCATTATCGACATCTTAATGAAGTGTTTATCCAACTTCACCCCCCAGGGTTGGAATTCGATACCACATACATCAGGATTCAGTCCCAGGCTTGAATGAAAAAGAACGAGGCTATGAGAGAAGGCGAGAAGTTGCAGAAAATAAGTTGGGCTAGAAAATCTGGTGAAAATCGGGCTAAGTTCTAGTCCCTGGGATAGTCGGGACTTGGGCGGCGTCCAAGGCCGCGGATGGGCCGAAAAGCCTCCATAGCGCGCTGGCCCAAACCCCGCAAAGTGGACACTGGGAAAAATGGATGTGAAAGCCGAATCGGCACGAAAGAGAAGAAAAAGTCCAGTCCTTCACTGAGAGCAAGCGGGACAAGAGTACGGCGGGGGGGAGGGACAGACCTGAACTCGGCCGGTTCGCGAAGAAATAGGAAACTCTTGCAATGGGACTTTGGACCGTGAAGGTTGCGGAGGACATGAACCGGCCGGTTCGCCTGAAACGGAAAAGTTAGCACAAGGGGACGAGGTTGGGAAAAAGGACGCGTGGGACGAGGGATAGCCGAAGGAGCCGGAAAACCGCACAATAAATACGCCATGTGTCACTGGAGAAGGAAAGGGGAGTGGAAGCCATTAGGGTGAACCGGCCCAAGAATTTGGTCCCAGAAGTTCCTGGCGACATCGGGACAAAAGGACGCCGGTGGACGTGAAAATCCGGAAGGCCTATGCTGAATAAAACATGATACGTTTTTGTTTGTCAAGGAAAAACGCCAAAACAATGTCAAAGGGCAAGTTTTTTCATTAGCACTGATCCAAAACCAATGATAGTTTTGCCACAGGTCCAAGTTAAGGGGCCCCCACAAGACAAAAAAAAGCCCGCAAAAAAGGTGGACGAGAGGGAATGCCTCAGTGAATCAAGAGCTTGCCACGTGCGTCCCAGATGGCAGAGCGTGGGAAAGATTTTAAAACCTATTCTTGGCCTGTTTGTGCCCTACAATCTTCAGACCCACTTAATAATTGCATCCAAGCTCAGATTTGACGTTCTTGATATCAACAGAAATTTGTTGAAATTTCTCTACAGATTCTGGGATCAATATTGCATTTTGGTGTGTTTGGAGGGAGAACAATTAAGAAAATGTCTCTGAAGCGTGGTGATAGACAGAAGTTAATTTGTACAAACAACCACACTTTAATGCAGTAGTTACGAAGCTCACCTCCTGTTAGATAGCTCGCCGTTTTGCCAGAAGCCGCCCTTCGTACCATAATGAGAATTGAGTTTAAATGTATCTAGAAAGTGGTTCTGTGGTAGATTCGAATTGTCCTCTCTCTTTCCTTCTTCATCTTAGTATATCATTGTGTAAAGAGGAGCTCCTTTAAAGGTCAGTATATTCTGCCTTGGCATCACTACCTTTTCACCTACTTGCCAGAGAATTTATGGAGCTTTTCCAAACACCCCATATTGGATCTGTAATGCTAGTTTTGCCTCTTGGCCACTGCAATGGGCTTTGGATCGAATCTTGAGTCAATATATATATATCGATATTATATATAATATATATATATATATACTATATATATATGTTTGTGATGATTCTCCAACCTACTCATGATATTTCATGCTGTTATTTGATCTCTCTATTCAGTTTGGTTACCTGTTGCATAGGTTTATATTGCATCTATGTGGTCTGTGTTATGATTTTGCCAACAAGGTCGACATCTTGGCTGCCCCCCTTTATTCACCTCTGTATTTTAGGTTTTATTTATGCATTTTCCTCACCCCAGGTCTCCTTTGCTTGTTACCAAGTGTAGATAGGTTTAGTAAACCCTCTGCCATTTTTGGTGCTCTGAAACAGTAGGAATAGGAAAACAACCTTTCTGGAGAATCCTTTCTCAGCTTCACAATCCCCACTTGGAGAACAGGATTACATGTTGTTTGTAATCACACGGGGATTCGAACATCTCACCTAGGAAGCCGATCTACATACAGGGCTCTGGGAGTCTGCAAACAACAGTTTTGGCAACCACCCGGTGGACACTCGAGGTCTATGTTTATTGCAGCAAGTTGATATGCATCGATGCAGTTTTCTTGCTTATATAGCTATTATTTGCATATCGTGGCGACTCAAGGGGAAGGAATCAACTGGTTTCAGTTAGTGCAGGCTTGAAAACTCATGAGAAGAATTACCACAAGGTCAAGAGTTGGAGAAGAAGAAGTGCTGTTTGAATACCTGCAGTTATCTCTGAGAAGAAGGCAAAGAGGAAGAAGGATTCAAAGGTCTCCATCTCCACCAAATAGAACTCTCTCAACTCCTCCACCTGACAGGCCTTTCTTTCAATATACAAGGTTTTAAGACTAATCAGAATGGCTCAGAACAACCCCTACGTCAACTTCACAGGTAGCAGCCCACTTTCCCTAAATGCACAACATCTAGTTCCTATTGCAGCACTTGAAGAAACATTCCCTACTTCACTGGAGAAATCAGACTACTCCAGGTGATCATGTTAAAGATATTGCTAACCTTTGTGCAATCCATGAAATTGATAAAATGCAAGTGGTTGTCAAATTACTGGCATCTTCATTCAAGGGTAAAGCATTGCAATGGTTTAGGAGCCTTGGGGATGGTTCTATTACAAACTGGAATCAACTGTGCATTGCACTTCACGAGAAATTTGGAGAGAAGGGAGATAACTTGTCTCTTTTGGAGCAGTTGACAACTATCAAGAGAGCCCCCAACGAGCAGCTGAGTGACTTCAACTTCAGATTTCAAAGGTCTTGGGATAGGATTCTAATGGCAATCAGGCCAACAGTAGGAGGTGCTTTTCTATATTACCTTAAAGATTTGAATTCTGATATTTCTATGTTAATTCAGTCCATGGGAGGCACAACAATCCCTATGGCTTATAGCATTTCCATTAGAGCCGAAAATTGTCTTATTCAATTTGGTAAAATGGCTCCTAGGCCTCCTATGCCCTTGTATCCAAACTTAGAAAATCCAAGCACTAGTCAAGCACCCACTTTGGCTCCTGTTCCCACTTCTAGAAATCAGAGTTTGAATGAAGCTTCCACTTCATCTCCAAGTGCTTCAAATGAACTCCAAGAGGTCATGAACAGTTGCCAAAATTTGGGAAATGAGCTGGTTACCTATTAAGAGGGCAGCAAGCCCTAAGGTTTCAAACCTTCTTATCAACCTCAAGCTCACCTAATAGGCAGCCATACCAACCACAAAGACCACTAATCCAACTGCAAATATGAATCAAAATCAAAGCCAAGTAAGGCCTCCTTCCAATAGACCATTCTAGCCCTATAATCCAAATGCCATAACTGCCTCTAAGGCATTAGTGCCAACACAGAACAACATTGCTCAGGAATATGATTGGTGCTTTCCATGCAACGAGCCTCACAACCAATCCATGTGCTTCAATGGTGCTCTCAATCAAGCACTAATGGTGACAACTACCAGTGTGAGGGTGAGGGCAGTCAAGGAAACAGCCCAACAACCAGAAACATTCCCAATAGCAATTAGCCCCAAATGACACTAAATTGGTGAATTGGCAAGCAGCATTTTTGTGGCATGAATCAGGCAGTTTCTCAAGGGTTGTAGCCAACACAAGTCAAAAAGGAGGAATCTAGGTGAAGAACAGCCATTAGCCCCAGCCAATCCACAACCTTCCACGGCTCCAAAAATGATTGGCAAGTAGAATCTAGTTTCAAATACACAAGGGCAGCCAAGAACAGCCCCTAGGCCAACTCAAATGCCAGCTGTTGCTGCCCACGTGCAAGGAGTAAACGTGCAAACCAAAGGACAACAGAGAGATTCTTCATCACCATTCAGTATCATTGATCAGATGAAGAAGACCAAACGTTAACATATCAATGTGGGAATCCCTATCTATCCCAGGCCAAAGAGATTTGCTGCAAGCTGCCATGAAGGATTGGACAACTTCGAATCAGCGGGTTCAAATGCAAGACAAAGTGCTTACAAATTCTGCCCAGCCTGAAGGAAGTCATGGAGGACAACAAGGTAAAATTTTGAAGCCCCCTCCTTTCTATGTTTCATTAATCATTGGGGATAAACTAGTACACAATTGCCTGATTGATTCCGGGGCAAGTAGCTCCGTGATGCCCAAGCAAATAGCTGATCAGCTGAGTCTCGAATATGAAGTAATATCTAAAGGAGTAGTTCAATTGGATGGGACAGAAATAGCAACAGTTGGAGTGATTAAAATCTTGAGTCTTACCTTGCATGCATGTCCAAATGTTGTTGTCTTACAAGATGTATCAATCATAGACCTTCCACCACTCTTTTCCCTTTGCATGTCCAAATATTGGAGGGTATTTGTCTGCTGATTGGTCTCACATGCTATTTAGAACAAGGTATGGAACTAAGGCCACAATCAGATCTGAACCCATTGCAAACTTCCATATTAAGCCTTACACCCCAAGTCAGATTAATGCCAATTGCTCAGCATTTGATCAAGAAGATCACCCTAGTACTGATGAGGCTAACACCAAGGTTGGAAGTATCCCGGACCTAACTCTTGATGAATGGGCAAACAAGATACATGCTTTTGATCCCTATCAAGAAGTAGAAGAATCTGAGCTGGGAGTCTATTGTATACATGAAGAAAATCAACCTATTCTAGCATCACCAAGCCAAGCCATAATGATGACAACGAGGTATGGCAGCTGTTTTTTGACGGATCAAGGAGTAGGCAAGGTGCAGGAGGTGGAGCCATGCTTGTTTCACCCCAAGGAATAAAGTATTATTCAGCTTTTAGATTTCAATTTACATGCTCCAATAACATTGCTGAATATGAAGCCTTGGTGCAAGGGATGCATTGGGCAATCAAGAGAAAAATAAAGAATCTGCAAGTCTTTAGGGACAGTGAATTGATTGTAAATCAGGTCAAGGGATGGCATGCTGCCAAGAATGATCTACTCAGGTGCTACAAGAACAGGGTGTGGGACCTCATGGAATATTTTGAAGGTTTTGGCATCGAATCCATTCCCAGGAAAGAGAATAAAGATGCTGATAGGCTTGCAGCAGTAGGGGCAGCCTTTGACATTACGAAAAGCATTCAACAAGACAAGGTACAGCCAAACATCCACGTGATTGTGAGGCCTTCAGTGCCGGATAACAATGTTAGTTGGAAAGTGTTTGAGAATGACCAGAAAATTGTCAATTTCCTACAAGAAGAAGCTGAGTTCTCTGCCAGGAATCAAGACAAGTTGCATCAGCAGTATGGTGACCAAGTGGTGCAGTTGAGAACTAACAAATTACCAAAAGGCCTCATAACCTTGGAGTCAATCTTTAGCCCGAATGATCAGTTCCGGAAGGAGAAGGCAAACATTCAAGTAAAGGGTGAGGATTCAGAGCCTATTTTAGTGGAAGTAGGCAAAACATTGCAGATTGGAAAAGTAAGTACCTCACAAGAGAAATCTGATTTTGTTCAGCTTTGCCAAGAATTTCCAGATGTCTTCGCTTGGAGCTATGAAGACTTGAGAGGATTCAATCCAAATTTGGCACAACATACCATAGAATTGGATCCAGATGCTAAGCCCATCAGGTAGAAGTAGAGACCAGTCAACCCTCACATTGAGCCTCTGATGAAGAAAGAGCTAAATAAGCTAATAGAGGCAAGCATTATATTCCCGATCAAGCACTCAAGCTGGGTTGCTAACTTGGTTCCGGTCAGGAAGAAGAGCGGAGAAATCAGGTTGTGTGTGGACTTCCGAGACCTCAATAGGGCATCTCTCAAGGATCATTATCCACTCCCTTCCATGGAGCAAATATTGCAAGTAGTATCCGGTTCAGAGAGATTCTCTCTCCTAGATGGCTACTCAGGGTATAATTAGGTGATGGTAAAAGAAGAAGACCAATTCAAGATAGCCTTCACAACTAAATGGGGCACGTATGCTTACAAGAAGATGCCATTTGGGCTGTCCAATACTGGTGCTACCTTTCAAAGGGCAATGGACATGGCGTTCAAGGGCTTGATCAACAAGATAGTGCTGATATACCTTGATGACATCACTGTATTCTCCAAGAATGCAGCAAACCATCTCTTTCACCTCAGGCAAGTGTTTCAGAGGTGTAGAAAGTTCGGAGTGTCTTTGAACCCCAAGAAGTGCATCTTTCTTGCACATGAAGGAAAGCTCCTTGGCCATATTGTCTCAAAAGAGGGACTGGCAATTGACCCAGAGAGAGTTGAAGCCATAAGAGCACTCCCATTGCCAAGTCACAAGAAGGCTCTTCAAAGCTTCTTGGGAAGGATCAATTTTGTCTGTAGGTTTATCCCAGATTTTGCAGCCCTTATCAAGCCCATCACCAAAATGTTAAAGAAGAGCATGGCTTTTAAGTGGAAAATAGAAGGCAAGGAGAGTTTTGAGGCAGTCAAATAAGCTATCTCTCAAGCACCAACTCTCATTAACCCAGACTTCTCCAAGGATTTCATCCTCTATGCATTTGGAGGTGATGACACTATCTCTGCCATTCTGGTATAGCAGAACAAAGATAATGATGAGCAGCCGATTGCCTTTTTCAGCCAGAGCCTAGATGACTGCGAGGTGAGGTACTCTTTTATTGAAAAGCATGTACTTGCAGTAATCAAAAGCTTGAAGAAATTCAAGCATTTAGTCTCAAACAACAAGGTCTAGTTGCTGGTCTCACATGCTGGAGTTAAAGACTTCCTCCTCAACAAGGATTTGAATGAGAAAAGGGCAGGTTGGATCACTCGTGTCATGGAATATGACATTGATATCAAGATCACCAAGCTGGTAAGAGGGAAAGGATTGTGTGAGCAGCTGGTTTTGGGGAAGCAAAAGGAAGTATGCAATGGAGAAGAGGTTGTTTTGATAGTCCAGGACAATCATGAGCCAAGTGGCAATCAAGAAGAAGACAATGCTTCCCCCACTCCTTACTGGACCCAAGATATTATGCACTTCCTAGGTACAGGCCAGTGCCCCCTAGAGATGAACAAGGCCCAAAGGAGACACTTCAGGTTGCAGGTTGTTCTGTATGCCATTGTTGATGGAGTTTTGTTCAAGAAAGACATGAATGGAGTGCTGCTGAGATGCATTAGCACAGATCAGATTCAAAGGGTGTTGGAAGAGTTTCATGGTGGACCAGCTGGTGGCCATTTTGCACCAAGAGTGATAGCTCTAAAAATCATGAAGGCTGGTTATTATTGGCCTAAAATATTCAGTGATTGCTATGCATGGATCAAGAGGTGTAAGAATTGTGCATTCTTCACAGGAAAAGAGAAGTTTACTGCCCTTCCATTGCATCCAATCTCATTTGACCAGCCATTTATGTAATGGGGTTTGGACTTCATTGGAGTCATTAACCCCAATTCAAGCCAAGGGCATAAATGGATTTTGACAGCCACCGACTACTTCACCAAATGGACAGAAGCAGTAGCACTCAAAGAGGCAAATGAGTCTAGCATCCTAGACTTTTATGAGGGAATAACAACCAGCTTTGGTGTACCTGCCACAATAATCTCTGATAATGCATTGGCATTCATTGGATCTAAGGTGACTGAGTGGGCCATCAAGAATGGTATTTACCTGAGCACTTCATCGAACTATTACCCTCAGGGTAATGGCCAGGCCAAGTCTACAAACAAGAACTTGTTAAGGATCATTAGGAGAACTCTTGATGAGAATCAGAAGTCTTGGCACACCAAGCTGAAATTAGCCTTATGGCCTGATAGGATCACTCCCAAAAGATCCACAGGTAACTCTCCATTCAGGCTTGTCTATGGAAGAGAGGCAATCTTGCCCATGTCACTTGAGTTACCAACATTGGAACTCATGAAGCAGCTGGAGTTACTTGAATTTGAGCCCATGGAGGTGAGATATGCAGAGTTAATGGAGCTACAAGAGATCAGAAATTAGGCATCCCAAGCAATGGAAAAGGATCAAGCTTTGATCAAGAAAACCTTCGATAGAAAGGCCAAGGATAGATCTTTTCAAGTTGGAGATCTAGTGTTGAAATGGGATGCGGACAGAGCAAAACCAGGAAGGCATTCAAAATTTGATGCTATTTGGAGTGGCCCATACATGGTCACAAAGTGCAAGAGCAGAAATGCTTTCCAATTGGCCTCATTAGACGGTGAAGAACTGCAGATTCCAGTAAATGGAATCTATCTCAAACATTGCTACTGAAAATAAAAGGTTCACCCTTGTAAATATTAGTATAGATTTCAATTCCTCTAAGTGCGTATGCACATTGTCTTGTTGTAGTTAGGTTTCAGTTTCCCTAAGTGCTTTGGCGCAGGTTTTTTCACTCCTAGTTTGAGATTTTACAGTTCAACGTGCTCTCATGGAGGGAGTTGCAGTATCAAGCTCATTTTAGGTCATTATTTATGACTCCATGCCCAATGGATCACAAAAAGGCAACTGGTCTTTTCATCTAGTAGGAAGATGACCCCGCTGAGTCACCAAATTGTTATCCAACTTCACCCCCTAGGGTTGAATTGATAACATACATCAGGATTCTCAAGTCCCAAGCTGAAAAAGAATGAGCTCTGAGAGAATGCGAGAAGTTGTAGAAAATAAGCTTGGGCCAGAAAAATTGTGAAAATTGGCTAAGTCCTAGTCCCCGGGATAGTCGAGACATTTGGGACATCAAGGCACGGATCGGCTGAAAAGCCTACAGGCGGCCCAAACAACAAAGGGACATTTGGGACAAATGGACGTGAAATGCCCGAATTGGCCGAAAGAAAGAAAATTTGTCCAAGTCCTTCACCGAGAGCAAGCGGGACAAGAGTACGCAGAAGACCTGAACCGGCTGGTTCAGCCGAAACAGGAAACTTTCACACTGGGACATCTGGGCCATGAATGCGCAGAGGATGCAAACCAGCCGGTTCGCTTGAAATGGAAAATTTTAGCACAAGGACAAGTGGGACAAAGGGACGCGCAGGACGCGGATAGCCGAAGGAGCCAAAAGCCAATCAGATAACGCCACGTGTCACTGGCAGAAAGGGGACGTGGAAGCCCATTTCAGGCGAACCGAAAGAATTTTTCCCAGATAGTTTGGGACATCTGGGACAAAAGGATGCGGTGGATGTGAAAATCCGGTAGGCCCATGGACGAATCACAGCATGACATGTGTCGCCAAGGAAAAAGTCCAAAAAAGTCAAAGGGGTGAGTTTTCGAGCACTGATCCAAACCAATGAAATAGTGCCACGTGTCCAAGTTTAAGAGGCCCACAAGAAAATCCCGCAAAAAGGTGGAGAGAGAGAATTGCTCAGTGAATCAGAGCCTGCCACGTGTCGTCCAGATGGCAGAGCGCGGGAAAAGATTTTAAAACTTGTTCTTGCCTGTTTTGTGCACTAAATCTTCAGACCTTCATATATTTCGATCCAGAGCTCAGATTTACATGTTCTTGATATCAACGGAAAGCTGTTGAAATTATCTACATGATTCTGGGATCAATATTGCATTTTGGTGCTGTTTGGAGGGAGAAAATTAAGAAAACGTCTCTGACGCGTGGTGATAGACAAAAGTAATGCTTCAACAACCAACTTTAATGCAATAGACAGCTCGTCGCTCCTGTTAGACAGCTCACCATTTTTCCAGAAGCCGCCACTTCTACCATAATGAGATGATTTTAAATGTATCTAGAAGTGGTTGTGGTAGATTCGAATTTCCTCTCTCTTTCTTCTCTCATTCTTAGTATATATTGTAAAGAGGAGCTCCTTTAACAGGTCGGACATTCTTGTTTTGCATCCTCCCTTCTTCCCTACTTGCAAGAGAATTTGTGGAGCTTTTCAAACCTCCCATATGGATTGTAATGCCAATTTTTGCCTCTTGGCCACTGTAATGTACTGTATCAACTCTTGAGCAATATATATATGTTTGTGATTGATTCTCAACCCTCTCATGTATTCATTATTGTTATTTTGATCTCTTATTGCAGTTTGGTTACCTATGCATAGTGTTTGTATTGCATCTATGTGGTCTGTGTTAGATTTGCAAAACAAGTGTCTAACATTCCTTGGTGCATCACCTCTGTAGTTTAGGTTTTATTCTATGCATTTTCTCACCCTGTCTCCTTGACAAGTTAGATTAGGTTTTAGTAAACCCTCTGCATTTTTGTGTGCATTTAAACAGAGGAATAAGAACCAGCCTTCTCTGGAGAATCCTTTCTCATCTTTACAAGTCCCACACTTGGAGAAAGGATTCCATGTTGTGCAATCACATTGGATGCCTGAACATCAACCTAGAAGCCTGATCTGCATCCAGGGGTGTTGTGAGTCTGCAACAACAAGAATATAATGAGTTTTAAACATTATAGTCGAAGGGAGAGATTCACTTAAACCATATTAATGATTAATCATTTTACAGATTAGTTGACTTGAGCTTGTAAATTCCAGTTTGAGGTGTTAATTTTAGGACCTTTGAATTATTGAAAACATGTACTATTGATTATGATTAAAATATGTGTAATAAGCCATCGACAACATGAATTAATGTTAGAATGGAAGTGGCATGGAAGAGCCAAAGGTAAGATTAAGATGTTGGACTCCTAACAATTGGTTTCGAAAGGACGGATGACTTAATATGTCATACCGACGACATTGGGTTATGATATCACAGTGGGCCGGGTTAAAGTTTTCTAAGGATAATATGATACCTGTGAACTAGTATATTTCATTGTTCCATTCCTAGAAGGTAATATGTTTTAAACAGGGGAACGTAGTTTATGGATTTATCTAATGAACCTATTAACGACCAACCACTATGACCAATAGGCTCCGGCTTATGAATCCTAGGCCATGATACTTATATTGGATTATGAAATTATCATAGCTGATTTCACATTTTAATATGTATCTCTATGGGAGTTATGGGGCATTTAGATAATAACATTAAGGCTATGCATGTGTTATAACGTTGGTTTTATATTATATTGTATTTCATTCTCACCAAAGGTTAATTGACCTAGGTTATAGAAAGTAATTAAGTGAATGATGTTTAGCAAATTTCATGAAAAAGGTAAATGAGGATTTAAACTGCAGAACTCCCACCAATTTTGGAGGAGAGTTGAAGGGCAGTGGTAGTTGGATGATTCACTTGTGTAGTACTCCAGCATTTAACACTGTTAAATTATGCATTCGCGCAGGTAGCTATGCGTTCGCGCAGGTCTGTGAGCTCTCTACCATGCCTGGATCGGCCTGCACATGGGATTGGAGCCACGAACAACAAATTTAAATAGGATTCCCTTCTCCTTGGCAGTGGCTTTGGGAATCCGCCCCTTGAGTGCAAAACTGATGGCGGTGCCTGTAAAATGGGCATGGAAAATACAACACCAATCTCTTGGATTGACATGGCTTTTGATGCAAATCAAGACCCCCCTTCAAAGAAAATCCGGGATAGAGTTTCTCCGACCTATCAAAAAGCAGAGGGTCTCTCCATTGAGACAGGTAAAGGTGGCTCGGTCTCCCCTACAAATCTCAACAATGACAATGAATCATTTAAAAATAATAGATCTTCTTTCAAGAGCATGGATATATCTAACTCGCTTCAGAAAAGTGGTCACACAGGAACCTCTGGTGGAGCTAAGTCCACTTCTTATGCTTCAGTGGTCTCCAAACAAAAGGAGAGTACCATAAATGAGCTCTTGAAACCCCTCTCAGGAGGTCCCGATGCTGAAAATCGGGGAGGATCTTCTTAAACAAATTCTTAAGGAAGAGGAAAATCTCTCTCAGCTGGGTCTCATATGCAGATTCCATAAATTTTGGCCTAAGCTTTCTCAGCTCCATGAATGGATAGCCCAAAGGTGGAGAGAAAAAATACAAGGTAAGATTGAGCTTTATCCTTGTGCTAAAGCTTACTTCATTGGTTGCTAGTCTTTGAAACCCCTGCTGATAGGGATTTAATCTTTAGCCAACATTTGGTTTGGGGGGAACATGGGCTGATGTCCAAACCATGGTATCCATCCTTCGACTTGTTAAAGGAGTCTTTTGATACCTACCCGATTTGGGTTCGTTTACCAGGACTTCCGTTACAACTTTGGAACAGATCTTGTCTCACTGCTATAGGTGATACTCTTAGATCATGTGTGGCAGTTGATGGTAAGAAATCCATTCAAACACATACTATGTTTGCTCGTATCCTGGTTGATATTGATACCTCCAAACCCTTACCAGCATAAATCAATCTTCAGATTGGAGAAAGGCTCTGGATACAAAGGATTGACTATGAGAGACTTGCCTTTAGATGTCAGCGTTGCTTCCAAACTGGTCATGTTACAAATGATTGTGAACATTCCAAATGAAATACCAAAGCTGGTTGGTGGAAGGATTCACTTCCTGAACATCTCACAATTGACTCAGATCCAGATGAGGATTCTAGTGCCCCCTTGCATGTTGACTCACCCATAATGACTGATTCACAGGCCAACATAGTGAAACTTCCTACAGACTATCCTCCGCAGATTGTTGATTCAGTGTTTAAACTAGTTTCTGCCCCCCTTCCTATGGGTCACATACACATCAAGTCCATTGCAGATGCTTCATTTACATTGGATGCAGGAAATCTTGAATGGACAGTGGTAGATCAGAAGAAGAAGGGAAATGTCAGATATAAACCTCCCACCACTCTGGACAAGGTTTGATTCTAGTCGTTGTTAGTGCTATTATTGTTACATCTGGGCAAATGGCCAACTGCATAGTTGCTGGGTAGTTGTGTTGCTGTTAAGTTGTTGTTTTTTAGCTATTTTTGAAGCAGTTGCTTTGTTTTTGCTGGTTCTTGGCTGTTTTCTTTTGTTGGGCTTTCTGGGGTTAAATTTTGCTTTTGAGCATTGTTGTAAAAGGGTATAGTCCCTTTCAAAAAACTATTTACCAATAATTAAAAAAAAAATTATGCATTTAATATTTACGGAAATTTGTAAAGCTCCCTAAGGAAGTGAATTGCATGCAACTTCTTCATTTGGTTTTGTTGATGAAATTGGGAAAAAAATCCACTTTTGGTATCTGTGCATGGCAAGTAAACTATGAGTTATATCGCTATTTTAAGAAGAGGAAGTTCATTTTTATGGGAAAATTTATAAATTGGGAGACACCATTTTGAATGACTATAAAGAAGGTTGGAATTGTTGGCTGGTTCGAGGTGGACAATCTTGAAGCCATAAGCTCTTTGTCATTGTAACACTTGTTGGGAAAGATTTTGAAGGATGTAGGAAGCGAATTCGTAGGCAAGAATCATTCCTTATCCCTTTTATTTTTTTACTATAGCAGATGCTAGAACGAATACATATTGTAATTCTGTTTGAGTTAAGATTAATTGGGTATGTGATGGTTGGAGGTTTTTGTTTTTATACTCTGTTTTTCTACAAAAATAAATGGTAAACAATATGATTGTTAGACTTGCATATTTAATATTGTTGTTATCTTTTAGATTGCTCAAATCGTGTTTACTTATTAAGACCCAAAAAGAGCAATTTTGGTTGCATTTCACCGAGGAGGTTGACATAGATAATAATGGGTTTTTGTGCAAATAATATAATGTTATGCAAAAATCGAATTTGGGTGTATGGGTTTCCTTTTACCTGACTGAAATCTAGGTATATGGATCTAGTAATTAAACCTATTCTAGATACAGGCGTTTATTATTTTCACTTATATTCTATGCATAAAAACCATAGAAAAAGGAGGTATATTTGGGAATGAGCCCAGGAAAATCTAGTGATATCTGGTTGGTATTTCTATCTCATGCGTAGGATAATTTATAGACTTCTTCCATCGATTGGACTGAGAGAAGAACAGGATTACCGCTGGGGCGGAGTATTTTCTAGTCACCCATCGTAATATTTTACCATTAGTGGGTCTGTTAGAAAATTACATTTACCACTCCCCCCTTGTAAAAGAAACCTGGGCATAAACCTTTCTGGCAAGATTTTGTTTGAATGACATGTTGATAAACTGAAAACACTTCTTGTTATCCTTGTCTGATTCGTGGATCCTTGCAACTCCTAGGAAATTTTATTGGGAAACTGTTGGGGTTACTCCTGGTTTTGTAGTAGTTAGACAACAATAGATGGCTAAGTTGTAGAATTATCTCATGTTGTCATCATTTAGCCTCGTGAAGGTTGTAATCTCAATAAGGAATGTTCCTTTCCTTAGGATATAGGAACTACCTTTTGTTGATATAATTGAATGCTGATTTTGTGGAACCTTCAGCTAAATCTGAATTTTTAAGAATTCAATTAATTACTCTTAAGTGGTTGTCTAAACTAGTTCAAATTGACACTGGAGAACAACACATGAAATTGGGGAATTAGGTTTCAAAGGATTGAGCCTAATTTATCTTACGCTAGGTATGGCACACCAATTCTTCCTCCTCCAAGAAGTCTTGATGGATAAAGATTGGAAAAATGATGGATTGTATCATTTTTATAAGGAAGGTTGAAAAGCCTTATTGAAACCTAAGGGTCTTGGTTGGTTGGCACCTTAGATGTGTGTCTTAAGTATTGTTGCTCCATTTATATGGTGTAAAGGTGGAACTAAAACTTAGTTTTGTTCTCATTTCTTTAAACCAACATTTACTGCAAATTTTAATATTAATATTATGTGAAGTTTATATAATTGATTGAATCTCTATAGGACAATTGAATCTCTATAGGATAATTAAATCAAGTGTAACATATCTCCATTATTGAGGAGTAATATGTGCTAGTCATTGAGACAAATTCGGGGAGTTTAGACTCTTTACGTATGCATAAATAAGCTTTGGAATGGTTGTGCCTTCGGATTCTTATTATAGTTGAATATAGTAAGACATAATTTGAGATGATGTGTTTTATTAAAGAAGGTATAATACGGTATAAATAGGCAACAAATTCTATATTGCCTTAACTCCTTTAAGTTACTACGATATGTAACTTGAGATGTATAGATATCATTCCTTCTTAGGATATTAATGGATAATGTAGAATATGTTGTTTTATGTAGTTATGACATATAAACGTCATGTGTATTAACCGGATCTATTTGATGGATATGTTGGTATTGATGAAACTGGTTGGTTGCATTTCCATAACTTGGATTACCTTGTGTGTCCAAGGTTAATACTTATTGCTTGAGCAACAATAATAGTTGCTTGTTATGGAGATGGTATAGACACTTACATGATTTGTAAGTTGTACTCTATATAACCTTTGTGGAATTTAGTTGTAATCATAATAACATGTGGTATTAATTAGTTTATGGTCATTATTTGACATTAACATATTTACTGGGCATTACTTCAATTTAAATAAGTGAAGTGTTGATGAGACTTTTTCATGAAGGAATACTGAAAAGGGTAAAAAGAGCTGTACTTAATTTTTGCAAAGAAAGTTAATATAAATATGATGTTTGTTGCATTACATGGTTGAATTGAAAGAATGCAATTATTATTGCAGCATATATTCATTCTAACATTTAATGACATAAATTGACGAATGGGATAAATGACTTTTCTTGCTCAGTTCAGTCGAACTGATCTTGCTTAACCATTGCAGGAAAGTGAGCAAAGATAACAGTGTAAAGTAAAGAAACGCCTTGATTGTCTAATTGAACTGTATGCTTACTTTTAAAGGATAAAGTGGTAGTCAAATTTGTTGAACTGAGACATTCTTTATTATGTCAAGGAAGTTATTTGTTGCCTTTGAGCAAAGATTTTATTGTAAAAATATACTAGGTACAATTATGATATATTGTGACATGGTAAAGATTCCATATTTTTGGTCAATAAATACCTACTTCATATTGTTGAAGAATGTTGATGCCTCTATATAATCTCTGTAATACATTCTACTATGTTGTAGTAGTGTCGGTATAAGAATGGCTTTATACTTATGATATTTTATGAAAATTGGATCATTGGACGATTGTAATGGAGGGCTGTTGTAACTCTCTGTTTTAAAAATATAACAGCTATCTTATGGACTAGGTGAACCTAGTAAGTTTAATGGATGAGTTGTGAATTTATAAATCAGTAATATAACAGATAGGTTAATGAAATACACTATGGAGTAGTGTTGATGAATTCTTTAATCTAAATTGATTAACTTATGGGAAATTAATATTATTGTTAGCAAGAGGTTGTGATTCCTCATAAGACCAGTTAAAGGTTAAATGCTTGGTAGATGAGAAATCATCTAGGTATGAATCTTGATGTATATGCTTATGTATACATACTTAAGGAATATTATTTTAGTAAAGTTTGAGTAACTATACTAGAGATAAATTAATATGATGAACCTTCTGGATGATAAGATAAAGTTCAACATATAAGGGTTATGTCTTTAAACTTGTTGATGTTCCTTTTGGGCAGCACTTAAGCCTTTAAGGAAATTAAGTTGAAATACTTCGTAAAACTAACCCAACTCTTGTAACATGACGGAGAGTTCAACATAATAATTCAAGGTGAAATAATAATGAAAATAGAACACAGATGTTCTTTGATACTTAAGTGAACTGTCTTTCCATAAAATGGGTAAATAAAGTATAATATCTATCAGATTACCATCATTCCAAATATGATGTGATGAACGTTTATGATGGAGTTACTCCATGTAACACCCTTGACAATTGTTATATCCCTCTTTTGCATTTCAAGTGTTGACATGTGATCTTCTTCTAAAGATGTGTTCTTTTAGTTGTTGGAGATCATGCTTGATATGGATAAATCTTTTCTATTCTTAAGATCATTAGAATGGAATGGAATGGCTTCCTTGAATCCATTTTTCACTTCTTGTAGGTGAGTTGCAATTTGTTTTAAAATTTGCAAACTTATCTCTTTATCTGACTCATCCTTGGATCAATTTTAGTGATCTAGGGAATGTTTTAAACCTCCTCAGTTGAATGAATGGTAAATTAACATTTCATAATTGAGGGACATGATGGACTGAAATTTCTTATTACAAGTTCTTTAATCTTGTGTGAACGTTTTTCTATTTAGTTGAATGTTGTGCTTAGGTCCTTGAAGATTGATCTTGGCAATCCATTGCTGACGTAAATGAAATGTAGCCTATTCATGACATTAGAAGGATTCGAAATCCTAAAACTAAAGGATTATCCTACGGAAACTAAGTTGGGTAAGAATATATATACTATCTAGCTATGTTACTTAATTTATTTTATTTCTAGCCTAAGCCTTGTGCTAAGGGAGTATGGAAAGGTTTCTAGGCTATCTAAATTAACCTAAAACCTAAATGGTTATGATATGATCTAACCTAATGTTGGAATTACCTAAAGGTAATATGTTAAGGCCTAAGGTAAATATTCCTAAACTAACCTAAGTTTAAGGATCTATCCTAAGGTACTTTAATGGGAATCTAATGGGTTGTATACCTCTAAAGTGACGGTTCCAATGGCATTTAATTGTTGATAAGGTTCTTAAAGGCATACGTACTACTAGTTTTGGTAGGGGCTAGTTGATTTAGTGGAGGCCTATGTGGAAGCTCCATTAAAGATGGAGTTACATGTTAAATTGGAATTGGCATTCACCAAATTTGGAAGGTGGTGGCAAGGAGATTTGAGCGGGAAAATTGGAATTAATGAAATTAATTGGCCTCAGGTTTTGTTTAAAAACCGTCTAGGAAACTTGGAAGGTGGATTTGTGGGAGGTTGTTGGTTTTTGCATGCTTTTCAGATTTTTCTCTACATGGAGCAAACTGGTTCTTTGAACTAGCAATTTGACTTGAAATTCATTGTGATTTTTAACTCACCTGGTCTATTTTCGATCATGGGAAGGTATATGAGGCATGATGAGGAAATTTGTTGGTTGGTTGATCTTTCGTGGAAGAGAAAAGGAGTTGGAAGCTCGTCTAGAAGTATCCTTTGATTTGGCAAAAGCATTATCAGGCATGATAGGCTCTAATCTTTAAAATATCTTTCTTTCTTCTAAATGATTCATTAAAATGACTATGCTCTTATGAGATTCTTGGCTTGCATCTTTAATTTGGTTATTTTCTTGTTGGGTTTTGTAATCTTTGGAAATTTGGGTTTGAATCCTTGGAAAAAATTAGTGTATGTCCTCGAACCTTTCTTTGAAAGGGTTAAGTAGATAAGCATGTATGAGAAACTTGTTTCTATGGCTCTACATGTCATTTCTTAAACTAGTATTGGAAAGGTTGAGATTATGACTGACCTTTGTCGCTGGTTACTTGGTTCTGAGTTTTTGGGAACCTTGAGTTCCATCTGATCTTTCTTTATGAACTCATGTTTGTTGAGCTTGAGATTGTATTTTAGCTTGTAATTAAACTTTTGTTTGAGCTCGTGTTCATTTAAGCCTGTATTTGAGTTCGTGTTTAATTGAGCTTGATTCAGTATTAGTATTTGATATGATTTTTTGTTGGATTTTCTTGTTACTTTGAACCATGTTTGGAAGCTTGGTTAATCTTGGACTATTGTTTGAAGTCCATATGTAGCTCTGTACTCGTGTTTATTCTTATATTATTCGGGACTATTAATGGGAGTTCATAACATATAAAACACTCATATTTTATTACTTGTATGGTTTCAAAATTTGGTGAGAAACTTGTTTTTCATTAGAGTTGGAAATAGGGCTTTTGATAAGATGTAAACATATAATGGAAGCCCTTTGGTATTCTAAACTATTAATAGGTATTTGTATTATATAATACCTCATATTAAGATACCGGTGTATATCTGAACTCATGTTTGAGATTTTATGATTCGACACTGTACATTTAATTTATTACTTAGTGTGTGGAATTCATAACTGCAACGAGGTATTGGTTCTGTTCTAGTATTTTTTTGGTTTTCTTTGTTTAATATATAAACTAGAATGGGAACATGTTGTTACCCTAAACCTGTAATTATTATCTTTAGTGGTCCTTAACCTTTGTGAGAAGTTTGTGTTCAACATTGTACTTGGATTTTGTATTTTCGAGTTCTGAACTAGTCATATTATAGACATGTTCGATTTGGTTTTGGTATTGAATTGTGTTTTTACTTGCTTTTATGGTTTAAGCTCATAACTCTTTTGAATTGAACTACTTTCTCAAAGAAAAATGGAAGAGTGGTTTAATTGGGTTGTTGGGTAATCTCTTTGAGATCTTGACTGAAATATCTTGTTGGTTTATTGTTGTTCTTGGAACCCCGATCTATTTTCTCTTATAATAAGATGTTGAAATTTATTATAATATAGTTTCTATCTTGGCTAATCTCGTGGGTAATTCAGAGTTATTTTTCTATTCGAGTTTTTACACCTCTTGCTAGGTCCATTAAGTGATTACTTGAGTCTTTTAAAAGGTTAAGGAAATTGTGATTCCTTATGGATAGTGTGTTCTTTTTGAACTTTACTACTATGTTGTTCTAAACTAGAAAAAAAATGAACTCATGTTTTATTAAGGTAAAGAATGTCAGGGAGATTGCAGTACATTTTCTTCTTACATTGAGTTGGCTTTGTTCTCTCTTCTGGGAGCTAGTGTATGAGCTTATCGTTTGGATTAGAAAGGGGAATTTGTTGTTAAGTGTAATGAGATGATTTAAGGATTGAATCATATTCTAAAAAAGTTCCTTTTCTAGGTTGTTTGGTTAAGTTCATTTGATTGAAACCTTATGTTAATTATTCTCTTAGGAAATGGAGTTTTATTATGTTGATTAGTCTTCTTGTACATATCATTTGACTGATTTGATGTAGAAAGATATTAGATGATTAGGTTTGTTGAATAGAAAATGTAAACTGGTTGGTTGACTATTTGATTCTATATTCACTCTTGGATTAAAATGGGATTTTTTTATGATGAATATTTGAAATGCTGAAGTTTAAGGTAGTTGTCCTTTAAATGAGGCAGTCATATTCATGTTATGAACTTGTTTTTGTTTTCGGATGTTTTGTGTTTGGGAATAGTTTGTAATGGGTATTATTCTTCTTTTGCTTAGGATTTAGATGAATCATCCTAATGAGAACCATGTTGTAAGCCCTTCTTTTGGCTTAAAGCAAAGATAAATGTTGTATTCTATTATGATAGAATTGGGAACAATGAGATGATATGATCTGTTGTTTGCTTAAAGACAATTGATAGGATCAATTAAAATTCAATTTTGTATGGCAGATGTTGTGGATTATATTTTGTTCTTCTCCTGGAAGTGAACTCAAATTGGGTAAATGTACTTCTTATATGTTTGCTATTACTTATATTGATATTTATGATGTAATAATTGTTTCATTAAAGCAGAGTTGTTTTAATGGAACCATTATTGGAATGCACTTCTGATCCAAAAATGGGTGCTTGAAACTAACACTTTTAATAATTTTCAAGGATTGTTAATTTTTAATCAACTTGAAGTATTTTATACTCCCAAAAACTAATCAAATTCTAATTATGGGCTAAATTCAGAACTGAAATTAAGTTTTCAATTTACTCAGAACTTCACTGTTTGATCAGAAATTCATTGTTTCTTGATTTTAATTGATTTCTCAATTTTATCAATTAATGATTATAGTTGCATTCATATTCATATTTTGAATTTAAATTATTGCAAATAATCAGAAATTAAAAATAAAATCAGAACACAACACCAGATTGTTTACGGGGTTCGGAATTCCTACGTCCTCGAGTTCGTGGTGAACCGATCCATTAATAATGTTAAAAAAATGTAAATACAATAACATTTACATTAACCAATAATGAATCAAAAACCTGAAAAACTGTGTTTCATACCTTTGAAGGATGTTAATAGAGCTCAGCCTATGTCCTTCACCTTCTTGATCCACTTGCAGCAGTGTCTCCCTTTAGTTCTACACCTTTTTGTGACTTTAACAGTACATAACTATATCACAGAATCTCTAAATCAGATAAATGATCACACCATCATGATTGTATCAAAATTCTAAGCAATTTTCATATATAACTTGAGATATAGAAGTGAGCAGAAGTGCCCCAAAATTGCACTTTTCCAAAACTGCCTCCTTATTCTTTTACACAGACCTGACACTCCCCATTACAAATACAAGTGAGCTTATTTTATATCACTTCCAAGAGGGTGGTGGGTTGGTAAGGCTGCCTATATTTTTTGGATGAGGTTAGGGGTTCAAATCCCCCCTCCTTCTCTTATGCCACCTCCTTCTATTTTTATCCCACATTTAAATGCATTTATGGTGGAGGAGGTTTTAAAAAGATATTGTTTTAGGCTTTAAAGTGGTCAAAGGACCTCTTGGGCATAACCGCCCCCACATTTTCTCACGTGGATTTCCATTCCTACAATTTTCATGCCCCCCTACCACCGCTTCACTCCTCCTCTACGTGGAAGCATAGCATGTTGGCGGTTTATGTGGGTTTGGAGGATTATGTGGTTATACTAATGTTTGAACATTAATATATATATATATATATATATATATATATATGAGTGGCATTTGCAAATAATGTATGGCAAAGAATTACAAAGTAATATGAAATTCGACACTGGTATTTTTCTCCTTTTTCCACTTGGCCAATTGTGCACGTGTCCACGTCACCATGGTCCTGTTGACCAACATTGACCTTCCAGTTGACCAAACTTTGACTGGATATATCTTGAGCTCAGAGTGTCCATTTTTTACGTTCTTATAGTCGTTGGAAAGCTCTCTGAAGGATCTAATATACTAGAATAGTTTAGGGAAGTTTAGGGAACATTTAAAACTAAAATTTATCCCCTGATCAACTTATTTTTAAGGCTTAGTGTTTATCATGCTTAGTTCATTGAACTGACCCGTGCTAGCAATTTTTGTAGATGGACCTCGTAAGTGATAAAAGAAGGAAAAATTTATATGATGCATTGGCTAATTTAAATCTGATTCCTTTTGAAGAATTCTGATTTGTTCTTGAGATTGTATTGAAAAAGAAAAGTAGCATTCTTTTAGGATGAAGGCGGTTGTTATGCAGTACGCCTAAAGTGCATAAGCATTGTAAATGTATAAGTTATAAAGATGAATTGAAAGATGTGAGTTTACTTGTATTGGTTGTGTAAATTATCTTGTACTTGTATTAAAAAGATGGATTTCTATCTTGTTGATATTCTTCATAGTATTTATATGCTTAATTGGTTATCCTTTATAAGTTAGATAAAGGGATTTAGTTCAATTTCCCTACTTATGATGAAACTTGTTAAGTTGTAGAATATGATATTCTTTATCTAAACTATATAACATAGTAATGTAATGTGTGATGAAAATACATTAAGAAATATGGATATTGGGTAGGATATACCCTAACACTTAACATGGAGATAAAGACTATTTCTCTTTCTTAAATTGCTTATAAACCAAAAAGGTTTGAAAATGTGATTACAATTTATTAGACTTCATTTTTATGAATTCTACCTTAATTGGATATATTCAGATGTTGAACCTGTCTAAAGTTATTGTACTTTTATAACGAAACTTGATAATGCTGTTCGGTTGTGGTTAATGGGCAGTGTCACTCAGAGATCTAACATTAACAACAACCGTAAGTATAAATGAAGTTCTTCATGGAATAAATGAAGAAAATTTAGGAACAAACTTATTTAGTGTTAGATTAGGGGTTGGCATGGTTGTTGTAATCAAGAAATAATTCAGAATAATAATGTATTAACAATCCCCTCAGGTATGTACATCTCAATGAGGCAGTTTCTGTAGGATGTTAGCACACTCCAACTGCAAGGCTATACTTTCGAGAAGGCATGGGTCTTCTCAAGAATACAACGTTGTAGTTGACATGTGGCATCAACCTACCACATTGATAATCTAGATCTACACACAATAGGAACTTAGACTTGAACTTAGTTTCTCTCTAGGTTTGGATAGGAGCATATTTAGGATATGAATTAGCTTCCAATGGCTCAGGGTATGTTGGCGCATCCGAACGACTTAGGTCAACCGAGTATGCCCATTTACCCTAAGTCATTTTGAGCATCTTCGTATAATAGGTTATGTTCCTATCTAGGGCTAGGGTTAAACCTAGAACAAGTGGACTGACGGTAGTCAGAAAAGACCAATCATGATAATTAAGGAGTGAGGTAAAGGACATATTCCAATATGACGAGCATGCAGTCTAGGAATAGTGGCATACATAGTATGTTATAAATATTTGGCCAAAGTATTGCAAACTACTAGTTGCATTGTCCTATGTCACCAAGTTTAAAATAACGTGATATCATATGAATATTGGTAGTAGATATTTAGATATGTTCTTTAAATAGAAAACTCAGTATCCGGTGTAGGGTAGGATGACAAAGTATACAAAGCATGCAATATGTATTCAATACATAAGATAACATAAATAGATTAGTAGCTTACCGAGTTATGGAATGAATAGATTGGTGAATCACCGAGTCATTACAACTGCATATGTTTATCCATTGAATTTAAATGGCATGGAATGTTTGTTCTAAATAATGCTTTATTTAGAACAGTGAACATTATATAAAAAAAAATTCTCTTGATTCTAAAGTCTTAAAATGGGAATGTTACACTCCAACTAACAAGATGTAATGAAGATAATTCATTAAAAATTAGGTTGAACATAAATGCTAAAAGAACCCATAGGATATGGGATATAGTTGGCATAGAATTGTATGGGAGATGATTAAATCCCATAATACTAAACCTGTATGAAACCATGGGTATGATGCCTAATGAAAATGATGAGATTGTTGATGGGAACATGTAGATTGTGCTCAATTTGAGTACTTGCCATCATATTCACTATGGAAGTTTGGTGTCTACGCTCCTAAAATTTGTGAGTTGAAATCAACCATGATTAAGATATGAAGGTGTAGTCATATAAAGCATAACAACGATTTGATAGCTGGAATTAATGGAATGTATTTTTGGATGCCAAGGAAATTGGTATAAGGATCCAAGAAAAATGATTATAATGCCAAGGAGATAGTAACCATGCAAATAAACCTAAGTTGTGATTGGTTATTGTTGTAAAGGTTCTCAAGAGAATTGGGAATTCTACTAAAACAAGAACCTTAAAAGGAATGCGATTTATATATATATATAGATAAATCATACATGTCTAGTATAAATGATGAAGTAAAACTAAATAACACGATTCTAATAATATAGCATAAGTGTTATTGAAAGGAGGGTAACGGGAATGACTCCGTATGTCCCCAATGATGAGTGATTATGTAGCTTGCATGATTTCTTATGGGAGTAAGAATAACATTAGTGGTTATTAATCCTTGATAATGTAAGGAATTATTTTGATTCAGTAGAATTGAATCATTAATAAACAGTAATATTGGGAATTTAGGTCTAAAGATTGATCTATCTTATATCTGAAACAAATAGGAAGAAATAACTATTTTTGGAACTACATTTAACCTATCATGATACTATGGGACAGGACTTTAGATACTCTTCACTAAGTGATGAAGACATGGGAACTAGAACAATCTGTCATGTGTAATTTATTAGGATACTGTGTTTCATTTTAGGACTCTTGACAGGTCAGCTCACTACCACCATTATGTGGTCATATCCATTTAATGACAGTTGTCGTTATTTGAATAGTGCCACATAACAACTATATTGAGTTCCCTTTTCAAGACCTTAAAATGTGGCATGGTATTGCTTAAGTACAATCTCGTTAAAATTACATGGGCGGATGGAACCCCATGGGATGGTACCCCAATGCCAACATATGATGGCTACGGGAAGTGAAGCAGTCTAGTAATGATGTGAATCATTACAAAGACACTTGCTTTCCCATAGGCATCACAAGATGACATCAAGGTATGACTTCATCTAGGTTAATCTAGGATTGTACCTTGTACAAGACTTGTAGCTGTTTACAGCATCACTGACTGCAAATCCTTATAACTAAACACGTGATTAAGGTGAAACAAAAATTTCCTAATGATGAGTGTGCCATAATGGAATTGAGCATGGTATACATGACTCAGAAACCTTGCACAAGGTAGTGTAAGTGTTGATTATGCTGTCAATATTTTTCCATTATCTAAGTTGTGAGATGCCTATTGATTTCATAGGTGGAAACCAGGTACACACTTAGGGGTTATCACGTATATATCATATCATGTTAAAGTAGAACTAAAGGGATACATTTTATGTATGGCTTGTAAGAGCATTAAGGGAGAATGAGTAAGTTCAGTATTATGTCATATAGCTGCACATGGTTCATGATAGTTATCAGAAATGGATTGCATTAAGACTTATGTTAGATTTAAATATATGGGTATTTAAATCAGCTACATAAGGTAAGATAAAAAAAAAAATCTCTAAGATTGAAGTGACAAAAAGTGGATGTTATAGATAGTGTGTGGGACTTCATGGTCAAAGCAAGATGGTTCAAATTTATGGGTGGGGGATGATGAGATAGCTTGGTTGATGGATTTATAAAAGAGGTAGGGGTTTAGATGTTGGTTTGGAGAGGATGGAGATTAAGGATCAAAGGCCATCATTAGATAAGATACGTAGGGGATTAGTTTTGGATTAAGATTGATGGTGATGGGATTAGGATTGGGGTTTTTTGATTAAAGATGGAATATTATGATAATGTTTGATTAATTAACATTTTAAGGTGATAGTGTAGCTAAGGTTTTTCAAAATAAATAAATAAACATGTAACACACACCCTAACTAGTCAAGTGGGTTTGCAATCAAGCTATAGCCCAATTTCAATACCATACACTGATGGTGGTGTTAAAAATTAGCTCTCCACCTATGTTCTAGTGTAGATTAGATAAGGGAGTGACCCTAGGGAGTGTGACCTCCTTGCACTATAGCTCAATATGCAGCCAAGAAGTTTCCTAGTGTATGATACACAAGCTCACTAGGGGATTCCTTGATAAATCTTATGGTACGTGGGGCCCAAGTCCGTGTTGTAAGGATGTTGTCTAAGGCCTAGTTTTTGGGATGTGGAAGCCCCTCACTTCATGCCATTATTAAACAGGGCAAACAATTATCCAATAACAAAACTTGTCTAATAATTTATATACCCTTCTGGAACACAAGGTTTGTCTACGTGCTTAGAGATAAAGGCCACGGTCAAGAGACCCCTAGGACTATGAAAATTTCTTGGATATCACTTACATGTCATGTTTCCCCTACAAAATAAAAATGGGAAGGTTATCCACTTTTGATCCTCATGATCATCCTAGGACATGAGAGGAGAGCAAAAATTATTTTTCCTTTGGGATGAATAAACAAAAAAGGAAAAAAACAAAAAAAAATAATGTAAGAAAATAAATGCTAGATGATAAAATTAAACAATAAATATTGGTAGTTTGATGATTTGGTCTTCAAGAGTAGGCCCTGCAAAACAAAGGTTAATAATTTGATCTTTGAACCCAATAGCTTAGAACGATCATGCTACAAAACAAAGGGTCAATAGTTTTAGATTGATTTTTATCTTTGGTAAGTGTAGGAAGCTACACAAAAAGTGTTAGTAGTTTGGAAAAAGAAAATATAACTCAATGTGTAGTTAAAATGACAAGATTTAGGAAAATCAAAACCATGAATAACTATATTCATTTCTTCATGAACTTTCTTTCTACCCTAATCATGTCGGCCTAACAGCTAGTGTGTGATGGGTGCTCACCTGAGGCGCATGAGGGTGTCGAGCCCCTCCTTTATATGAGTTTTACGAGAATGATTATTCATTGATGGAGAATGAGTTGAAAGAATTTAAACATAGACATTCACTCAAAAACAGAAGATACAGATAACAAATTTGTGCACATATGCATCATAAATGGAAATGAACATTGTAAATAAGCATAATGAAACTAGATCTGACTCAGAATAACATGAATAACCCAAGGGTTTACATTTAAGAACATGAATAACAAAAATCACACACATACATTGATTTATAAACATTTATAGTGGCCTCACTACATCATAAGGGTCATACAGACTAAATACATCAAGGAATATTATCTTAAACCCTCAAAAAATACTCTATAGAGAGAGATATTAGCTATTCTACCCATTATAGCCCTTTTTCAAACCCAAACCAATGCATATATGCTCAATAATATCCTTGCAAGTATCTCTGCAGCACCTTGTTACTACTTAAAACCCTCTTTAACCCTTCATTTCCCCAACATTTTTTTATCACTCTCATATCCCTTATTTCAGACCCAAGCACTCCCTTAAATAGGATTTGGCTACACCGCCTTGGTTTCATTCATGAAAAAATCACATGCCAAGTGGAAGTGTGGTCCTCCATGGCTGAATGTTTATGCCAACTTGAAAATGTCTCCACTACCTATAATTATCATCCTGGGAATATACCTTTCATGGAATATTATTTTTTTGACCTCTAAGGATCCAGGCTGGCACCTTATCCATTTTTCATGCCTACTCAGGATTTTCACGTGTTTCTCCTATGAAAAATTCTTCAAAATATGGATAAGTCCCTACACCTTTCTACTCTTGCACATGCCAACCTCTTCTCCTACGTGCCTTTCCCTTGAGAACTTTTTCTTGAGTGCCTTCCTTCTTTACTGCCTCCCACACGTGCTGACTTCTTCCTCTAGACTTAGTCAATTCAAGCCCAACATTACCCCACACTACACATGTTGTCTGTCCTCAAAAACACTTTTCCCATCCATCAAAAGATAAAGAATAGAGGAAATGAAAGAATAAATATTGGAATAATGGAAGAATCTTGCTACTGCTGCATGAGAAGTGGTAAATCTTTCTTCACGGGGGATTCAATCTTAACCCAAGAATCCACCTCATTTTTCTCCTATTGAATTAAGTCACCTACCATCATGCTAACATCATCAAAATTCATCTCATCCCCCTTAGCCTTCAACATATCTTCAATGCTTTCCATCTATTTGCTAAGGTTTCCCAACGCGTCCATCCTGCAAGTAACTTAGGGATACAACTCTTTCAGTTTATTTTTAATAGAAACCCTTAAGGTTTCGATCACTTTTGATTTCTTCTCTACCTCAACAAATATCTTGTCCCACTCCACCCTATTTCACTTATTTTCTCTTGGAATTCTTTCAGATATGCTTCATGGCCGATAACTAATATGCTTGTTACTATGTCTCTATCACCACAGTTCTCATATAAAACTTTTTCCATTACGTCATAGTATCACTAAGGAAAGGATCTCAAATTAAAAATTTAGTATCTCCCCAATATTCAACTTCTCTTCCTTCTTATGGTGCGCCATCACCTCTTCTACTGACTATAATGCAAGTGGTTGTCTCTCCATGGTGAGTATGTGTGTCAAGTCTTCTAAGCAGTGCATGGTTGACTCATACTGATTATTAGGAGGGGCCATGTATGAGTGATTTAGGATAATGACATATAAAATGGCCTCTATCTTCTTGTGGAATTTGTGTACCTTTTTCTTTTCATCCCTCATCTCATGCCTTAACTGCGCACTGATCAATTCCTTCTATTTTATCTCACTGTCCCTCTCAATGATCTCCTCATTATTTTTCTCAAGATCTTCCTCCAAGACCCTTATTCTATCATTTTTTCTAAAGAGTCTTTCTTCCACCTCCACTGATACTTTTTTGAGTGCATTGCAAACTTTCTCATCTGACAGTTGCTGGGAATTTACAAGAGGGTTTATTCCCTTGGCATCTGATGTCTTCATCAATGCATCATGATTTACCTAAAACTTGGGCTCATCAAGGTGGGAATCAAAAGCCTAGGATAGCATTTTCCTTGTATGTGGTATGTACCCTATTCATCAAAATAATATGATGTGAGGAGTTTGTTTATGGGTACTATACTTTGGAAATGCACCTATAGTACCTTGCTTAGATCATTATTATAATTCATAACATGTTCTTACACCACTATTATGCCCGATGTTGTTGGGAAGCTTACTTCTAATCTGGGGTCTCTTCCCATACTCCCATACTCCTTTCCTACACTTATAATCTCTTCATTTTCCTTCAGCAATACATCGGTGCTTTGCTCTACTTTTTGCTCCACCAACTCTTAGATAATAACGACCACCTCCATCTCTACAGTGTTATCTATCTTCTCCTTGGTCAGGGTTGGGGTCTTCTGATCCCACGTATTTACCTCCTCACTACCTCCTTTAGTAAGGGTGCCCTCCTCATACTCCTCCTCTTCATCCCCTTCTTCACTAGAATCGTGTACATTATACACTAGAGGATTTTGATATTCCTCACGATCTTCATTGCATATCCTTTCTTTCTCTTTGTCCCCTCTAAGTCCAAACCTTACACCACCCTTTTATTTTTCTCCACTCGTGCCTCCAACACAAGGGACTACTCCATCTTAGGAGACTCTTCTCTCATAGGAGACTCTTCTTTCTCTAGTGACTCCTTCCTGACGGGATACTTCTTCTATCAAACATAGGTGCTTGTACCCATGCCTGACTCCTGCACCCCTACAGTTTGTACTGTATGCATGCTTGGTGCCTTCTCCACAGGAGTCTCTTCTTGTTCTCTCTTCTTAATTACTACTTTATTTTTTATCCCGGTGGGGTTCTCAGGGATTGATACATCATCTTCAACATAAGTTCCCTTCTCAAACTTGGGCCTTAGCCACACATACACCCTTGCCATCGTCCTACCTACAATAGGAAATGTCACCGATTTTACCATGTGTACTTCATGAGATACGTACTTTTCTACATAGGAATGCTTTTTTGGATACACCAATGTCTAATGCATCTTGTGGTGATCTTGATCTACAACATTCAGACCAAATCTTAGCTTCTTCACCTCTTTAAACCTATTTATCATGCCTTAAAAATGTTGCATTGTGAAGAAGAAGGGTAACTTACACCAAGGACCCTTGGTGCCATCTGTCAAGGTAAACCTTCCGATACAGAAATTCTGGTATATGATGAATTTAACTTATCCATCCACTAGTGCAGGAATCTATTGTGGTATCCTCCATTCAGCTCCAAATGCATCACACATCCATTTATACCATTTCTCCAAACGTGCCTTGTGAGCGGTTGTCATGGTGACACAAGTGTAAGCTTCAAACCTCTTTGTGGGATATGGGTTCTCATCTGGGTATTCCCAAACAAACTTATCTGGCCCATCGGGCACTCCAATATCTGAAATACAATGATAAGGAGGACATTACCGAACATGATCTTCTCTCCATTGCATGCAACATCAATAATCTCCTCCGCAATGAAAGATGAGAGGTTGTAACTAGTTCCCTCCGAGATCTTGTGACAGAAATTTAACACACCTTTTTTTATCTATGTCCGTCTCTCCTGGCTATTCAGATTTATGACCAAGCATGCAACCATCCTCATAATAAGGTCGGTGATTGTAATGATGTCAAAGTACCGTGAACCCTTCTTATAGTCATATGCCAGAACAATCTTCTTAATGGCCTCCTTATTACACAAGTCCTCATCTAGTGGCTCTCCTTCACATGACAAACTAGTGAAATTAGAATCAACTATGGGGTTATGCGCATCCACCTTCCTACAAAATAGAAGTATTCCTCATGCACGCACGACATTAACCACCGGAGTAGTCACTTAGGTTTTCCAAAATAGGGTAACTCATAAAGTTGCAGAAGCCCAACCTTTTCTAACTTCACTTTTAATTTATCATCATAGATGGGTTTCCCATCTTGTGTCCTCTTCTTCGTTGGAAAAAAAAACTCCAGGTTCATCTCCTTTTCTGTGGTGCTCATGCGATGATTATAATCACTTACAACCATCTTCCTTATATGTGACACCCACTCTTTCCCTAGTATCACACCATCTGGTTATTACATCTTTTCATACCATTCTTCATTGAGACCGGTAGAAATGGTCAGTTTTCCTTTGCCCTTGCCATTTCCCTTCTTTTGTGAAGTGGTCACTCTTTTACTTGGTGTAATTTTTCTCTTCCTTGGTCCTCTGTAGTTTCTGCCTTGCATCAAGTTCTATTACTGCTCAAACCCTCAACTCTACTTCTGAGAAATTTCCATGAAAACATGTGCCCTAGCTTGTAAACCCTAACCTAGAGCACTTCCTTTTGATAAGACAACGTATCCACCCATGGGAACCCACAAAAAAATTATCCACATATGCCCATGTACTTTGCTTCCACACTGGTTCACAAGTCCTTTTATTTCTTCAACTCCACACACCACTCTTTGTAACTACTTTTCAAGATTCACCTTAGATCGCAATAACTTCTTCAATAACAAAACACAAGGTGAAAGAATACTTCTCCCCCGACCTTTTATTTATAGATTTTTGCTTTTTTTTCTACTCAAACTCTGATGCCTCCTACCAATGTACAAACTCATTAAAGTCATCTTTTTCCAAGGACATTCCACCACATTTTTTTCCCATCACTTTCCCTTCACCCAAAAACATACTTGAACACTCCTGCAACCTTCTACAATGCAACTGCCTCAAACATAGAAATATTTGCACTTTCTCCTACGGTGAAGTCAATCTTCCTCTATGTCTTAGAACAAGTTCTTTCTAATTCCTACCTCATGTTGCTCCTGTGATTTTTATCCTTGTACTTGGTTTTCTCAAAGCCTTTTTGACAACAATATTCTCATGTTCACCTTTACTACATGTACTCTTTTGATCCCATGCGCCTTTGACTTCACAACCCGGGCCACCACATCAACATTGCTCCAAGAATTTATTCCAACTCTTACCATGTCTTACTCGCTTCCCCTTTATGTTCCAACCCACACTAAAAAGATGCATGGTCCTTTTCACATAACACCTTGATGATGTAATTAGCCACTGGCAAACACACGCACCCAAACCAAACCAAGAAGAATAAAGTAATAAGAAAGGGAAATACAAAGAAAGGAAAATGCATTAAGGAAAATCCTAAGGTAACTTGAAATACTGCCTTATTTATAGTAGGGCTTCATCCCACTTCCATTGAAATACTCCAGAATTTGCGTTTCATCCAGCGCATGTAGCTGGAAAGCACCTGAATCAATTTTATGGGTAATATAATATGGGCCCAACCAATGGAACTTGAGCTTCCCATGATGGTGTAGGAACTTAGAATCATAAAGTAAATCCATCTTCCCAACCTCAAATTGTTTATTCTTTATGTATTGATCATTTCAAGCCTTTTGTATCACCTTCTCAGTATTTTGACTCCACTTAGCAAGTGATCACCTCTCATCTAACATCATTATCTTTTAAATGTGCTCTTTCAATTCTTTTTCATTGGCAAATCCTCTTGTAGGTGCAATACATAGAGAGGGTAGCATAAAATCTACTGGAAAAATAACTTTCGCGCCAAACACCAATTGGAATGGTGTGGCTTTATTCGATATTTTATAAGTTGTTCTATATGCCCATATAGCATGGTAGAGACTTTATCATCCCAATCCTTCTTCTCAACATCACAAATATTGGTAAGTTTATGACTCAATATCTTGTTAAATGCATCAACAGTCCTATTATCCTAAGGGTGATAAGGAGTAGTCTTGTGATGAGCCACCATGAACTCTACCAACAAAATCCTAATGGTCTCATTCAAAAAAAGGGTACCTTGGTCACTATTTTAAACTCAGAGGGCACCAATACCTGCTGATTATATTTTCTCATAGGAATATTGCTATTGTGGCCATCATGCAATCCCTTGCAGGCATTGCCTCCGCCCGCCATGTTAGATAATCAATGCAAGTAATGATGTACCGCAAACTTGTCCTTTGTGCAATAGGTGAAATAGGGCCTACAAATTCAATTTACCATTTATTAAAATGTTCAACACTAAATATTTGTCTCAATGGAATTTCATCCCTTTTTCCTGGTGTACCATGGTGTTGGAAATGATCATAGGCCTTACAATATTCAACACAATATTTGTAACCCATCTCCCACCAAAGACCAGCTAAGAGGATCTTACACCCAATCACATTCCCCAAATAGTGTCCTCCTAAAATTCCACCATGAACCTCTTCCATGATTGTAGTGTGCTCATGCTCTCACACGCACTGGCGTAAAACCTCATCACGACCTAGCTTGTATAAGTCTCCACTAATTAACATGTAGGGCGTAATGCATGTAGCTAACTGTTTCCTCTCTAACGCCTTCATCCCCTCTGGTGCCACACCTGTTTTGAGAAACACAAAAAAATCTTCCAAGTCAGAGGGTGCATGCCACAATCTAAATAGTTGTGCATCTGGCATTGTATCCTCAATGCTTTATATGTCCTCTCCTAGGTCAATCCTTGATAATTTTTCATGCCCCAAATTACTCTTAGTCAGTTTTACAACAACCGTAAACTCAAACTCCTGAAAAAATAGGACCCACATGCATATCCGCCCTTCCAAGGTAGACTTGTTCACTAATTACTTTAATGCCATGTGGTCCGTATAAATGATAAAAGATGTTGCTAGCAAATACTACATGAATTTGTGCAACACATAGATCATTAATAATGCCTCACACTCCATGGTAGTATAATTTTGTTTTTTTAGGGTTAGCTTCCTACTAGCAAAGCAAAAGGGGTGGTCAACAATTCCCTCTTTAGGTTGTGCTAAGACTGCTCCAATATCCATCTTGAATGCATCAACATGCATGTAAATAAGGTTTATCTGAAGAGGGAAAGCGTAATATGGGTGCAATGATGAGTCTATTCTTTAGTGTGTCAAAATCCATCTGTTGCACCTCTCCCCAATGGAACATACTATTCTATTTTAGAAATCCTCCAGTGGTGTGGAAAAATTGGTATAACCTTGATGAACTTCATGTAATACCCTGTATGCCTAAGGAATGTGTGCACTACGCTTTGGCTGGTAGGTTCCCCCAATCCCATAATAACAAAAAAACTTTGGCAGGATCTACCAGCAACCCTTCTTTACATATGATATGTCCCAATAGGATTCCAAATGGAGTAGCAAAGACACATTTATTAATGTTGAGAGATATACTTAACTACCTGCATCTCTTGAACATCAATCTCAAATTATCACAATGCTCCTTCACTAATCCATACACTGTCTAATTGTTGATCATAAAACACTTAACAAAAAGCACATAAGAAGTACGTGCAGGAAGGCAGGTCATATTCAAAGGTGCAAATGGATAGGAAGAACATGCACACGGAGCAGAAGTTCAGCTTTCGAGACTTATCCATTCTCGCTCATGAAGGTCTATTTTTAGAGATGGTGATCAAAGCACACAAATAAGGTAGAGATGTGCGCACCACACATTGGCTATTTTTGGAGGATCAGCTACAAAACACTTTGCATGGATACATACTAGGAATAGGATTATCACTATAGTTAACTGAAAAAAGTCTATAGTTAGCACATTTGCATGTGGGGTTATGCTTGTAAAGGGCACATGGCTATTAATAGCATGTAACCCATTTTTGGAATGAATAAGTGGTGTAGGGAAAACATCCACCCTTATATATATGTAGTGAACTACGTAGTAGATATACACGTATGATGGTGAATATACATAGATAGAGAGAGTGGGATATGTATGTATGCATGTGTGCAAGACTAGATTACTGAATCAGATATGTGCACACATAGGCATAGATTACCATTACTGTAAGAAGCTTCCATGTAATTGTTATCTTTAATATATGGAGGATATTGGCCAAACCTGAGTGTTATTCTTGTGTGTAATTGGATATTTCATGTACTTGATTCCTGTTATCAATCTGAGAGTAAACCTAAGGTGAGGAACATGCAATTGGCAACTGCAGCTGTTCCCCACTCCGTTGATACAATGGGAACTCTTCCGGGTTGTAGAGCTGCTTACGGAAGAGAGCCTCTAGAGTGGGCTGGTTCTCTCGGTAAATCACTAACCTGCTCTCTACGTGAGGAAAAGGAAGAAAACTTGCAAGAAAAAAAATACTTGTATTACTTGAATGAAACAAGTTAACTAATGGTGATACACCGAAATTTTTAGAACTCTTGATTCTGCATATACACACTAGTGATGCTAAAGTTATCTTTTTTCACTTCAAATCACTTCTATTATTTATTGCCTAAGTGTTTCTGAAAAAGGTGTAATAGCTGCAACGACTAAAGTGAGAGGGTAAGAAATACCACTTTCAAAACAGGTTTGTAGCAAACACACACTTAACCAGACTAGCATATAAACAAATAGCTCAATTTAGAGGTTAATTTTCATAAAAAACAAGCAAAGGAAAGACTAGTTTCACTTACACAAGTTGCTAAAGCATGAAAACAATTTGAAAATCACGTGCAATGGAGGATAAAAAATTTATTACATCAAAATAGGTGCTCACTGCAGGATTTCGAGTCCTCCCAAAAACTTACAAAAGCACAATGTACTCTTGATCATCAACTTTCGGTCCTTTGTGCTTGCAATCAAACAACAATATATAGCAATTACTCTTTAAAAATAGTGGCCTAAAAGTGAACTCGCCCATTAAATTAATAATTATCCCTTTTTATTTTTATTATGGATAATATTAATTTATTACAAAAAAGCTTTCAAGCCATGAGCATCACTTTAAAAGAGTATAAACAATGCTTGTTCAGCAAGTCTCTTACATGCAAAATTGCTTTTAAAATAATATCTGGCTTGTCTCCTTCAGTTTTCATGATAAAGACTATTTTTATGAGTCTTTTGTCTTTTGCAGCTTTTGATGGTGGCCCCTGCTATTTCTGGAAATGACTTGTTTTCAATCTGAAATTTATTTCTGGCCTTGTTTAGGCATGCATAAAAATAAATTTATTATTTTCCAATAATAAACTTTACTTGATCATGGAAGCATGTATCACTGACCCCCATCCTTTTTGCATGGAAGTTAGCATGGACTCCTTGTTAGAAGATGGGAATACTGAGAGGGGGGGTGAATCATTATTCCACAATTTAAAATTTTCTCCAACTTAATAAATTTTTTACACTTAATAAGATATCAAATATGAAAATAAATGAGAGCACATAGAAATCAAATGCACATCCACCAAAAGGAGATTGCTTGGATCTACCATCCAAATCCAGCCAAATTAAAATAGTGTTTACAAAGTATGAGCACCCACTCACAGAAGACACCAATCTCTAACTCAAACATCAATTCAGCCCTTGAATGCAAACACCATTGACGTTGCAATCTCTGATTCAAAGCACCAACTTCTGGAGACACCAATCCCCAATCCGAAGCATCCACTTTAGAAAATATGCAATACAAATCAATAATATTTCTCCTTCTTTATTTTCTCTCTCACATACTCATACTCACTTAATAGATTTACAATAATAACTTCACATACATATCACTCTCAAAAAATGCTCTTTCTTTTTCATGCTTTAAAATGTGCACACAACACTTGCTTATATAGGAAGAAGGAGAGGAAAAACCACTTGTGGTTTCCCTAAAACCATGTTCCCATACCATGGGGAAATTTACTTTTAAAATGCACCATATTTGGAATGAGGAAGCCACATCACTTGGTGGTTACAAAAATAATGAATATTTTCTCTAAATAGAAATATTCTTTTTCATGGTCAAGTGTAACTCATATTTTTCAATAAATACACATGACCAACTTCCCTTACACATCCTTAATGTTCCATAAATGGAAAAATCCACACCATAAGGATATATTCTCTTTTTGACTTCAATTTTGTAACTCCTCCATGATTTTAGAATCAATTTGTAACTCCTCCATGTCATAACTCATCACTAATGTAAATGTAACTCTCATTTTTAATTCAAACATTTATCATGCATTAAGTAACCTTCATTTAAATGTACCTCATTAAAAAATGATCCATTACACATCCCACCATGTGTCATAGGATTCCTTTGTGATGTTGAATATTAAAATATTCAAATTTTGACATCACACTAATTTTGACATGGATAAATATTTTACGAACACTAATGTTGTAAAATTGAATATTAAGATAATATTCAAACCTCAATATTTATATCAACACTAATGTTGTACCTTTGACATCAATGACAAAATACTCAACAAACTCCCCCTTTTTCATTGATGGAAAACCTCTGCTAAAATTATTCGTGAGACCCTGTTTGCTATGAAATCTAACTTTCTGCCTCTGAGCTATTTTTGTACCAATGCACTATACTTTTTCTATGCAACTCTCCCCCATGCTGAAATTCTCCCCATTTGACATCAATGGAAAAGGGATAACTAAACCAATTACCTAAACCTGTACTTAGAGCTGAAGATAATGCAATGTGTAGCTCCCCCTATGTCCATACTCCCCACAAGATAGTCAATGAGTAAGAGTGATATGAATCACTCCTAAATTTTGTCTAAGTGACTCAAAAGATTCCTTTGGTAGGGGTTTTTTAAATATATCAGCAATCTGATCCTTAGTTCCAATATATTCCAATTTCACCTACTGATCTACAACTTTCTCTCTCAAGAATTGATACTTAATGGGAATGTGCTTTGTCCTAGAATGCATGAATGGATTTTTTGAGATGTTAATAGCACTCGTATTGTCACAAAAAATGGAAATACGATGCTTATACTTAACCTTTATGTCCTTCAATGTTTTCTTCATCCAAATCACCTGTGTGCAACATGTCACTACTGCAATATACTCTACTTCTACTGTAGATAATGAAATTGAGGCCTGTTTTTTACTGAACCATGACACTAATCTATCACCAAGATAAAAAACTCCCCCACTTGTACTTTTCCTATCATCAACACTCCCTTCCCAATCTACATCTATGAATGTTGTAAGAGTGAAATCATCACTCTTTTGATACCATAAACCATAATCCAACGTACCTTTCAAATATTTAAAAATTCTTTTCATTGCTGCTACATGAATTTCCTTTGGTGTAGCCTGAAACTGTGCAACTAATCCAACAGCTTGCATAATATCTGGTCTAGATGTTGTGTATATAACAAGCTTCCTATCATAGACCTATAAAAGGTTTGATTAACATTGGGATACTCATCATTCTTACTCAATTTGTAACCTATAATCATGGGTGTACTAACTGGATTGCAATCTTCCATTCTAAACTTTTTCAATATCTCCTTTATATACTTGGTTTGTAAAATAAAAATGCCTTGACTAGACTGTTGAATTTGCTAACAAATAAAGCAAGACAACTCACCAAGAGTAGAAATCTCAAACTCCTTTTGCATCTCCTCTGTAAATTCTTTTCATAAAATCCTACAATCGCTTCCAAAAATAATTTCATCCACATAAACCACAACTATCACCTGATGTTATCCTTCTGTCTTGATGTATCGACAATTCCTTTTTTGAATCCTTGTTCCTGCAAGTACTTGTCTATTCTAGAGTACCAAGCTCTAGGAAGTTGTTTCAAACATAAAGAGCCTTGTTTAACTTACATACAAAATCTGTATTTTCTGCTAGAATAAAACCTTTGTTTGCTCTATATAAAATTCTTCCTCTAAGTTTCCATTCAAGAAAGCTAATTATACATCCATTTAATAAACTTTAAAATTATTGAAACAAGCAAATGCTAAAAACATTCTTACCACCTCCATGTGAGCAATAGGTGCAAATGTCTCCTCGAAATCAATTCCTTCAACTTGTGAGTATCCTTTGCACACTAATTTGGCCTTGTTTTTGACAACTTCTCCTTCTTCATTCATCTTGTTTCTAAAGACCCACTTGGTACCAATAATGTTCTTGTCCTTTGGTCTTGGAACTAACTCCCATGTGTCATTATTTTCTATCTGATTAAGTTCTTCTTCCATGGATTTTATCCAAAAATTATCCTTACTGGCTTCATCAAAATTATTTGGTTCAACCTTAGAAAACAAAGAAAATTTTACCTCTTGTGGTGCACTTGCTAGTCTCCTCCTTGTTTGCACTCCAATATCTTTGTTTCCAATTATTTGATTTGCTAGATGATTCTTTTGAACAAATTTGGATTGTGTATTTGTGTCTTCTCGTTCAAATTATTCATCATCATCATCTTCTTCTTCTTCTTCTTCCTCTTTCTCAGATTTTATTTCTTCATCCTCTTTCTGCACTGCTGAGTGTCATGTTTTATTTTTCAGTTTCCAATCGTCAACTTTCACATTTATACTTTCCACTACTTTCTGAAGTCTCTTGTTATAGCACCTGTAGTACTTTCTTCTTGATGAATAACTAAGGAATATGTCCTCATCTTCTCTGGAATCAAATTTTCCAAGCTCATCTTCATTATCTCTCTTAATGTAGCACTTACTTGTAAACACTTTGAAGTGTTTCACAGAAGCTGATCTTCCCTTCCATAACTCATATGGTGTCTTTTTTGTATTTACTTGAATCTGTGCTCTATTAAGAATATACACTGTTGTGTACACTTCCTCTCTCTAAAAATTATCTAGTAACTTAGACTCATTTAGCATTGTCCTTGTCATTTCTTGCACTGTTCTATTTTTCCACTCAACTACACCATTCTGTTGTGGTGTTCTTGCTACAAAAAATTGTCTTTTGATTCCATTCTCTTCACAAAACTCATCAAATTCATTAGACATTAATTCACCTCCTCTGTCTAATCACAAGCACTTGATCTTAGAGTTTGTCTCATTCTTAATCAAAACTTTAAATTTTTTGAATTGATCAAAATCTTCTAATTTTTCTTTTAGAAATGTAACCCATGTCATTCTAGTAAAGTCATCAATTAATAACATAAAATATGAATCACCTTGTAAGCTTTGTGTTCTTGTTGGCCCACAGAGATCAGTATGAATTAGCTCCAATGGCTTTGTTGTAGAGTAATCCTTTGTCCTGAATCTGACCCTTGTCTGCTTCCCATGTTGACAATGTCTGCAGATAGTACTTTATGGTTTTATGATCTTGGGTAAATCTATCACTACTTGTTTTGAGCTTATTTTCACCATGTTGTCGAAATTAATGTGACCCAATCTCTTGTGCCATAACCAAATTTCATCAATCTGACTCATGTAACATTTTTCTCCCTTAACCTCTATTGGCCTTTTTCAGCTTCAGGGACTTGCTTCTATCACCCGTCATATGGCTGGAACATCCACTATCAATGTACAAAGGTTGTTCTTCATCTTTTGCATGAAGCACCATTTGTACCAACATAGCTTCTTCCTTTTCTCCCTCCTTTCTCTGTTACCACATTTTCTTATTGTTGGCTTTCTATATGATCTATTTTCCCTCTTTCTCTTGTTTTGTCTTTTATGTAATCTTACTCCTGAAAAATCTTGCTATGTGGCCAACTTGGTTGCAATCATAACATCTAATCTCATGCTCATTCAAATTTGACAATGCAGCAAAAGAGTTGTAGTTTCTAGCATGAAATTTATGATTCCAACTCTGAACCTTCGATCTACAGTTCATCATCTTATGACCATAATTGTGACAGGAAAAACAATAACCGTGAAAAGAATACCTGGTCATGTAGGGCTGCCTTTGATAAGATGAGTTTCTAAAACTTCTTATTGGCACCTTCTTCTATTTTTTGTCTTCTTTCTTGTTGTTATGTGGAGGATGATTTTCTTGTTTCTTGTTGCTTTCTCCTTTACTAGAGCTTTTTAGGATATCTGCATAGCTGGATTTCTTCTCTGGTTCTTTAGTCTCTTTCTTTTCTGCTTCATTGAATCCAATACCACCTTTGGATGATTTTGGTTTCTATTTATCTAGAATGTTGCTCAACACCTCAAAACTATTTTCAAACTTGAGTCTTTTGTTTAACTTTTCAGTTTCCAGTCTAAGTGCGACAATCTCTAACTCTAATCTCTCACATTCTTCTTATTTTGATTTCAGTTGTTTTTTGATCAATTCCTCTATTCTCTTTTCCTCTTCAACTTGAATCTTTAGATCAAAAATAGTATCTTCACGTTCTTTATCAGCATACAAATTTTTCTTTGCTTCTTCATACTCTTGAAGTTGCATTTTTTGCTTCAGGGTCTTCTTTTTGAGTCTCTTGATCTCACCCAAGGTATAGATGAGTTCTTCTTCCAAGTTTACCTCACCTTCTTTGTCAATTGTATCTCCATCTTCCACTTTTCCATCTTCAAGGGCCATAAACAAAAGTTATTCAATGTCACTCTCTAGACAATATTCCTCTAAGCTATCGTATTTTTTGGTGCATAGACTCTTCTTCCTTTGGTTCCAGTTCTTCTTCTTTTCAAAATTCCTTTGTTTGAAATTATTTTTGTAGAAAGGCTTCCCTTTATTTGCTTTGACAGGATCTTCATCATCACTTTCATTTTTTTCATGTGGACACTTAGCTAGAAAATGTACAATCTCACCACAGTTAAAAAATTTAAAAGGAAGTTTACCTTTGTACTCGCCAGATCCTTTTTTCATATTTTTCACAAATAAAGATTCTTCTTCCTCATCAGATTCATCATCCGATTCAACCTTCTTCTCTTTTCCTTTTGAAGCTTTGAAAGCATATTCTCTTTTTCTTTTCTCATCTGGTTCTGTTCTCATCTCAGAAGTTGTGAGTATTCCATATAACTCATCCATTTTCATTTTATCTAGATCCTTAAGTTCTTCAATAGCTGAAACTTTAGCATCAAATCTAGGAAGTAGAGATCTTAATACCTTTTGTACTATTACTGGGTCTTCCATCTCTTCACCCAAGCCTTTTATCATGTTTATGGTCTCATCCACATAGAGTAAATATGTTGCAATGTTCTCTTCCTCCTTCATCTTTAGACTCTCAAAATTTCTTCTGTGTGTCTAAAGCTTTGCCGTCTTTACTTTTGAAACTCCTTCTTATAAAATTTTGAGCTTATCCCATATCTCCTTGGCACTTTTGCAAAGCATAATCTTTACAAAATCTGAATCTTCTACACCTCAAACAAAATACCATTCATAGCTTTAGCATTATTTTCACATTGTCTCTTACCAGCCTAATTTTTAGGTGGAGTTGTTGGTACCATATAGCCATTCTCAACTGACTGCCAAATATCATGTCCAATAGAATTCAAGTAGATCTACATCCTTATGCTCCAAAAGGTATAGTTTGATCCATCAAATAGCAGAGATTTTTTTGTGGAGAATCCTTCCTGAGTTGTCATCGTGCTTTCTGATCTACCTTCTAGCTGGTAAGATACATAGAAGAAACCTGCTCTAATACCAATTATTAGAAGCACGGGAATACTGAGAGGGGGGGTGAATCAGTATTCCACAATTTAAAATTTTCTTCAACTTAATATTTTTTTTACACTTGATAAGATATTCAAATATGAAAATAAATGAGAGAACACACAGAAATCAAATGCACATAACACCAAATATACCATGGTTCACCCAGTGTGGGCTACATCCACCAAAAGGAGACTGCTTGGATCTACCGTCCAAATCTAGCTGAATTAAAATAGTGTTTACAAAGTATGAGAACCCACTCACAGAAGACACCAATCTCTAACCCAAACACCAATTCAGCCCTTGAATGCAAACACCATTGACTTTGCAATCTCTGATTCGAAGCACCAACTTCTGGAGACACCAATCCCCAATCTGAAGCACCCACTTCAAAAAATCTGCAACACAAATCAATAATATTTCTCCTTTATTTTATCTCTCACATACTCATACTCACTTAATAGATTTACAATAATAAATTCACATACATAGCACTCTCAAAAAATGCTCTTTCTTTTTCATGCTTAAAAATGTGCACACAACACTTGTTTATATAGGAAGAAGGAGAGGAAAAACCACTTGTGGTTTCCCTAAAACCATGTTCCCATACCATGGGAAAATTTACTTTAAAAAATGCACCATAATTGGAATGAGGAAGCCACATCACTTGGCGATTACAAAAAAATGAATATTTTCTCTAAATAGCAATATTCTTTTTCATGGTCAAGTATAACTCATATTTTTCAATAAATACGCATGACCAACTTACCTTACACGTCCTTAATGTTCCATAAATTAAAAAATCCGCCCCATAAGGATATATTCTCTTTTTGGCTTCAATTTTGTAACTTCTCCATGATTTTCGAATCAATTTGTAACTCCTCCATGTCATAACTCATCACTAATGTAAATGTAACTCCCGTTTTTAATTCAAACATTTATCATGCATTAAGTAACCTTCATTTTAAATGTACCTCATTAAAAAATGATCCATTACACATCCCACCATGTGTCATAGGATTCCTTTGTGATGTTGAATATTAAAATATTCACATTTTGACATCACACTAATTTTGACATGGATAAATATTTTATGAACACTAATGTTGTAAAATTGAATATTAAGATAATATTCAAACCTCAATATTTATATCAACACCAATTTTGTACCTTTGACATCAATGAAAAAATACTTAACACTCCTAAATTCTTGATGTGTTATGGGAACTCTCCTATGTTTACCTTGTTTCTCCTGTTTCAGAGAAAATGGGCTCCCCCACTGCAGCTTTGAAACACCATGAGAATTTAGAGAAGATCTCGCCTGACCCTCACGAGGCCATTGAACATTATGTTACACTTAGTATCTAATATCAAGGAAAGGAAAAGTCACATAGACATGACCTAGATGAAAAGTAACAAATATTTCCCAAAACATATTAAGTTAGTGGACATACGGGTTGAAGGAAGCCCTACTGCTGATGCTAAGGATGAAGCAACTACTTTCATGAATATCCATAAAATGTAATTTAAATTTTTCCGATTTGGGTATTTTTTTGTTTTTGTTTTTTGCTACATATAGGATTGTTCTCTTCTTGTTTCATTGTAATATCTAGTTGAGAGGAATTTTTTGTACAAATATGCGGGTCATTTGGAAAAACTCACTTTTACTCTAATTCCAAATAATTTTATGTTTTGGCATATCATAGTCATGTCTAAGCTCCTAATATATTAATATGTTTTATTACATCCATAAGATTGCTATGCTCCAAATATTATGTCTTGATCTAACCTAGCGGCTTCTCAGATCACAATATCCTACTTTATTTTGATAAAAACTGAAGACCACTAAGCTCTAAAAATTTATGGTGTGGCATAATGTACCATTTCCCAGTATCAAAATATAATTATCTTACTCGTTAGGTGCTAGCGAAAAATAAGCTCGGAATATTATATTATGGGATTATCACCAGAAAATTTATAAATATCTTCCTCTAATTTGTTAGATGATGTAAAATATCTTGATTATGAATTATTAAAACCGAGTGATGAAATCTCTAAATAACATGTTGTGGCATAACATAGCGACCATATAGCTCAAAATATCTTTCTTTTTTTGTTAAATGCTATCTTTTGAGCTTCAAATAATATATTGTTTAAGTACCTAGTGGGCGCTAATCTCAAACTATGTTTATTCAAATTTACTAAATCCCAGTGACAATTAAGATCCAAATATTATGTTTTGGCATAAGCCACTGGTAGCTAAGCTAATAATGTTTTATTTCTTTTGTTTAAATCTAGTGAGCACTAAGATCCAAATATTATGTTGTGTCATAAGCTAGCAGACGCTAAGCTCAAAATATTATTTAGTAAATTGTTAAATGATAACAACCACTAAGCTTGAAATAATATATTATGGAAGTACCTAGTCTCTGCTTAGTTTAAAATATGTTAATTTAATTTGTTTAATCTTATCAACCATAAGCTCCATATATTATGTCGTTGTTTAAAATAGTGTTAGCTAAGTTCAAAATATCTTCTTGTAATTTGTTAACTCTTGTAAAATATCATAACTATGAAATATTCAACCCTTGCAAATACAATCTCCAAATAATATGTTTTGGCATAAGCTAGTGGTTGCTAAGCTAAAAATATCTTAAACCACTGGTAGTCTCTACATATTATGTGGTGGCATAACCTAGTAGGCACTAAGCTCAAAATATATTAATGAAAAATCCTAAATTCATACAAAAATTCAACTAATTTATACTGGTCTTGATTTCTATAAATATCTATAAAGTTAATGTCCTTGATTAACTTAGATGTCACTAAACTCAAAACCACATAATTTAATTTGTTAAAACCTAGAAACTTCTAAGTTTACAATATAATTTGTTAGGTTATGTTTAAGCATAACCTAGAGGACATTGGACTCAAAATGTCTTTCTGTTATTTGTTAAATACTAGTGACTTTTTAAAGTATTATATTATTAAGTACCTAACAACCGCTAAGCTCAATCTATGTTGATTTAAATTTTCTAAATCCCAGTGACCATTAAGATCCAAATATTATATTTAGGCGTAACCTACTGGATGCTAAGCTTATAGTTTCTTACTTTCTTTAATTGAAACCTAGAGACTGGTAAGATCCAAATATTATGGCGTGGCTAATTTATAAATATATTCCTCTAATTTGTTAGATGGTGTATGTATTATTAAAACCTAGTGATGAAATCTCCAAATAACATGCTGTGGTATAACCTAGCGGTCACGTAGCTCAAAATATATTTCTTTTTTTTGTTAATGTGAGTGTATTTTGAGCTTGAAATAATATATTTTTTATGTACCTAGTGGCCACTAAGCTCAAACTATGTTAATTTAAATTTGTTAAATCCTAGTAACCATTAAGATCCAAGTTTTATGTTTTGACGTAATCCATCGGCAAAAAAGATAAAAATATATTATTGCTTTTGTTTAAACCTAGTGAGTGGATGCTAAGCTCAAAATACCATTCAATAACTTGTTAAATGATAACATCCACTAAGCTTGAAATAATATATTATGGAAGTACCTAGTCTTTGCTTAGTTCAAAATATGTTAATTTAATATGTGGTATCCTATCGATCCTAAGCTCCATACATTATGTCCTTGTTTAAACTAGCATAAACTAAGTTCAAAATATTTTCCTATTATTTTTAACTGTTGTAAAATATCGTAACTATGAATTATTGAACCCTTGTGAATACAATCTCAAATAATATGTTGTGGCATAAGCTAGCAGTTGCTAAGCTCAAAATATCTTAAACCACTGGTAATCTCCAAATATTATGTGATGGCATAACCTATCAGGTACTAACCTCAAAATATCTTAATTCCAAATCTTAAATACATGTAAAAAATTCAACTAATTTATATGGGTCTTGATTGTTATAAAGATCTCCAAAGTTAATGTCCTTGATTAACTTAGAGGTTGACAAGCTCAAAACAACGTTATTTAATTTTTTTAAATCTAGCAACTTATAAGTCTATAATATAATTTGTTATGTTATGTTTAAGCACAACCTAGAGGAAATTGGATTCAAAATGTCTTTCTTTTGTTTTTTAAATACTAGTGACTTTTTAGCTCAAAATATTATATTGTTCCGTACCTAGTGGGCAATAAGCTCGATCTATGTTGTTTCAAAAATTTAAATCCCAGTGAACATTAAGATACAAATATTATGTTTTTCCATAACCTACCTGCCGCTAAGCTTATAATTTCTTACTTTATTTTGTTGAAACCTAGAGACTACTAAGATCCAAATATTATATTGAGGCATAACCTAGTGGCCGCTAAGTTCAAAATATCTTAATTTGATTTATTAAATACTAACCACTGATAGGATACAAAGTTTGCATGATGGCATAACCTAGCGGGTGCTAGGCTCGAAATATATTAATTTAAAATATTCAAATCATATAATAAAGTTGACTAATTTATACAGATATTGATTTCTATTCAATTCTCGAAAGTTAATTTCAATGATTAACATAGAAGTCGGAAAGCTCAAAACAACTTACTTTACTTTGTCAAATTATAGCAACTTATAATATTTTAATAAAAATTGTTTGATTATTATGAGGCGTAACATTGTTTGGAGGTGACAAGAGGATATGGCATGTATGACTTTAATGACATTGATATATTGCATTCGTATGATAGACGGGATCGATTAATGGTTATATGCATGCGAGATGTAAGATGGCGTCAGGAATTTAATATTTTTAATGTGAAGCATGATATTATTGATTAGGATACTCAATCGATGATATTTGGTACCATCACACTTCTCTTCTTTCGTGTGTTTCGCAGTGGTGGCTATATATCTCCAAGTCGACTGGACATTTCACTACCCCTTTCCTCTTTTTAGTTTTTGGGCATTGTGCTTCATGTCTCTCTATAATGGTGATAGGGGTTTTGGTGGTTTCTTGGGTATCATGGAGTGTATTCCTAGTAGGAAGAGGTGGAGAGAAATGATAGGAAAGGATGATGGGGAATCGTTTACTTCTTGGATGGACGGAAAAATATGGAACGCAACTATACAGAATTCACTTGAAAAGGTCTATTCGATCGTGGAGCATTTTAAAGAAGAAGAGGAAAATGATATTTGTGAGAGCATGTGCAAGTTGATGCTTGACTGGAACCAGTCCAAAGGGCGAAGGAATGTTTTTGACATGGTACAAGGGTTGAGTGTGGGAAAAATATTGTCCAACTCTTTGGGGTAGTTTATCTTGCATAAATAGCATGATAATTTGGAAGAGCATCTAGTTAGCCTTCAATATCATGTCCATGCCTTGGTGTGGGGGATGCAGTCAATTGCGCGTGGTCTGGAGGTAGTTTTAAAAAATCAAGGTATAGAACTCCCTGTTGGTGCTAAAGTGAAAATTTTAGAATGTTGTGTGGATTCATCCTCTTCCTCTGATCAAAGTAAAGGGGAATCGGATGTCGATATCATCAAAGAGGTGAAGTTGAGAGGTAGAAATGCCTAATATTTGATAGATGCATTTGTCTTTACTTTTTGATTAAGGTTTGAAAGGGTTTTCTGTATAACAAAGTGTATAGATATAAGAAGTATTTATGGGTGAAGTAAAGATGATTACAACTCTTCACCATTCATTTTTCCATATATTTAGTATGAAAAGTTACTTGTAATCATCATAGTAGTCCACTACTGGAAGATTTATCATGGATTGGTTCCTCATGGTCTATTTTTTGAAGACTTAGTTAATAGTAATTACTTTTTCAGAGCAAAATATTATATTGTTTAAATACCTAATGTGACCATTAAGCCTAAACTATGTTGATATAATTTAAATAATATATTGTTTAAATACCTAGTGGCCGCTAAGCTCAAACTATGTCAATTTAATTTGTGAAATCGCAATGACTACTAACATCCAAATATTATATTTTGATGTAAACCACCCTCCCCTAAATATTGTAAAATATCATATTTGAAATTATTAAAAACATAACAAATTGAATACCCAAATAATATGTTGTTGCATAACCTAGTGTCTGCTAAGATTATTAAATCCTAACCACCACTATGCACCAATTATTATGTGGTAGCATAACCTAGCAGGTGTTAGGCTCGAAATATCTTAGTTTAAAATCTTAAAATGATATGATATGTTAAACTAATTTATACATATCTTGTTTGCATCTTCAAATATTACACTATCATTTGTTGATGTTTTGTTGAAACAAAACCTAGTGGAAACTAAACTCAATATGTCTATCTTTAGTTTGTTAAATGCTAGTAACTATTTCTATCGATATAATATATTTCTTGAATAACTAGTGGCCACTAAGCTCAAACTATGTTGATTTAATATGATAAATCCTAGTATTCACCAAGATCATATTATTATGTTTTCACGTAACCTACCGGACGATAAGCTTATAATATCTTACTTTATTTTACTAAAACCTAGAGACTGATAAGATCCATATATTATGTTGTGTCATAAGCTAGTGGACCCTAATCTCAAAATATCATTTGGTAGTTTGATAAATTATAGCACCCACTAAGCTGGAAATATTATATTGTGGAAGTACCTAGCTCCCGCTTAGCTCAAACTTTTAAGGTCTTAATATTATGTTTTGGAATAACCTATTGGACAAGAACCATGAATATTTACAACAAGCTTTTAGATACAACATGATATACTCAATGAGGCCTAGTGGCCGCTAATCTATTCGTATAAGTAAATATATTATTTTTACAATGAAGTTATGAATTTAATTATTAATCCTTGTGTATTTAACATGAGATAACTAATAAAGAGATCTCTTGACCCAAAAAAAGTGTGTTGCCTAAAACAAAATCCACTTATCCATGAGTCCGCCAAGGTAAACGAAGATTTCCTTGAAATAAGAATTATATCCTAGCGATCGCTAGAGTAGACAACATTTTTCATGTAGAGTGTATTCATACAAGAGTTTATATAAATGGTAAAAAATAAATCTAGAATTTATATAATATATACATAAATATAAGTGTAGAATCATGTATTTTATGTGATATACAAGTATACGTATAGACTTGGACCAGTGACCGAGAAGTTATATAACAATATTTTAAGTACAACGTGATCTACTCGTTGTACCCTAGTTGTTGCTAATCTATTATTAAAGGAAAATATGTCATGTTCATAATGAAGTTGTGTTATAAATCTAAATTTTTAATCTTTCGTATATAATAGGAGACAAAAAACAAAAATGGTCCTTAGCACCAAATAATAGTGTGTTGCCTAGTGGGCGCTAGTGTATGCAATTTTTTCCTATAGAGTGTATTCATGCAGGACAAATCATATTGAAATTTTTTAAGTGATAACAAATAAATTTGGAATCTATATAATGGAAACATAGATATACTTTTAGAATCATTACATCCTAACGACTGCTAATCTATTCTTAAAGATGAAATATATCATGTTCATAATAAGGTTGTTTTATAAATCTAAATTTTTAATCTTAGCAAATATAATAGCATAAAAAGATCAAAAGCGGTCACTATGACCAAAAAACATTGTGTTGCCAATATAAAAACAACTAATTCGCGAGGGGCCAAGGTAAATGAATGTTTTTTTCAAATAATAATTCTATCCTAGTGGACACTAGAGTAGACAAATTTTTCCCATGGTAGAGTATATTCATATAAGAGAAATTATGTTGAAAACATATAAACGATAACAAATAAATCTAGAATAGTGAATGTAATTCAAAATAAAATTTAGGTTTAGTAAATAGGTAGTCAAAAAAAAAAATTATATTGTCGCTGCCTCAAAGCTATGTGAATTTTGGGCAAAGATTAGCGGATGCAATGGGAAGAATATATTAATTATTAAATACAGAGCTATTAAAATTATATTTAATAATATTAACACATATCTAATGTGTTTAACTTTCCATGTATAAAATAAAAAATTGTTGAGAACATTACATTTGGTTAATTCTATATGGTAAACCGTATATAATTTGAAATAATTATCATACAATTGAATTTTTCATATGGTTTTATAGTTTTTAAGTAATTTTTTAACGTCATATGGTTTCCTAAAATGTTTGAGCAACAACCATGTAAACAATGTAATATGAATTAAGTAGTGATGTTTCTTTGCATCATCTAAATGAACAACATTAAACTATTTTGGTTCTCCCAACCAAAATAAAAATTAAAAGAAGGTGATTGTGCAAGAATCTATCAATATCCTTAAAAAACAATAGTAGGAATGAGAACGAAAAATTCAAAACGGAAATACCCAAAGAGAAACATAAAATGGCAGAAATGGAAAAGAGTTAAACATAGATGAATGATAGAGCAGAAAAGGGATTAAATTTTCTTTTGTTAACGAACAAAAAAAATTGTTTTCATGAAGAACAAGGTAGTTTGGCATGGAAATCAAAAGTAAATGGAAAGAAAGGCTTGAATATGGAGCATGATTTAGTAGGAAAGAGTGGGGCTGGTGAGGATCACGATTCAGTAGGACAGAGCAGGGTTGGTGCAGATCACGATTGGACTATCGTATAAAACAAAGGAGATTGTTGTTTTTCAAACTTACACCTATGTCTTAGATCTAGAAGAACTGAGTCATTTGTGACAACAATGAAACCATCCCCAAGTTGTGGGACCTTGCGCACTTGGGATGGATCTCAAGAGAAGGCTAGTTCCTCTATCTATTTCTACTTCTACTGCTACTCCTAGTGCTGAAAAGGAAAACTAAGCTAATAATTCTAAGGGACCAAGGATATAAGGATAACATGAAAGGAAACTACACTAAAATGTGATAGCACTACAAAAAAAGGGATGAACACTATCTGTTATGAGAAAAAATGAAAGGAAATGTGTGAAAGAAGGCTAGGCATGTGTAGCACAACTTAAAACGTATTTACCAGATCAGTCTCATGGAACACAACTAAATAAGGAACTGTAAGGGATGTAGAATAACACAACAAGCATGCAATGCAAAATAAAAGGCAAGAAGAATGAATGCATACATGTTCAGACAAATAATAGTCACAAAACGATGCTCCTATTACTTCCAAAAATGCACAGAGTTGTTACAATGTAAAAATAGGTTTATATCCACATGCAAGAACCAAATCCAGAGTTCTGCAACTGAAAATACAAAAAATATGAAGTCCTTAGAAAAATGCGTAAGGATTCAAAATATCCAGCATTAAAAATGAGCCCAGATCTTACATTTATTGATGAATCCATGGAAGAAGAAGAGAAGGAGGGAAAATCTGAATTTGAAATGCAACCACCAACAAGAAGCATTCAATGCCTACAAATATGCCTAAGAATCTATCAAATGCACTTCCCTAGGTCTATTTGGCATGTTGAAAAAGGAAGGAGGGTGAACTCAATAAAATCGGGTGGTTGGAGCAATTAGATCTTCCCATTAATGCTCAGAAAGATGTTTTCCCATTTCTCACCTACCAAGTCTACCAAGAATTTGAATTTGAATATTTAGTATTGTAGCCCATGTCAGCAGCTATTAATTGAGACTAGGCATGCATTGATCAAATATCTGTAGCAAGAGATATAGTTGTCAGAATTTTTTCAGAGCCATATGGGTGTGCAAGACACATGGTGCGTGTGGATTGACTGAAGAAATCAGCCAACCATTCATTTGATTTTTCATTTCTGCCACATGTCATTCATTGGCTGGTTTTTAGGATTTGGCACCCTATTGGCGTGCTTTGATAAGTTGTTTGTGGCACACTCAAGCATGTCAGAATGATGTGGCATGGAATGGAGCAGAGGAGGGCACAAAGGTATGCACGAGGAAGAATGAGGCATGGAAAGAAGATAGAAGGGAGGAGTGGAACAAAGAGGAAAATGAAAATGAATGGGGGAAAGGGGAAACGTGTGGGGAAATGTAACCAAGGGAATGTGCTAAGTGAACTTGAGTGCGTGTAACCTTGCAATGAAGAGCTCAAAGCCAGAAGATGTATACAAGTTGTTCAAATAACTAGGAGAGTTATTTAGATAACATTTTTGGTGACTTTTGGGGGCATATACCTGCTAGATGAAGAAGATCAGTAGCCTAGAGCATTGATTGGGTATGGAGACTACTATATAATCATGAGATTATGATTTATAACTTTGAATAACTACCCCTAAAGTCACTTGAAGGATCATTTCTTGACTCTATTCCAAATCCTGAAAACTACTGAAAATGTCGGCATCCTAGAAGCAAAAGAAGAGTGTGCGGATGAAGCACGTGAGAAGAAAGAACTATGTACAAATAAACAATGTGCACACAATACACTTAGAGGAATTGAAACTACTCTAATATATACAAAATTATGTAGAAAAATTAATGGAAGGGTTTGAGATAGATCCCATTTACTGGGATTTACAGTGTGCCTCCATCAAGATGAGTTAACTCAAAAGAGTTAGCCTCTTTGCATGATCTGATGGTGTATGGGCCACTCCAAAGTGCATCAAACTTTGAATGGCACCATGGTTTAGCTCTTTCATCATCCCATTCAAAACCAAGTCCCCAAATTTGAAATTTTGAGGCTTGGCCTTTCTGTCAAACCATTCCTTTGTTGCCTGTTGATGTTGTTCTAGATTGATCATGGCAGAGTTCCTCGATTCTTCAAGATTAACTAGTTCTGCCATTATGATTTCTCTCTGGTCTAAGCCTTCAAATTCTATTTTTTGGGCAAGCACTAATGAGTTCAATTCCAGCGTAAAAGGAAGGGTAGCCTCCTTTCCATAAACAAACTTGTAAGGTGAATTTCCTATTGCCTTTTTAACTATGATTATATCTTCCCAGAGCGCACGCGAGACTCTTGTATGCCACTATCTTTGGCTGATATTCATTGTGCACTTCATGATCCTAATCAGGTTCTTGTTTGTTGACTCTACCATACCATTTCCTTGGGGGTAATAGTTGGAAGAGTTTTTCAGATAAATGCCCAAATTTAGAGCCCAATCAGTGATTTTAGTGTCAAGGAAGGATTTTGCATTATCAGAGATAATGGTTTGAGGAATGTCAAACCTTGTGACTATACCTTCGAGAAAGTCAAGGATGACTGACTCAGTTGATTCCTTGAGTGTGAAGGCTTCTGTCCATCTGGTGAAGTAGTCTGTAGCTGTCAACACCCATTTGTATCTAGCACTTGAAGGTGGATTGATCATGCCTATGAAGTCGAGACCCCATTGCACAAAAGGATGATCCACTTGGATTGGTCAGAGGGGAAGCATTGCCAATCTTTTATTTCCTGCAAAGAAAGTGCATTCCTTACATTTTGTGACCCACTTGTGTGCATCTGCAAACAAAGTAGGCCAAAATATTCCTGCCATTATGATCTTCATTACTATAGTTTTGGCAGAGAAGTGTCCACCAGAGAATCCATCGTGAAATTTTGATAACACTTTTTCAGTCTATGCACTATTGATACATCTTAACAACATTCCATCAAGATTCTTCTTGAACAAAATTCTATTAATCAAAACATAAGGGATAGATTGTAACCTCATATGTCTTCTCTTTTCTTTGTTTAACCTGGGAGTGTATGCACCCTTAGAAATGAATGTAATCATGTCCTTCATCCAGTCGTGCATGCCAGTATATGTATTCTACTTAAGTTTTGGATGTGGGAGATCCTCATCTAGGAATAATAAAGTCTTAAATTCATTTTGTGCATCCTCAACAATCTACTTGCAGGTCGCACTACCTCTTACCAATTTTGTTGTTTTTATAGTCACATCATATTCCATGATTTTGGTCACCCATCATGCTCTCTTCTCAATAATTTCTGCTCCCATGATGAAGTCTCCAAAAAAAGAGTGGGAGACTAACACCTTGATATGATTTATGGCAAGCATACTTTTGAATTTCTTGAGTGCGCGCATGATGGTGAAGACCTACTTCTCTGTGTGACTGTACTTTAATTCATAATCCTTCAGTGTTTAGCTGAAGAAAGCCACTAGTTGTTTCAGCCCTTGTTCATTTTCTTGTGTTAGGATATCAACAATACTTACATCGGTGCCATAAACATAAAAGATGAAATCCTTTGAGTAATCCAGATGTATGAGTGTTAGCGCATAATAAATTTCTTTCTTAATTATATTGAAGGTCTCTCTTCCTTTAGTTTTCCATCTGAAGGTTATTTCCTTCTTGAGAATTAGGGTGATGGGTCAGACTAGTCCTGCACAGTTGGGTATAAAACGCCTAACAAAATTGAGTTTTCCAAGGAAGAACTATAAGGATTTTTTGTGCGCCGGTAAGGAAAAATCTAGGATGGCTGAAACATGCTCAAGATCAATTATGATGCCATCCTTTGAAACCACATGGCCCAAGAGCTTTCCCTACACCACTGCAAAATTTCACTTCTTGGGGTTAAGAGATACCCCATACTTTCTGCACCTCTCAAAGAATTTCTCCAGGTGTGCCATATGATCTACGTTTTTCTTTGAGAAGACAATTATGTCATCAAGGTAAACCAAGATGAACTCATTGATGTAACCTTTGAATGTAATATCCATGGCACATCTGAAATGTGACATCTATGTTTAATAGACCAAAGGGCATATTTTGATATGCATATGTTCCCCACTTAGTTGTAAACATCACTTTGAATTGATCCTCTTCCTTGACTAGGATATGATTGAAACTTGAATACACATCTAACATTGAGAATCTTTGTGCTTCATCCATAGTTTGTAGAATCTTCTCCATTGAAGGAAAAGGATAATGATCCTTTAGAGATGCCTTGTTCAAATCTCTGAAATCAACACAAAGTCTGATTTCATTGTTCTTCTTGCGCACTGGAACTAGATTCGCGACCCAAGTAGAGTACTTGATGGTAAAAATAATGTTTTCCTCAATGAGTTTGGCTAATTCCTTTCTCATGAGGGGATCTATATTTGGATTAACTAGTCATTGTTTCTGTCTAATAGGACTAATACCAGGATCAAGATCAATGGAGTGTTAAGCAACACTTGGATCAAAAACTTTGTGGTATTCATAATCCCATGAAAATATATCATTTTATTTTTTATAGAGAGATATGAAGGCATGTTTTTCATTGTGTGCATAAGTCTTACTGAGCAACAACTCTTTCTCAGGTGCAATAGTGACTGGGGAACAGTCTTCTTACTTAGCACACATGTACCTTTCTTCACCCTTGAACTCATCATCAGGGCTAAAAATTTTCTCTAAGGTGACCAATCCTTTAGGCAACTTATTTGACTTCAGTTGAATCACTTGGTCACCATAGCTATCATATAAGTCAGCTTGTATGCTTGATGAGAATTCATCTTCATTCTAGATGAACTGGATGATTTCTACGTCACTTTTGAACACCTATCAGCTGGTACTATTTTCTGGAATGGATGGTTTGATCACCATCTTAATGTGTTGAGTGTTTCCTTTGACAAATTCCTCAGCAGGAGAGAACTGTGAACCAAGTGCAACCATTTGATCATCTTCCTTATTCATTTTTCATGGCACCACCTATAGATTTAGAGCACCAAATCTCTCAAGGAGGTCCCAAACTCTATGTTTATAAGCTTTGAGAATCTTATTCTTTTCCTAGAACTTGTTTGTAACCTGGTCAATAACCAATTTTGTATCCCATAATATCTACAATGCCTTAATCCCTTTCTTCTTAGCAATGAGAAGGCCATGCACCAGTGCTTCATACTCTGCAACATTATTAGAACAAGTAAATTGCAATCTGTGCACAAAGAATAATTTCTCATCCTTAGGATAAATGAGAACAACCCCTTCTCCCATGTCATTTCTACTTCTGGATCCATCAAAGTATAATTTCCATATATCAAGTTCAACTTGGTATTTTGTTATCATGCGCGAAATCACAACTTCTTCTTTAAGAATGTAGTAGGTACCAAGCCCAGTTTCATAGGATTCCATTTCTTCAACATATGGGTCAAATTTATGGTGCCTCTCTACCCTCTCATCAAGTACTAGATCAGGAATAGAAGGTGGAAGAGGATGCTCTTCAGGAACTAAAGTTGGTTCTTGGATTAAAAAGTTGGCTTGGAGAGGGGATGGGACATATGACTCTACATGATAGGAAAATATTGGCTCAATTTGTATGGTAAACTGGGTACCATACCTTGTCTTGAGTAACATATGAGACCAATCAGAAGACAAGTAACCACCCACTTTTGTAGTAAATTCTCTTGATAGACATAGGGGAAACAAAGGAGGTAATTCAATGATAGATACATCTTGAGTTATGGTGAGGCTTGGACATGCATGAAGGGTCAACTCAAGATCCTTGATGACTCCTAAGGTAGTAACATTTAAACCATCAATTTTTAGGACTCCTTTTGTTAGGGGGGTTATACTTAATACCTAAGACATCAGAAATATTTTTAGGCATGACAGAAGTACAAGCACCTGAGTCAATCATGCAGTTATGCACTAGATGTTTTCCCGAGATCAAGGACATATAATAGGGTGGAGTTTTAACAATTTTACTTACTTTATTTTCCTCTTCTTAGCAGATGTTGATAGAATTACATGGATTTTGAACTATTGGATTAGCGTGTGGAAGTTAGGACAGGTCACGCTGGGATGGAATGGTCTGAGCATCCCACATCATGACATTTATGTTTTTCCTCTTCATCTAGTTCACAATGTTAAATGGAAGACCTGATAACTTATGCAATTAGGGAATGATAGCCTCCTTTCTTGAATACTCAAGCACAATAATAGGGGCTTTAGCTGAAGCTGAGGCTTGACATAACAAAGGATGGGCGCACCACTTCTAGAGAATATCTATGTGGGATATCTTATGTAGGGACTTGAGAACTTTTACTACTGGATCCCTAGTTGTATCTTTCTACTTTTGTTTTTTTTCTTGATTATTTTGTATTGTGACCTGCACACTGGACTCAAGCATTCTCTTCTTGTACCTTATGTTGTCCACAACTTGAGCCCACTGTCTTCTTGCATTATCTATAGCTCAACGCCAAAGAACATCATATTGGAATCAGGAGGAACTTCTGACCCTTCTTGGCTCTGAATTTTAGGTGCACTTGTTGGAGGTTCATAACTAGAAGAGTTCTGAATCATGTAGGCTTGCGCATGCACATAATTAGCACAGTGATATTGACTATGAGGCATGTTATAAGGGAGGCATCATTCTGACTCCTACACAAAAATTTTCTGAACTAGAACAAGCACCTGAATTACACTAATTTTTGGAAGAGAGGGCACAAGAGGAACAACTTGCAAGGTCAAATGTGTACTAGCATTCCATTTATCATTCTATTGGTTGGGCGCGTACCTTTGGTTTCCATATTGATTCCTCCAAGGCTGATTGCTTTGGCTATACACCTTATTATAACTATCTCTATAGGTTTGTGCATGTTGTTTCTCTAATGATATGACTTTATTTGACAGATTTCTAATCAGGATATTCAACTCTTCATCTTATTTTTGTTGCACTAGAGAGTAGGATGTTGATGCAACAGGTTGTACACTTCTCTCAGGGACAAGAATAGGGGCCAAAGAAGTTTGGGGCACTTTTTACATTTATGGTAACAAGGGCATAAATGATCTAGGAGCTATCTTCCCACCTGAACAAGAATATTTTCTACCCTTACTGCAATATTGTAAGCAGATAGCAAAGTCCTACCTCCCATGGATTGAATCATGACTGAGATATCGTTGTTGAGCACCTTTAAATAATATAGAAAAGCATGTTGGGCTATAGTTCTTACCACAAGAGGTATTTTATTCCAAGTCTTCTAAAATCTTATATTGAAATTAATCATCTGCTTATTGGGTGCCTTCTTGGTTATTGTCATTTACTCCACCAAAGATAGGTGATCTGACTTATCTTCAAAGTAATTGTAAAGAGTTGTTCCAAGCTCATCGCAAGTGGTAATAGATCCAAGTCTCAAGCCTTAGTTCCATTGAAGCACTTTACCTTTGAAAGAGGCTACAAGTAGCCTAACTGCTACATCATAATGTGTGATCAAGTAGAGTGAACATACATTCGCTACATCCTAGATATGCTCCTAAGGGGTGACTTGATTCTCACTAGTTTGGTATGGAATAATTTTGAGTGTGCCATTTGGCATATCATGTTGCATAGCTAGAACCAGGGGACTTCCTCCGATGAAGTTAGAAAATTTCCTTAGTGGAGGAGGTGGCTGATGCGTCATAGTAGGGTGCGCTATATGTTCATTGTGAGGAGGAGTTAAATGGGTGTGGCATGCTGGAGATGGAGATGTGCGTGTGAGATTTCTAGAATAAACTCTTCTAGGGGATAGCTGGAGGTATTCAAAATAATCTTCAGCTGTTGCAATTTTCCTTGTATGCACTCTTCTCATGAAACACATTTAGGACTGCTAAAACAGAGATCTATAAATTTTGGGAGACACCAGATGTGTTAAAATGAGCCTCCAAAGGCTGAAATACTAAGTCCACACACTAGAACTTGGCAATATAAAATTTAAGCTTTCATTGCTACTCCCACCGGGCGTACCAAAAATTGTTGTTCATCACACTTGCACCCATATCTTAGATCTGTAAGAACTAAGTTATTTGTGACAATAATGGAACTATCCCTAAGTTGTGGGACCTTGCGCACTTTGGACGGATCTCTAGAGAAGTTTGGTTCCTCTATCTATTTATACTGCTACTACTAATCCTAGTGCTGAAAAGGAAAACTAAGCTAATAATGCCAAGGGACCAGGGATATAAGGATAACATGAAAGGAAGCTACACTAAAAGATGATAACACTAAAAAAAGAGGGATTAACACTATCTTTTCTGAGGGAAAATTAAAAGAAATGTGTGGAAGAAGGCTAGGCACGTGTAGTACAACTTAAAACATATTTACCATATCAGTCTCATGGAACACAACTAAATAAGGAACTACAAGGGACATAGAATGATACAATAAACATGCAATGCAAAAGAAAAGGAAAGAATAAGGAATACAAACACGTTAGGACATAGAATAGTCACAAAATGATGCTTCTATTACTTCTAGAAATGCACAGAGGTGTTACAATGGTGAAAGAGGCCAATATCCACATGCAAGAACTAGATCCAGAGGTTTACAACTAAAAATATAGAAAATATGAAGTCCTTAGCAAAATGCGTAAGGATTCAAATTATCCAAAATTAAAAATGATCCTAGCTCTTACAATTATATATGAATCCATGGAAGAAGAAGAGGAGGGAAAATATGAATTTGAAATGCAACCACTAACAAGAAGCATTCAATGCCTACAAATCTACCTAAGAACATGTCAAATGTACTTCCCTAGGTCTATTTGGCATGTTGAAGAAGGAAGGAGGGAGAATCAAATCAAATTAGGTGGTTGGAGAAATTAGATCTTCCCATTAATGCTTAGAAATATGTTTTCCCATTTCTCACCACCAAGAATTTGAATTCGAATATATAGCATTGTAGCCCATGTCAGGAGCTCTCAATTGAGACTAAGTGCATGTTGATTGGAGCTCTATAGTAAGAGATACAGTTGTCAAAAGTTTTACAGAGTCGTCTAGGCATGTAAGACACGTGGCGCATGCAGATTAACTGAAGAAATTGGCCAACCGTTCATTTGATTTTTCATTTCTTCCATGTGTCATTCATTGGCTGGTTTTCAGGATTCAACACCCTATTGGCATGCTTTGATAAGTTGTTTGTGGCACACTCAAGCATTTCATAATGACATGGCATTGAATGGTGTAGAGGAGGGCACAAAGTTATGTGCGTGGAAGAATGAGGCGCAGGAAGAAGACATAAGGGATGAGTGGAACAAATGGGAAAAGGAAAATGAAAGGTAGAAAGTGGAAGCGTGTGGGGAAATGTAACTAAGGGAATTGGCCAAGTGAACTTGATCGCACACAACCCTGCAATAAAGAGCTCAAAGCCAGAAGATGTATACAAGTTATTCAAATAACTAGGAGAGTTATTTGGATAATAGAGACTACAAAGCAACTAATAGATCCCGTAATAAAAAAAGGTACACCTTTACTATAAATACCTTATTTAGTAATATCTGGGATTATTTCTTGCTTTATGTTGTGATTGAACCCTCCATCTGGTACCTCAATCAAATAATCTATGTAATTCTATTCACAATCTATTTTTCTTTCCTCCTTCGTGTGCATCATTTCTATTTGCATCTTTTGTGTGCCTTCTCTATAAAAAAATTATAATCACATCCAAAACACAATCATGATTCAAACACTTAGCCCTGTAATCTATGCCCTACGTGTATTTTTTTATTTTGAAGACACACTTTTCTGCATGACCAAAAAAATCAAAAACCTTATTCAACATTTCTCCAAGGTATTTAATAATTTTTTAGCACATTCCACAAAAGAAATTTCAAAAATAGAAAAAGAGCGGGATACAAAAAATTGAAATTTTCACTTTCCCCCTCTTAAAGAAAAAGGTTGGGCTATTCAAATTTCAAATATCTGAAAAACTGGGGGAATTCAAATATCCCTTTTTTCATCATTAAATCTAAAAATTAAAAATTAAATCTAAACATTAATTAAAAACAATGCAATTTTTCATTTTCGAAAGTCTATAATAATATAAACATAATAAGATAAACATAATAACAAATATATTATATAACATATATTAAAACAAGCATAGTATATATATATATAATAAGAAAACATAATAAATAAATCCTAAACATAGTTTTGACGTTTATTAGAATAATACACAGACATTTACGTTCTATTCTTTATCAAAATTGATTTCTACATTGTTAAATATAGTGTGCACTAATTTAAATTAATTCTCTAATTAAAATGTGCCACATAGCAAGTTCAAACAAGATATTTGTGATCAATAATAAGGATAGTGATCCAAGATTGTTTAGATAGTGTTACTGTATGGCTATTTTCAAAATAAGAAACATTTTAGCCTAGGGTCTGATATGTCTATTTTGTCTTTAAGTAAAGGAGCTTAGTAGGTGCTAATAATTTTCTTTATTAGGAAACGATGCCAAATATGTTTTGAAAACCATGTATCTTATGACAACTACATACTAAGCCTAACAATCCACAACTTTACAAATAGTATTTATAATGAGAATAGGTAAAGGTAGGATCCTAGTGGCTGTAAAGCTATATCATGATTTTTTGTTATAGGGATATTTTCAAAATAAGAAACATTTGAGCCTAGGGTCTGATATGTCATTTATGTCTATAAGTAAAGCAGCTTAGCGGGCTCTAAGAATTTTATTTGTCAAGAAATGATGTGAAATATGTATTGAAAATCATGTGTCTCATGGGAATTACATACTAAGGCTAGTGATCCACAACTTTACAGATAGTTTTTATAATAAGAAGAGGTAAAGGTATGAGCCTAGCGACTACTAAGCTATATCATTGTTTGTTATTTTATGCCTATTTTCAAAATAAGATAATTTTGAGCCTAGGGTTTTATATGTAATTTCTATCAACAAGTAAACAAGCTTAACGAGTGCTAAGAATTTTGTTTAATAGGAAACGATGTGAAGTATTAGTTGAAAACCATGTATCTCATGGGAACTACATACTAAGGCTATGGATCCACAACTTTACAGATAGTGTTTATAATGAGAAGAGGTAAAGGTATGAGCCTAGCAGATGCTAAGCTATATCATGATTTATTATTTTATGTCTATTTTCAAAATAATATAGTTTTGAGCCTAGGGTCTAATATGTGGTTTTTGTCAACAAGTGAACGAGCTTAGTGGTGCTAAGCATTTTTTTTATAGGAAACGATGTGAAGTATTAGTTGAAAACCATGTATCTCATGGGAACTACATACTAAGGCTATGGATCCAAAACTATAAAGATAGTTTTTATAATGAGATGAGGTAAAGGTACGAGCGTAGAGGCCGCTAAGTTATACCATGATTTGTTATTTTATGGCTATTTTCAAAATAAGAAACTTTTAAGCCTAGGATCTAATATATTGTTTTTGTCAATAAGTAAATGAGATTAATAGTCGTTAAGCATATTCTTTGATATTAAATCATGTAAAACATGAGTTGTAAACCATGTATCTTATGAGATATACATATTAAGGATAGCGTTCCAAAACAGTAAAGATAGTGTTCATAATGAGAAGAGGTAAAGGTAAGAGCCTATCAGCCACTTAGCTAGACCATGATTTTTTATTTTATGGATATTTTTAAAAATAAGAAACAAACAGATGTGAATTACATGTTACAAATAATATGTCTTGTGAGTACTACATAAGTCATGATCCTTCTTGATGGTTTGCAAGATCTTTTATTTTATCACTATTTTATCACTACCTAAATTTGGATCCCTCTCTATGGTATGTAGTGTAGCTATTGTCTCCGCCAGGTACATTCCAACCAGCATGATACAATTATAATCAATGGAAAACACTAGTGATCCAAAGTTGTACTGATAGATTTTATAATGACCATAATGATAGGAGCCTCGCAGTCTCTCGGCTAGGTCACGATTTATTATTATATCACAATTTTCAAAATAAGAAATTGAAACTAGTGTCTGCTGTGTCATTACTTTCGATAAGTAATGAAACTAAGTGTTAGGTAAAAAAAATTCATACAAAATTTTGTGAATTATATGTTACAAACAATATATTTTATGGACAATCCATATCAAGGATTTGCACAGTAGCACTTGTTTCCACCATGAATAGTCAAAGATGATACAATTATAATCGATGAAAATCACTAGCAAGCAAAAAGTGTACAGATAGTGATCTCAATGAGAAGATGAAATGTTAGGACCCTAGCTTCCACTAAACTAGGTCATGATTTGTTATTTTATTGCTATTTTTGAATTCTTATTTATTTGTACCCTCAATCGATACAACGCATCCGACAATAAATGTTTTCAACCTAATAATACTGGCACTGTAAATACGTTAACATAAATTCAAACAATTTGAAATAAATTTCTTCAATTAGTATTGTAAATCTAACCTATAGTCAGAGTAAGAGAGAATAAACCCTTTTTTTTTTGTGGTACTCATTAAACATTTTTAATAATCAAATCTTTTCTCAAATAGGTATAACCCACCATGACCTTAAAGAAATCATTGTTTCCATGAAAATGGCTACTGTGACGATATCCCTACTTGCATTTAGGAAAAGTGTAATCATCCTTGTTAGTTTTTGATAGCTTGTTTTGGAATTTCCCACCAAGCTTTATGCTTAAAATAATGTACTTAGACTAGTTATGGACATTTAAACTTAATGAATATAATATGTTTGATATACATATATTTCACATTGTCTTATATAAAAAAATTTAATGAGATATCACTACCTCCGTTAATGTGATTTTTTACTCAAATACTCTCCTCAAAATACCAAACATTAGATCTTCTGACCGATATGCTTTAAACATCTTCCTTAGTCTTGTTAAAGGTGTTTAATCCTTACTAATACAGTATGACCAATATACACATAAAATACATTGACTTCTAAAAAAATCCCAAGTAACCGTAAAATCTGTAATTTTAATTTATTGCTCAAACAATCTCTTTGAAATACAGTTTTCCAATCAATAGGTGTAAATGGCTAAAAAATTATTTACGTTATTCTTTTATGTGTTGACTAGAAGTTTATCTTCCACTAAAGTATATATTTTTTAACATACCTATCATGATATCTATCTAATATTATAGATTTTCTAACTCATATGTAATCCTTTCAAAAGGTGCAAATGGTTTCATATCTTTCAATGCATCATAATTCGATTTCATACTTTTAGAAAAATTGTGTTATTATTGATTTGATCCACACAATATAAATTATTGTAACCAATCAAGTGATACATAAGATGTCCTATCAAATCCTAGCAGTTGCTAACCATTAAGTTAATTAATCTCTTATGGTAAATAGTAAAGAATTCTAGAGGTTGGTGTTTGCTAGGGTAGTATTTAAATTCCTTATCATAAAATGTGATAAAAACACTTTAAAGTTTGGAAATGACCTAATTATTAATGTGTTTAACTCTAATTACAGGTAAAATGTCTTCCATTGTTCACACTCTATTCAGAACAATTCCATTCATTACAGGTGGTATTGGTTGGAAGAAAAGAGACGATAGATGGTTTGTGGAAATACATTCCCTCGTAAAAATACCACGTCGACCTATGGTTATTTTTTGTTATAGATGACAATCATGAGGAAGTTGGTATTGTTCTATCTTCAAAAGTTATTGATTTGGGGACACTGCGTGTCCAGGTGGAATGCTTTGACTTTGAAAACAAAAAGTGTCTTATTCTGAATATGGAGTTAGATGTTTCTTTATTCAGGAAATAGGAAATGCATGCCTCCATAAACAACGGGCCATATTCCTGTTCAAAATATGGTTGGAATTTGGGGATTATAATAGATTCTAAAAAAATTGGTTGTTCAAATGTAGAAGACATTGCAAATGGTATATTTAAAGTATTCAAAAAATTGTATAGAAACAACAAAACATATTCTATTTTTCATTTCTTACATAGAAAAGGTTCTTTCACCTCCAAAACATGCCAAGTTGTTTACTATGCTAAGGAAAACATATTTGACTAAATTGGAGATAGACCCATTTAAATCAAAATTACATGGATTTAAAATGAATACTAAATCAACTAGTTTTGTTAAGGTTGTTGCAGTAACAGAGACATTATATTATTACTACCAAAGAATAAAAGGAGACAACAAAATGATAGAAAACTTTCTACATTATTTAAGAAATAAGCATCCGGATAATATTGTATTGACAGCCTGTAGTGAATCTAATGTAATAAAAAAAATTTAATTGCATGAATCACACTACCGTTGGTTGTCTGTACTATTGGGTGAAGAGAGAAATGGAAAAAGGAAATCCGATTCCCATATATGGGAAAAAATGGAAAAATGGAAAAAAGATCATGAGGTGGAAGAAGTTCTTCCCATTGAGGCTTAGATAATATTAGACAGCTATGTGATGTCACTGGAAGGAAATATACCAACAATTATGGAAGACACATAGAATGTTTCTTGTAAATGTGCTCTTACATTCCACCTTCTATCAACTTTATCAGCAATTCCTTCAACTAATCCTTTCAATTCTAAATGTGTGATCACTGATTTGTGTAATTTGGCCAGCGATATGTATTCTAATGTAATAATGGATCTTCTAACAGTTATTGTAACCAGTGTTTTAGATTGTATTATTATTGTTCTAATACCAACTAGTTATTCAAAAATGTTAAGAGACACAATAAAAAGATACATGGAAAATGTTGAAGACAATGAAGTATCAATTCTAGATTGATGCTACAGACTCTACGATAGCAATGGGATATTCAAACGTTTGTGTATTATGTACACAATATTTGGTGTGCACTACTATGACAATAATAATGATTATAGAGAAGAGGTCACTAGGGATTGGATGGAGAAATTTCCACAAAAATTGGTAACTGCAAGCGAAATTATCCTACAAGGAAGCATCCATCCTTTTTTTGCAAAATATCATATGAGTTATGGGTTGATATGTTCACTCGATGTTGTTCAAAAAAAAATTAGTACTAGTGCTTTATGGCGGCAATATCACACTCTATGTATTAGTGGATTATAAACTATCTGTTGTTTTTATTGTTAAGACACATAATCAAGAAATGTTTCTAAAACAAAATTGTTCTCATCTGAAGAAAGGTTCGTCACCACAGACAACTTCAACAAGTGATTTTTTTAATGGCATTTTAACCTATATATTCTACTTATACATTTATTGTTTATGTAGACAACCACAAAGCTATAAAATTTTATGCACAACCCTTTCACCTTGACGCTACACAACTAGTTCAACATGGTGATTTACCTTCAATAATTTTATAAATACTTATGTTTAATGAGCTCTATTTTCAATTTCCATGGCTTTCAAATTTTTAACAAACTTATTTTTTTTATAGTTCATATGATAGATGTGGAGGACACGGGCACAATGGCCTCGAATATGCCATCAGGTCCAAGTATGTTAATAATGTGAATTTCCAAAAAAAATGCTAATAAGCCCCACAAATTTATAAAACAATAAATGATTATGTAGAAAACCATCAACTGGAGAATGTAACTGTGGAGGGTGCAGAGATATCTAGCATGAATACACACTGAAAACCTAGTATTTTAGCCATGTGTATTGTAAAACAAAATCATTTATAAGGCCCATAAATTTATAGGAAATGATAACTAACAGACATTAGTTTATATGCTTGGCATACAATAGAAGAAAACGTTTAAGGAAATCCATTTGTAAGCTATGATAACAATTTCAAATGAAGTATATAGCTTTTCAAACTCTATGAATCCATGTTCAATACTGTAATGATTAGTATAAAAAACCTTGCATTCATCAATATCTGATTGATTTACAACTACATATTGTCTACAATGTTTCACTAATTCACTACTGCATATTGACTACTTACATTGAATTAACATTATTTTGGTTTCAACATCATCATAAACAGAACTATATATGGCTTGATCCAGCTTGTACGTATGTAAAGCATCACTTATCTAGCCTCATTAACAATTTTCCAGCTAAGTGTAGTTTGGCCAATGATGGAATAACATAGCGGTCGAAAATCCTCATCAATAGCTGAGGATTGTTTTCCGCCAAAGGGTGGTTCGATGAATATAAGTGTAGCCTAGTGGCCAAAAATTTTGAATTATAAGATAGAGAACAATTAATATTGTACTTACCATATCACCACAGAAACCACTATGTTTATCCATTTGAGCTTTGTTTTTCCACAACATGAAATCAATTATGAATTGATTAATGTTTATTTCAAATACATTATGCTCACAATTTTATTAGAAAGAAATAGATTATGAATTGATGAATGTTTATTTTAAATAGCTCTTACATCAACGGATCCAACAGCATGTAAAGTCAGTGTTATCCAAGTCGCAATCTCAATCGGTAACTGTTAACTATAGGCTAAAATGTTGTTTATTTCAATTGATTATAATTGATATGTGGCTGATGAAATTTTTTTTTTTACTTCCCTGTAGGTAGCGATAAGAGTTATTTACTTATTTTAGACATGGAGGACCTGCTATCTAGGATAAACAAAACATAGAATAGGAAGATGTCATTCAAGTTTGGCATGAAAACTATCAACTTGCGAGGTGGCCTATCAGAATTTATAAAATTACTATCACCATACTGTGAACTAGGATTTTTGTCTGACAACATCATTTATGTTGATGTTAAAAATATATCAGCATGCTTCATAAAAAATATCGATTGTATTGTATCCAAGACTCACTTGGGGAAAGGAACATTGCAATATAGTCGAGGGAATAACAATACGAGACCTAGAAAAGGTTTGGAGTAGAAATGATTTTTCATACAGTTCTAAAAACACTTTGTGTATTACATTAGGTGTAAAGGGAAACCCTCTTGAAAATTTTATGGTGGGGATGAAAAGAAGATGCAAATATCGTACAAAAGATAAATTTTTGATGGCCAATTTGTACAAAAATGTATCACAAATAGTGTCTCTGAGATTGAATGTGGTAGAGGGCATCAAAATTTTTGGAGAAATAAAATGTGAAATAACTATTTATCTTTTCATAATGTTGTTATAATGTTGTCATGATGGTACTGCTTAACATTGTCAATAATATATACATTCATATGTTATTATGAATGTACTGCGTAACTCTATTATATTATGTTGAGATTGTCAAAATATAAGTTGGGAGGATTTATATTTTCACTCATTATAAGATGACAGTGTGATTGAATAACTTATGTGGTGAATTATTAGAAAAAAATTCCCTTGAAAATTTGTAAAATAGTTTTTTTCTTTTTACATTGTTCATAAAATAATTATAAAATCATATTGTATATACTTAATTGTTTTTAATATTTTTAATATAATTAATATATACATAATCTATAAAAATTGACAGCCATATCTAAAATATGCAAGTCATATGTGACGGTTATTTCAAATATTTGCAACTATTTTACGGATAAAAATGCTAAAAAAATGTCCAAACGGGCGTCAAATTTAATACCACGTTGTGGCCTTTATTGCAACCATTGAAGGACAAGAGAAGATGTTCATGATTATATTTGATCAAAAACCGAATTCAAGGGAACTTATTTTTTAGAGCTTCACTATGAAAAAACATAAATAATGCTTAGCAGTCGTTAGCCCGTTTAAAACATAACCATTTTTTATATATAACATAACATAAATAATGGTTGGCAGCCACTAGCCCTTACAAAATAGAAACATGTTTTGTACATAACACATATTAAATAATGCCTAGTGGTTAATAGCCTATATAAAACATATACATGTTCTGTTTAGCCCAAAGCATAGATAATGCCTGGTGGATAATAGCCCATATAATGTTTTCCAATATTTTACATTTTGGATTCCAATATATGGGACTTTAGAGTGCAGTAAATTCCAATATATGTGATTTTGGATTCCAATGTATGTTATTTTAGATTCTAATATAGGTGATTCTAGATTCCAATATATGTGATATTGGATTCCAATATATACGATATTGGAATCCAATATGTGCGATTTTGGAGTCTAGATAATTCCAATATTTAACATTTTGGAATCCAAAACAAGTAGTTTTGGATTCCAATATTGGCTATATTTTTTTACTGCTTGGACTAGAATAAGTCCCAATTTAGTGAAATAAGCATTCAACGTAGAGTATAAGATCAATATTAGAGGGGTTCTCTTGTAAGATTTGACCAAATTGTTGGGAATCGTCATCAGGAAGACCTTGATCATGTTGGTCAGGGTGAGAATTAGATTCTTGGGCTTGAACGTAGTCAGCAATGATATCAAAGGAATTATTAGCAAATAGATCATGTGTCAAATAAATAGAATGATGACAAGAGGAAGAAAGAGTAAGAAAAACATCATGATTGGCATGTTCTATAGGATCATAATCGATGGTGATTATATTCATTGATAGAGGGTCATCATGAAGTGCTGCCATATGATGAGAAGAGAGGAAAAGATTGTCATAGTTTTTTTTAAGAAGGGTAGTGTTAGGATCATAATCAAAATAAGAAACATCATGTGTATTGATATGAGTAGGTGTAAGTACTAGATCATTAGTATCTATTGGCTTGATGGGGTAGTACAAGTTTAATTTGATGGCACAACTCACGGAGCATAAACTTCTAAAAGAAGATGGGGTTGAAAATAGGATGGATCATTGTGTTTGTTGTAAATGCATCAAAATCAACGCAATATTTATGAACCAAGGAAAAAGTAACCGTAGAGTGACCACTAAAAATAGGCATGATGATAAACAAAATAAATCACAAGCCTATAACAATAAGCATGTACCCAAATAGAAATCATAAATCAATGAGGGTTTGGAAATTAGTAGGCCTAATACACAAGGTTTTGATTGAATTTTCCCACTCATGTTTGAAATTAGTGGAATGGTGGAAATGAAAATAAGAAACTCCAAATGATGAGAGGGTTTAATGTTACCTCTTGATATGATGACGATGATGAAGATATGAGTGTAAACGATGCTCCCCACGGTGAGTTAATGATTATTAGATAGGATGGTGGGTTACCTAACATAGTCAGTCCTAGGAAGTGGAAACTTCCTAGGTATAGATGTCAACCCACTTTGATAAAATATAGATAAAATGATAATTGATGAATGATAGGGTGCAGCAAATAATTGAGCTAAAACAAAAATATGAGATTGTGCTAAATAAGATAAGATGTAGATCTGATAATAGTAAATGATAATAAACTGAACCAAACCTGATTGGGTCAATGACAACATGAGATTGATAGGTATAGTCAATGGTGATTGCAGCTGAGTAAGTAGAAAAGGCATATCTGAAGTAAAATCTAAATTTGACGCTAAGATTCTGATCTGGTGCTAAGATATTATGGAGGGTCTAAATCTTAGGAGAACATAAAGTATGAAATAAAATTGATGGTTCTAATAACAAATTGATGATTGTATATCGAGTCGAAAATGAATGGACTGCATCGAAGGAGACTTGTACAAAAAATTAGGATCAGGGCTCTTGAACAAGTAGATCAGAGAAGAAAATGAGTCTAAATATTAAAGAAGTGGCAAGATGGATTGTGGATGAAGCATAGAATATAAAACTGAGAAGATGGATACAGGTTTGACAGAAACTGGGCTGGATCGAAGGTAACTAGGTATGATGAAGATGAGATCTGAAGAAGCAAGTGTGCAGAACAACAAGATTTAGAATATCTAAGGTACTTTGGATTTAGAAAACATGTAGTTGAAATGGTGGATGATGAATAATAAGGCACATGTAGGTTAGGTCGATGGTGACTATGCAGATTCAATGGCAACTAAGAAGAGATCTATGTTTTGATGAGGTAAAATGGATGGGAAAACGAACTATGAGGAAGGATCAACGAAGGTTGATGCAAGGGCAGAGGTCTAAGGTAATTAGTAGACCTTAAATACTAATGCATAATGGTGATGAAATGATAATGGGGACTCCAAGTAAGATCTAATCTCCAGAATCTCCAAGGGTGACCTGCAAGATCTTTAAAATAGCTCCAAGTTGATAATAACAGCTCCAAAGAAGAGAAATAAATGAAGCAAATGTCGCAAGAAGGCTTGAATACACACAATTCCATATTCAAGAGAGGACGGGTATGGGTATACTTATAGGGTTGATGGTGACCCACATGAATCGTTGATGACTATGGAATCCATCGATTTGGGCGGTGGAGATTTGATCTACTCATTGCAAAAGGCCCTAAAGGGGTCAAATTAAGGTTTCGAGTGATTAAAGCGGGTTAGGATTTCTTTTGGAGAATAAAAGGTGGTTGAGGGATAGGAATTCATTAAATGAGGGTATATGGGAACCTAGGGATGGTAAATGGGGTGTTTAGGGAGGATAAAAGGATTAATGTATGGGTTTAGGGATAGTTAAGTGTGATTATGGGTGGATTAGGGAAGATAAATAATGATAAGGTTAAGATGGGATTAATATGGGAAAGTGGGAAATTAGATTAATAAGATGGGATCTAAGAGGGAAGAGGCGTATTCAAATGGGAAGAGAAGCATGTAGGTGCAATATGATGACAAAGGGGAGTAAACATGGGATAGGGGGAAAATGTACCAATTTTTGGTGTCTACATTTGTCCCTTTTTTTCAAGTAGTTTCCATCACGAAAACCGTGAGACAAAAACAAGAAGCGGTAGAAAACAATTGTTGAGGTGCTTCCCCTTAAACTAGGGATCGATGACATGAAGAGGAATTGATCACGAAGTTGAAATACGTAGATGAGAAAAGGAAAAAGATGTTAGAACTATAATATTAAGTGTATCATAATATTTAGTTTATATTTAAATAATAGAGAATAACTTATATTATTATTGTTTAAATATAAACGTTATATTATGTGGTTAGTTAATTTAATTAAGTAACATTAAATCGAGGAGGTGTGTCCCATCACTTAAGAAGGTCATAACCCTTCAGGTTATTTAAATATGACATGGGTCATATTCAGTATATATAGATTTAGATGATATATATATATATATATATATATATATATATATATAATCATGTGATTCAGGTAATCCTAGTAAAACATGGAGTATAAGTGAGGAGGGGAGTTTTTACTGGAGTGATTGTAATAGTTTATCATATAGTGGATTAATTATTACGTGGTTTTTACCCATTTTGGGGTTTTCCATGTTACATGTTGTGTAATTGTGTTATTTCCTTTATGTTTTTTTATTTATTTTACTTAGATTTACACATTTATATTTATGTATAGTAATTAATGTTAACCTAAATTTTAATAAGGTTAATAAATGTTCATTTCTCCCCTCATCCTGACATGGTACTAGAGTGGGATTAAATAATCTACTTTAATTATAAAGTTCTAAAGTTTCAACGGTTGGGAAGTTAGGTGGTTATTTGGTTGAAATCTTATTTAACCCCCCCCCCCCCCTCTCCGTAGAGTAGGAATGAATGTGGTGTGAATAGGTAGAAATTCCATTGGAGATTTCAATAGCTTATAAAAATTTGGAATTCAAGAATTACCATGGCCCTGGAAATTAAGGTAAGGGTGAATAAATTTTGTGAAATATGTTTTCTATAGTTTGTAAATTTTTACAGGTTAATTCAACATATCAAAAGAGAAAGTAAAAAATTCAAGTGAAATTCAAGTTTACAGGAGAGACAAGAATCCAAAAAATAGGAGTTTTAAATTTTCTTATTGGTCAGTTAGACCATCTTGTCCCTAGTAATGTAAAAAAATTTACTTTCACTTTGATTTCAAAAAAACCTATCTCATGTCCTGTAAGGACCCCCATAAAAATTTTGTAACTATATTTTACAATCATATATAAAATATATTTTTATTTTCTATAGTTTTTTATAAAATTCATGGTGTTTTATAAAAATAATATATATATATATATATATATATATATGTATGTATGTATGTATGTATGTATGTATGTATGTATGTATGTATGTATGTATGTATGTATGTATGTATGTATGTATGTATGTATGTATGTATGTATGTATAACCTATAAACTATATTCTTTATAAAACATAACCTAAAACTATGTGGTCCTTTTATATAAAAATATATTAATCATATAGGGAGGGCGGCCCCCTCCAACGCCCCCCCCCCCCCCCCCCCCCCAAATCCAACTTTGTGCCACTTGGCGCATTCTGTGTGGCCCTGTGATGCCTTACCTCTGAGCATCTCGTGTCTCACGGGATCCCACCCGACCATCCTCACCCACAGGCCCCCTACTGATATGTTAAGTTTTGTTCCACATGGGGATGGTAGGGAGGTGGTTAAGGATTTAAAATCTTACACGATGGGGAATGGTGGTGTGACTACGATCACACCACCGCATTTTTTTAAATCCCTTATACGCATATATCTCTTAAGAGGCTCGTTGTGTTGTGATTTGAGGATTCTGTGTGGCTCAGGTGTGGTAGCATTTATGGTTCAATTGGTAGATAAGGAATGGTTGATTAATGTACATAGTTCAAAATATATGGTTTGGAAATTATATTCAGTTAATATGGAGTACAGTTAAATCAGTGATAATCTCGTCGAGTTGGTTAGCCAACTCGATCAAGTTAATAGAAATTCATACCTAATAAGGAGCAAGAGCTCCCAATTTTATTTATAAAATTATATAAATCATTTTTTTGAAAAATATATATGAATTATTGTTTTTTGTTTTTCAAAAAATATAAGCTAATTATAAAAGCTATTTATTTTTTGTGGGAAATAGTAAAACAATATAATCATTTTGTTTTTAAATGATATATTTTTATGACACAACGATGAAATTATCATCGTCATTTTGTTAGAAAACTAAAAAAAATCACTTGCATTTCAATTTAATTTTTGATAGCATACTAATGCATTCGTGTATAGATTATTCAATTAACAGGACCTCCTTTTTTGGTGTAAAGTTATCAAATCTCGATTGTGAGGATTAAAATATGACAGGGGGACTTCTCTCAAACTCTTATTTTAATCCTTGTTTATTATTTATTTCCATTTACGCAAAAATGGGGTCTAATCAGTTTTCAATTGATAAATCTCAGATGTTGAATGGAAATGTTGATGATCATTCTTGGCAGATTAGACTGTCAAAGTCATGGGAATCCTTAGGTTAGTGGGATGTGTGCCCTAAGGAGACATCCATATTTTAAAGAAGTTGGCTCTTCTCTGTTGAGTGAGATGGGGGTTAGAAAAATGAAACAAAACATGACTTTAAAGGGGGCCGATGTGCCAAATGAGCCTTCTGAGAGATCAATCGATACCAAAACTATCTGAAAAAGGGAATGGTGAATGATTGAAAAGGGTGCTAAAAATTACACCACATGTCAGAAAAGATTCACACAAAACACTACCTCAAACTACTCAAGCACAACTTCCAATATAGTAACAACATTGAGAGATGCACAATTTCTAGGTGAAAATAAAGGTGATAAAAGACAATAAAGATATGCAAATGATGAACCAAATGCACCACAGGACATATAACTTACTCCAATAATTGTGCACAATATTACATTGGAAAAGAGGAAAGATTGTTGTTAAAAAAACCCCAAAAGAAGGCTAGAGCTCCAAGGCCCCTGTCTTTTACAAAAGAGGGACTTGATACAGATAAGAAAACCGATTGATTCTTCAAATATATATATATATATATATATGTGTGTATGTATGTATGTATGTATGTATGTATGTATGTATATATGTATATCTCCTTTTTATCTCTTTTGTGTACAATATATATATATATAGGAGGAAAAGAAGATAAGAATCCATCCTTTACTCCTTTCTAAACTACTTTTAATTATGATAAATGGAGTGAAGTGACAGGAACAGATTTCTCAAGAGATTTCTCATTATCTGTCCCTTCTAAAGGGCGAGATCCATGCCTATTTAATGTATCTTTAACTATCTTGCAACCGAATCCTTTGAGATGGAATCACCTTTTGAGGAACATCCCTTTAGATCTTCATTACATAACTAGATATTTCAATCCCTTGTGCATTAGTTTCCATCCTCATGACTCAAATGACATGTATTTTGTCACTATACTGAAACGATCCTTTGAATGTAGATGAATAACTTAAGTCTTCACAGGTTGGCATTCTTCACACGGGGCTACGCATTAATTTGCTACTGAAATGACAAGCCAGATGACATTTCACCTCTAATATTTTGAAAAGGTCTTAAACATTTAAATCTTATAGATAAGTCTCCTAATCACTCCTACGTGACACATGGATTGTCACCTTTTGTGACCTACTTCGAACCTAGGGTCCATTTCTTTCCAAATCCATGTGGGAAGCTCACACATTCTTAAAATTTCTGCTTCCCTTCAGGGTTTTGGGAATGCATTTTGCCGACACTTGGCACCATTCGTGAGCACACTGTTTCATTTCTTTGGGCGAGTAAAGGATCCCACTGTATATAATTCCAAAACCCCTTTTTAGGTGGGACCTTTGTAGTTATCTCCATGCAGAAATGCTGCAGGATTTTTAGACTTAACGCCCTCCTTTGACTTTAGATTTTGTGACTGTTGGACACTTGGCATCATCCGTGAGCATGCTCTTATTTCTTTGTGTTTTTGCTAAGTCCATTTTCTATTTGGCGAAGATTCGAATCTTGAATAGGATTCAAAAATGCAAGAAACTTCCTGGCTATGGAATTTAGATAACGGGAAACAATTACATCATTTGAAAGATTTGATTGAAAGTAGAATTCATGGCTTGCAAATTATGAGCAGTTGTGAATAGAACTGAGAGAGCTCTAACTGGAAGACAAGAAACTACTAAGAATGTTGTTTCTTATCAACAAAAATTTTAAGAGGCGATGTAAATTATTTTGCGAAGCATACAAGATGATTTTTTACTTCATATCAGGAATCAGGAAAGACTGAGTGAGGCTTGGGCTCAATTGGAATCAATACACAAAGGTGCACATCTGTAAAAAATATTAAATTAATTTTAGAGCTTATAACAACTCCCATGAAGGGAGATGAAAAAGTGATAAATTACTTAGCAAAAATTAAAAATATTAAGTCACGGTTAGATGGATGTGGAAGTAATTTAATTCAGGATATATTACTTTATTTCATTATTCAGTTGAATATTTATGAGAAATTTAGAAATTTCATTTCAAATTTGAATTCAAAATAATAAACAGAACAAGACATTCCATATTTTTAAACCCTTAGTACTCTCCTCATATAGGAAGAACAAGTAATGTCAAATTTTTATTCTATGGAGAATGCCACTCAGGCACTTCTCACTCAAAAATTCAAAGGTAAAACCTCTAGATTCAACAAAAGCCAAATTTTAAACCTCCTAGTAAAGATAAGAAACCTAGAAATATAAGAGTTGGCTTTGATGGGAAATGTCATTACTGTGGTAAATTTGGCCATAAGAAAGAGGATTTTAAATTTAAAAATAATAAGTCAAATTTCAAAAATCAAAAGGGTAACAAATATGACCAAAACTAAAACAAGAATAAAAAAAAAGTCAAAAATCAAATGTAATTGCTTTGTATGCCGCCCTTGTGATTGCAAAAGAAAATGAATGGATATTGGAAAGTGGCGCCTCTAGGAACATGACCTTTAGATCTAATATCTCATCTGAACTTAGTGAGTGTAATGATCATATCTACTTGGGTGACCATTCCATTCTCAATGTTTAGGGTAAGGGAAAAGCAAATGTTTCAAATGGTTTTATTAACAATGTTTTGTTAGTTCCTAAACTTAAAATGAATTTTATTTCTTGTTCTCAATTAAACTCAAAATAACTACATTATTAAAATATAAATGGTTTATTAAAAATGAACGTGATGTTACTTTAGTTGAAGGAATTCAAATAGATAGTTTTTATGTGTTTAATGGCTTTCCTTATGCTTCTTGTTTAACATCTCAAAGAAGTGACATGTAATTGTGGCATGAGAGACTAGGTCATGTCAACTTCAGGAGAAAATATGACATGTCTCGACTAAACCTAGTAATTGATCTACCACTTATTTCCCAAAATCATGAAACATGTGAAGGATGTGTACATGGTAAGCAATCTACCAATCCATTTCATAGTCATCATGATGTTAATTCTTCTTAACCTTTGAGACTTGTCCATAGTGACATTTGAGGACCCCTAGAATTTTCATCTCTTAATGGTTCTTTGTATGTTGTCACATTCATTGATTTTTACTCATATGATTTGGTCGTATTTCATTACAAATAAATCTGATGTCTTATCAAAATTTAAAGAATTTAAAGCTTTAGTTGAAAAATCTTCTAGTTATAAAATTAATAGGATTATGACTGATAATGGGGGAGAATATGTCAATAAAGCATTTGACTCATTTTTTTCGAATGTGGCATTCAAAGGGAACTGAATACTCCCTATTCCCCTCAGCAGAATGGGATTGCAGAAACTAAAAATTGCACCATTCTAGAAATGGCTATAACCATGATGCATTCAGCTCAGGGTCTTAAATTCCTCTGGGCTGAAGCAATGAACACTATTTTTCATATCTTGAATAGAGTTCCCTCTAAATCCTTAGTAAATTCCACTCCTTTAGAAAAGTGGTCAAATCAAAAACCAAGTATGTCTCATTTGAGAATCTTTGGTAGTCTTTCTTCCCTCTTCATTTTGAAATCAAATCGGAAGAATATTGATCAAGCCTATTTTCCTTGTACCTTTATAGGATATGGTGTCAAAAATAAAGGTCTTAGGATCTTTGATCCATCAAAAATAAGTTATAGGAAAATAGGAATGTTTAAATTTTATAAAAACATTTTTGTTCTTCTTCATCATCTTTTGTTTCTATTATTTATGATGATTCTAATGAAAATGAATTGGTAATTGATATTTTTTTTAAATAATATATGTGATGAAGAAACAAGTGTTGAACCTATAACTGAAAATGAGATTTTTCCTACTTCCTCTATAACCAGAATACCTAGATGGGTTGAGTCTATTATTCAAGACTCTAATCCTGAAAACCTTTAGAAAATTACTAGAATTCATTATACATATCATGCCTTAATGACATTGTATGAAATTAAACCCCAATATTTCGAAGAATATTCTTCTAACGAAAAATGGATAGATGTTATGAAATCTAAATATACTTCCTTGATTAAAAATCAAACTTTGGAGTTATTCCCTCCTCCTAAAAAATGAAGTATAGTCAGATCTAGATGGATATACAAGATTAAATATAAAAACATATGGCAGTGTAGTTAAATTCAAAGCCATACTAGTAGCTCGAATGTTTACTCAAAAACCTGGTATTGACTACGAGGAAACATTTTCACCCATTGCAGAAATGAGCACATATTTTCATTTCCTTGGTTGTGTAGTATCATTGGGAAATCCACTAGATGAATGTCAAAAATGCCTTTTTGAATGGTGATTTGAAATAAGAAATCTATATGACTCAACCTAAGGGTTTTGAAGAACTAGGTAAATAAATGTATGTTTTTAAATTGAAAAAATCTTTATATGGTTTAAAACAAGCTCCTGGAGCTTGGTATTCTAAGATTAACAGTTTTTTCAATGAAATTGGTTTTTCTAATTATTCATCTAACAATGATTTATTTGTTAAAATTGAATAAAATTCTATCACTCTCATTGTATTGTATTTTGATGATTTACTTATCACTAGTAATTCTAACAATTTAATTATGAAAATTAAAGAAAATTTAATGCAATTTTGAGATCAAATACTTAGGATTATTGCATTATTTTTGGGGCATGGTTATATTTCAGGGTAAAAATTCTATTGTAGTATATCAATCACAATATGCAACTAATTTACTTAAAATGGTTAGTATGCTTGATTGTAAACCTGTTGTTATTCCTATATAAGTTGGATGTAAACTTGATCCTAAACCTGCATGTGAAAAAGCTAATCGTACTTTGTATAGGCAACTTGTAGGTAGTTTGATTTATCTAACTATTAATAGACCTGACATTGCTTATACAGTAGGGATTGATATAAGGTCAATATAGGAGCCTTATCAAGATTATTGGAAGTTAGAAAATATAATTTTGAGTTATATTAAGGGAAAAATTGATTTTGTTTTACATTATACTTCTTCTAACAATGCATATTTATATGGATATTGTGATTCTGACCATGTTGGTGATGTGATAGATCAATATAAAATTGGATATGTATTCAAGTTTGGTGTAGGTGTCATTACTTGGAGTCGTTAAAAGCAACCAATAGTTTACATTTCTTCTACTGAGGCAAAATATAGAAATGCAATAGAAGCATAAAAACAATCCATGTGGATGAAGCAGTTGTTGGAAGAGATGCACATGGAATCTAAAGGAAGTACTCCTCTTCTATTTGATATCTAGAGTTGCATTGCTCTTGCTAAAAATATTGTTCAGCATCAAAGGACAAATTATATCAAGATACATATGCACTTTATCTCAAACAAGGTTCTCTGTGGTGATATAGATCTCTAGTACTGCCTGACTGAAGATAAAGTTGCAAACTTGTTTACGAAGACATTGTGTGCTGCAAATTTCTGCAAGGTCCCCTTAATGCTTGGCCTTTTAGAGTTTCCATTTAGGGGGAGTGTGCATGGAAATGCTACCTCCTAACATCCAACCATTTGTTGACTCCTTCTCTTCTATAATTTTGTTATGGTTTAAGAGAATTATAAAAAGATCTTGCATGATCTATGTAAATTGATAGAGTTTACAAGTAAACTGATAGGGTTTACAAAAAATATAGTCCAGTGGTTAAATCTATTTTTAAAGGATGTCCATGTGTTATAAAAGGCTCTAAGAGATACAGTATAAGATTTTTTTCCACAAGAAACAGTGGGATTTAGTCTCACAAATACATTTGTTATCCTAAACCTTTAGGGGTTTATAGATTGTAAATCCTGTTGTAAAAATAGGTAATGTTGGCATATGGATCCCCACTTAATATTAAGGGGGAGTGTTAGAATTATAATAATAAGTGTATCATAATATTTAGTTTATATTTAAATAATATAGAATAACTTATATTATTATTATTCAAATATGACCATAGACCATATTCAAGATATATATATATATATATATATATATATATATATATATATATATATATATATATATATATATATATATATTGTATATATATTTGAATACTGAATTATGTGATTTGGGTAATCCTGGTAAAACATGGAATAAAAGTGAGGAGGAAGTTTTTACTTTATTGGTCGTAATATTTTCTCATATAATGGATTCATTCTTTCGTGGTTTTTACCCATTTGGTGTTTTTCATGTTACATGTTGTGTAATTGTGTTATTTCCTTTATGTTTTTATTTATTTTACTTATATGTGCATATTTATATTTATGTATTTTAATTAATGTTAACCTAACATTTTATAAAGTTAATAAATGTTCATTCATCCCCTTGTCCTGACAAAGGATAGAAGAGAAAATGAGAGAAGATGACCCAAAAATAGTGGTGATAAAACCATTGCAAAAAGGAGATGATAAAATCAAAAACAAAATCAAAAACAAAATATGGTGGTGATTTTGGAATCACTTTTTTAGGGAATAAAGGACAGCTTGAACGAAGATGAAGAAAATGTCTTACAGACCTATGAGTCAGTGAAAATAGTGCAAGATGGAGGGATTCCGATGGGAATCCACTTAGATGTATTTGATATCCATGGGACTAATGGGTCAAATCCAAACATCAAAAATATGAGAAAACAAATGTGAGGATGATCAAGACAATGGTCTAATGAGTTATGGGGGAAAAGGTGGATCCAATATCCTTTATACTCAAGGAATCAATCAAATATACATACAAGTGGCACAAGGATAAAATATGGAAATAATGGCCAAAACGGTGGGCTTAAGATAAGATATGGTGTCCCGAAAGGGAACTCAGAGATGGCCACAAAGTAGGCTACTTAATGCAATGAAAGATTTGTGATGAGATAGATAGATGGGCTGAAAGATAGCCAACTGATCCTAGTGGGACGATGTGTTATGAGTAACACATAAGTCAAAAGTGGAAGAAAAGAGAATTTGATAAGGGGATTGAATGATATTAGATAAAAAAATACAAAATGAAGTTGGGTTGACGACAACTTCATAGGGTCAACGACGACTTGGTTCAGGTTGACAACAACTAGGTGGGTCGTCGACCGGGTCGGTGTGCCTATATAAGTGACATGGTCGGCTGACTAAGCTCATTTTCACCACACTATTTTGATGATCAAGAGCTCAAAGATGTATAAAATCTTGAGATTTGAGTAAAATGGAGACCTTAAAAGGAGGAGGAAGGAAGAGCCAGAGGTCATAGAGAGCGATAAGCCTGAAAACCTTAGCTTAGTTTTGATTATTTAATTGATTTGTTATTTTTTGAATATTTAGAAAATTTATGAGTGTTAAGGGCTAGTCGGTAGTGACTAGATGGGTCATCATCGATCAAGGTGATTCGGTGTTAACCAGGAGAATTTGGAATCAACCTGGGGAAATTCGGCGTCAACTTGGTTAGGGTCGGTGTTGACCAAGTTAGGATAGATATTTTATTGATTTTAAAGATGTAAAATTAGGGATTTTGATGATTGGATGTTAATGGGTGCTTGTTTTACTGATCTTTGTAGGCCAGAGATAATCTTTATCTAAGATACAGAGTCCTAACTTGATTGGGGACTATGAGGATAGATGTGACTGATACAGAGTGGGACCATCTAAAGACAATTAAATTGGGTGGATTCTACCATTATCATAGGCTACCCAGGGATACATGGCTTATCATTGCATTGATAGATGGATGGGATCCTAGGACCAATACCTTCTAGTTCCGGACCAGAGAGATGATTATCATGTTGGAGGATGTGTATCATATTCTGAGATTACCTATCTAGGGGGAATTAATAGTGCCCATCATAGTAGAGGGTATGATGGCTAGATTGACAAGGTTGTTTGGAGTGGATGCCCTGTACATTACATTGTATCAGGGGAATTTCATATCAAGACACGATATCATCCTGCTAAGCTAGGAAACCAACTTATATATTTGGTTATGATGGTGATTTCTTGTTATGACTTTCCAGACTCCAGTGGGGCCAAATTTACATGGGCCCTTATAGGGGTAGTAGTAGATGTAGTCAAGCACAGGACTATGTTTTCATTGGGTGTAGTTCTTATGGATCAGGTGTACTACGAGATATGGATGCATATATCAAGGATGAGATTGGACATGAAGTTAGTCTTATTTTTACATTGGTGGACCTATGAGCACATAGTTTTGATGAGGCCATCAGAACTTCCATGGGTCACAAGAGTCCATATAGAGCTCGAAGTGGGATTTTTGAGATAGAGAGTCGACCAAGATCACATAGACAAAGGGAGAGAGGGTAGGATTGGTATGCAGAGAGATTGTGGATTTTAGATGTAGATGAGGTTAAATGGAGGCCATAATAAGGGTTCCCAGTATGGCCTAGAATAGACATCCATCTTGTATGGATGAGCAAAGTTAGATGGGTCTAGATACAGAAACCAAAGATGATGGAGGTAGTTCAGTTTCCTTGGGTCATGTGGTATTTTAGACTGGTTCATATGGTTCCTAGAGCACTAATTAGGTATAGGTGATATGAGATGGAGAGGGATCTTCCTATCTTAGAGATGGCAGCCCCACTGGTGAAGGAGGGGGTGTAGACACTAAAATTAGGTCACACTCCCCTTTTGTCCCTCAACATATAAGCACCCTTTATTAAATTTACCTTGCCATGACCCCCTTCACCCCACTAATATTAATTTAATTAATTAAATTAAATTAATGCATTATCCTCACTATATTTATTATTTAAATATATTATCTAAATAATATCTACACATACAGTTCACTTAGAAACCTCACCAAGCCAACTCAACCTAAGACCTATTCTTAGCAAGTTCCCATAACTAACTAAGACTTACCCAAACCCTAAAAATCAATACCTACATTCCCTTTAACCACATTCCCGCATGCTCACAAGAGGCTCTGAGTCTAATCCGTGGGATAATGACATGAGATCTAAGGAAATTAGGAGGATCTCCCTAGTTTAGTAAACCTAGAAAATTCTGCCTTGATCGACGTCGACCCCTGACCATCGTCGGTTAAGTCGGATCACCATCGGTTACCCCTTTTAACCCAAAACAATCTTATTCTCAAGGTTGGAAGTTAGAAGTTGGAAGTTGGAAGCAAGAAATTTGATGAGCAAGACCACATCTCAGAGAGATAACACATCTTCAGAGAGCCAATTCTAATGAAAACTCACATCCAAGGAAGGAGATTGAGCATCTTCTTCTGCACAGCCATCCCAACCATGATCTGATCTATCCAAGCAAAGAGGAGTGTACATGCAGCCCATGCAAAATATTTTCTTCAGTTGGTGATCACTTGCAACCTTCAAACTCATTATCAGCACCTCCATCCCTCACACACAGGCATTCATGAATGAAATCCAAGTAAGTACAACATCATACTTTCTTGGTTATTTCATTTCATCATCATTTTATCATTCATTGTTTATCTTGCTCCCTATTGACCTTCTCCTTATTTTTACCTCTGTATACCCATTAAAACCTCACAAAAATCCTACTCCAGTCACCCAATACACTCATCCCAACCAACCAAAGTCCTTTATGTAATCACAAAGGAGACCAAAATCCTGTTCTGTGACATTTCCAGATCTCACAGTAACTAGCACCGGTTATACATAACCATCGTTGGTCACCCTTGAGTGACACTGATCTTTTTGTTTGCCCACACAGCCCTGAACAAAGACCTACCCACCTAATTTTACCTCACCCTCATTCACCTGTGACCTACCTGAGACCTTTATCAGACCTACAAAGACCTAGAACCAATCATTTGACCTTTGGATTCTATTCTAGCTTAGCCTGTTAGATTAGATCTATTTCTTATTGTGTTTTTAAGTGAGATACCTAAATCATTTCAAAATAACAATAGGATTTAATTTGTTTACAACATTGAATTGTTTAAAACAGTGGACTGACAGCCATCTAGGAAGTATCATACTTCCCGGATCTAGCTCACGCTAGGCAGTTCACTGCCCATATTGTTTAATCCTTTTTGGGGGTCTTGTTTTCATTACAGGTAGTTCCTCCTAGCTAAAAGGAAGCTCTCACGATCAGATGTGGATTCGATGTCATACGCGTGCAACAACCCATCAACTGACATTTGAACAGGTATTCCTCCTATGCCTGTTACCCTATCTGTTTTGTCAACACTTCAAAGAAACAATCTAAGAAAAAGGTGAAACATTTTTGCAAACTCAGTGGGACCCATCTGGGGTTCCTTGCATTTCATTCATTCCTAGGGAAAAATTGTGTGTTTGTTTCCCTTCTAAAAAAAAACGTACACACTAATTTTCTTCCCTGGTAATCCGCTTCTTTTTTCTATTTGCTCTAAAGGAAACTTTTCTTTTGGTGTAATTAAAAAGAACCATTTCTTCATGTTTTCTGCATTATAGTGAAAGAGCATCCCTCTTCCTCTTCATCTTATTATGTCATCCAATTTCACATTTTTTATTTGGGTTTAAAAACAAGTGCATTCCATTCCGATTTATTGCATTAGATCACATTAATTGAGGGAAACCTATATGCTGGAAGTCATGACCAACTGATGGTCAACAAAAAAATCATAGAAAATCACTTCTATCCTTTTCTCTTTCTATGAGTCTTACCAAACCACACAAAAATTCAAAATACATACATTCTTAAACAACATCTTACCTAGAAGAAGCTTTAGGTGATCACATGATCACAACATAGTGGGCACCCAGCTCATTGCTCTGTCGAGTCATACTTCAGAGCAAAGCCCACCCCCACCATAACATACCTAAAACCTCACCTTTTTAGATCTCCTTCTTTATAGGAAGCCATCCTCACCAAAAAACTCTATTTCACAATTCATGTGTCAGTCCCTAAATAGCATAAGCTACACAAACATAATAGAAAAGGCACTCCTAGGATCACATTTTCTTAGTGTTTTTTCTTGGCTTGCATTTTGAGGTGAGAGATCACGTTCATCACTTTTTCTTGTTCATCCTTGCATGCTCCTCATCATAGCTAGTGTATTCCGGCTTCACCTGAGTGTGCCTGGGCCATATCATCATCATTCCCAGAATTTTGGGTTTGATTCTACATCAGATTTTAATTCACAACCACTTTCTTTCATCACTGTTTCAATTTCATAGTAACCGTCATTAGTTACCTCTGACCACCATCAGTTATACCCAACCAACGTCGGTTCCAGGTCCTTTTGCTAATCTACTCAAAAGGACACTTTACTCCACTTTCTTCCACTTTTCACAGTCTCTGTCACTGTCATTATTCCCATTGATGTTTTAAACATCCCCAGATTTGGCATACCTGTCAGATTTTACCTTCTACCTCGTTGTTTACTCATTGTCCATTTTCTACAGTGACCGGCAGCAGTTACCCCTGACCGATGTCAGTTTTACCTAACTGACATCGGTTAGCCTGTTTCACATTCTAGCCACTGTTTGTTACTTCATCCATTTTTATCACCAGATTCACCTATTCTTGTTGTTCTCTGTATCATTTACAGAGAAGCAGCCCTACCTGATCAATACTGGTTCACATGGTGCTGACCCGAAGACAAGCAAGCGCCCCCGTGTTCCATGTTAATTGTCAAACCACTCCCACCTAGTCCTTCACCACCTTCTATTTTATCACCAGCCATGGATTCCATCTAGCCTACTACTATCACTACTAGAGATGAGGAGTTCGCATGACTCCTTGACCAGAACCCTGTCGCCTTGCAGTTTTACCTTTCCCACTCGTCCACTAAAGACGCCTTGGGTCAGTTAATATACGACATGTCCGTATCTATCCCCCTGACTCTCGCACCCACTTCTACATCAGCCCCATCTGGCTCCGTGTTGCCCACATCCACTTTACCCCTAGTCGTTTTGTAGTTAGGTTTTATACCCACTATGACTGTCATGTTTGTTACCTTTGTAGTACCCATCACATCCACCATACCCTCAATGACTACCCCAAACACAACCTCATCCACCCCTAATGTCTCATACATACCTATAGCTACATTCCCACCTCCAGTGTCAGTGACCCCTACCCCATTTCATAACGTAGTTATTTCCATTCCACAATCATTAGCCCCTATTGCCACTAGGTTTACCACGACCCTTCCACCCCCATATACATACTACCAACAACTTCTTGTTTCATCTATTATTCATTTTGGGTATGTACCCCCTATTTCCCTTCCTTCTTCTCCACCACCTTACATGGCAGCCCCATACACTGGAATGCCACCCCTATTATATGCCCAAAACCAACCTCCTCATGCTATAGGAGGCATCCAATCATCACAACCCACTAATGACCTATCGATGCAAACATTTCTGGCTCCCACAACACTCTCACCTACGAAGAGATTTGTAACAAGCCTATTCACCCATCCATTCCTATCCGTTCATACCCTGTGCATTGGGAAATGCCTAAATTCAACTGCTTCAATAGTAAAGAAGACCCACAACAACATTTGCACTTGTTTAAACACAGGTGTTATCTGATTTCTCATGATGATGCCTTGCTTTTGAGAACTTTTCCCATGTCCCTCACTAGACCTGCATTAGATTAGTATAGTGGGTTATCCAAACACTCTATATTCTCATTCAATCAGGTAGCCCAAGCCTTCTTGGATCATTTCTCTATCAATATAGTCAAGAAGGTTACCATGACCGATCTATATTCCACACGTCAGTATGAGGATGAATCCATCGCAGATTTTGTCACTCGTTGGTGCAGCCTGATCAATCAACTTACCTTCCAACTACCACAAACTGAACTCATTGAGCTCTTCACATGAGCTTGTGCTAGACATATCTCCCTAACCCTGCAGGTCCAAACCTTCCAAACATTCGATGAGGCATTCACTATGGCACGAAAGTTAGAGAATCGGGCCATCGAAGAGAAGAAAATTCAATTACGAAATAAGAATTCAGCATTCAAGTCGAATGAAACCTCTTCTTCTTCCAAACCACAAACCAATTATTCAAAAACTAAGGGCACCGATAACGCAGTGGTACTCAAGGCTAGCCCATCTCATCCGTCAAATCAGGCTACACCCTCATCTAATCTATCACATGTCCAGGCTTTTCGATTCAGACGAGAGTAATGAAAATATACCCCAATTGGGGAACCTTAATCTTATGTTTTAGAAAAGCTTATCAATGATGGAGCCATCATCCTTCCACCCATAAAACCCCACACTAGTTTTTTCCCTGCTCGCCCCATGCTCACATGGTATAAAAAGCATGATTTCTGTAATTATCACCGAGTAAAGAGTCATAGTGATGGAAACTACATCACTTTCAAGAATATTGTCCAAGAAATGCTCAAGAAAGGTGAGTTAACTATGGATAATCCCAAGGCCACCCCCAACCAAAATCTACAAATCTTCAAAAAACCATTTCCCAACCATGCCCCTTTATACAATCAAACCAGTGAGACATCCACTCATGATACCCATACCCATGAGGTTCACACTATCTTTAACAAGGTACCTGTCACCTCTCAATTACATCACATCCCTTCCATAGAGGAAATCCTAGCCTGAAATCTTCCTTCCACATTGGATCCAACCTTCACTGTTCATTTACCAACAGAGGAACACCTTTCATCTCCTTCATCACCTACGGAGGGGTCTTCTGCTAACATTGAGACCATCTCACCCCTAGCTTCTCCACTTAGAGAACCTTTACTTACTGTACCTCCTCCACCCATAGAGGAGCTCCCATTACCTCCTCCACCCATAGAGGAGCACCTATCCATTCCTCCACTTATAGAGGACCTCCCATCATCTCCTCCACCCATCATAGACCCAGTTAAGATACCTTTGCCTCTTGGCAAGCATTCTCCATTAGCTACCCAAAATCCAATAGACCTACTTTCGGCTCTCTTACCCATGGAAGCTGAAGCTGGCCAATTCCCCATCTCTAAGATGCATTTTATGAGAATTCCTATTAGGTCCTCACCAACTCCACCCATAGACGTGTCATTCTCATGTTTGGCCGATCACTTAGATTATGTGGATAGGGCTTTACTATGAGGGCACCTCTTACTCCCTGTCTCGACACAGATGCAGAGATCCCTCATTGACACCTCCACTAAATACCTGAACACATTTCCACCCATCAAACCAAATACAACCACTACTATCACAACCCCTTCCATGATACCCGTTAGCACTCACACCACACCCTTACCCATAATCTGACCTACATCTAAACCCAAACCCACACCCATAACATTTGCCTCAACTAAACCTACTACCACTTTAGGGGTCACCCTGACCACCAGCCTTACTCATCCACCAATTAAATTGGATTTAGCTACATCCTCCAACGTCAAAACCACACCTACTCTGAAACCTAAACCAAAGAAACAAACTCGTCAACCTCATACCCCTACCACACCAATCATGCCTGCACTTGTCCCGTCTGCCTTAAAAACTCAGCTATCCAACATGGTCAAGAAACCTTCACCCATCCATAAACCAATAACACAACAACCCATTCCTTCCTCACATACCTCTAACCTACCGAGGCACACAACATGATTTTTACCCACACCTGTAGTCTCTTTACCACCAATACCTCCAATACCTTCAGTTGTTGCTTCACTACCCACTACACTTTAGTCATTGTCCCTCACACCCCAAGTACGACCCACTTCATCTACATTCATAGCACCCCTGTTATCCTCATGGGTAATTCACCCTCTCCCTCCATCTGCTTTTCCATCTAGACCTCGTACACCCATATCACCTTTACCTAAGAAGGTGTAACCCAAAAACAAAACCCCACTACCCCATAACAAGATAGTCAAAACAACCCCACACCCTCCTACCCTTCCATCTACTATACCCCTACCCAAACAAACCCGACCAAGACCTCAAACCACACTAGCACCTAAACCCATAGCTCAAGCCGTTCCTACTCTTCCAAAAATAATTCCTTGAAAATCAACCACACCTACACCCAAAGCCACGTTCACTTCCCATTGTGATCCACTAGCAGGGTCCTATGCCAAAATTTTAACCAACCTCCTTGAGACTTCTGTTATCACATTACCGCCACTCTGACCTTATGACCCCCTCCAACCCAAGCCAAAAGGGTTTGATGATACTAAAATTTTCACATACCATCGTGTGTCAGGGCATGATGTGGGGAACTGCAAGGCCTTGAAAACTGTCCTCATCTAATTGTGTCCACCAGAAACCAACTTTGATGATGACGACCTTCTCGACGAGGATCCTACTTCACCAACACCCGTTCCCACACTACCCACTCAACAACTACAACCTCCACCCTCACAGCTCCTAAAGCCACACCCAAAATTTGAAATTAATATGGTTCGCATCAAAGAACTTGCCATGCCACCACCTAAATGTCATTGCGCCCAACTCACCTCATAGGGATTTTCTCCTCTAGTAGGTTTTTTCCCTTCATGTCGTTATACCACTCACCCTACACCTTCTCCATTTGTCAACTTCCCTCAAATCAACATGGTACACATCACTACATGTGCGCAGAAGGGTAAAGAAAAGGCAACTGACCCACCAACCAATCCTATACCCAACATACCCTCTGCACCCATACCTAAAATAACTATCCGCAGCCCCGCATACCCCATTTCTAATGGCGTCACACATCGTACCATGCTCAAAAAACTACACCAATCTCCCCTCAAAATTTCCTTATATGACCTCATCCAAACCTTGGAATCCCATCGTCAAGCTCTCATGGAGGTTCTTCAATCTATTGAGGTTTTACCCAATGACCCTACACTTGTAGCCTCCATTATCACACCCCATCATGTAGCCTCTCTCACCAAATTACCACCTTCATCCTCACCTCACCTTGTTCACCAAGTGGCCTCCCTTAGCTTCTTAGAGGAGGATATCATGCCACACCAAAAAAATGACCCGGACCCATCCCTCTTCATCTCTGTCCACATTAATGACATATGGGTACGCCATGTGATGATTGATGGAGGTGCTAGCATTAACATCATTGCATCCCATGCATTTTCTCAAATGTGCATACCTAAAAATTACATGCATAAACATATGGTCATGTTGCATTCATTCAACGATGCTATCACCTCCACACTAGGCATTATCATCCTTCACATTCACGTGGGCACCCGCACTGTTCCAGAATTTTTTTATGTTTTGGAGGGGGAATTCCAATATAACTTGTTTCCTGGTAGACCCTAGATCCATGTCATGGGTTTTGTTCCTTCCACTTTGCATAATTTTGTAAATTTTGAACATGAAGGAGACACTTATAACGTTCCAGTTGACCCATCACCTTTCAAAACATGTAACATGCCATACCGACTCAGTGATGTGCTCATACATGTCAATCCGTCTACCTCCACAACCAATACCACCTCAACTACACCTCCACCTACTAGTACAACCACTGCTTCCACCGCACATACCTCCTCTATTCCTACCACTATTATAACCTCTACAACTGACCAATTAGCTTCCCAATCCATTAACTCCACCTCCACATCGACCTTCGACACATAATCCATACCAGCTACCCACATACTAACCACTGATCCTTTAGAAGGCGTATTTCAATGTCTCACTATGGGGGAGTACCTCCTGTATAGTGTCAAACACATTCCTTACTCCGCAAAAGTATGAAATCCTTCACCAACACCCTTGCTATGATCATTGTATAAGAGAACACCTCCTTTACGGTCCTCCTCATCCTTTGTACTAGTCTCACCTATGGGGGAATCAATACTACCACTTACACACCTCAAACACCATCAGAACCCTGCCAATTTTTTGTTGACTTCTAATCACTTACCAATTTCCCTGTTTCACCCACACCTTCCTAGCACCACTGTGTGTAGAAGGGTTTTAGTTTTGGCTTTTACGAGCAAGGCCACCGTACCGTTATTCCATGTACCACCCACAAACATAATGATCGTAGTGATATTAGCTTCCCTGAACCTCCTATCAAACATGCCCGCATTGAACTCATTGAGGACCCTAGCCCTCCTTCTCCACCTTCATCACCACCCTCACTGACAGAGTCGATGGGTCCTGAATCTATCTCTCCTAAAAAAAAAATTTTCATAAACACCATTTACTTGGAGGCCTTTGACTTATCAACACGAGGGTGAAGCCCCTTCCACTCTCCCATTCTTGTATCCTGAAATGGTTGATGACGACACACCTAGAATTAACATCGTTCAATGTTAGGATGATGAATCTATACTCACCTACCCATGTATATAAGACTCATATATTCATCAATTGTTACCATCTGCGACACGTAAACCATGTTGAATGAATCAACTATCGAGATCAACAATCATACTCAGGATGACCCACACATCCTAAAGATCAGACAAACTTTAAATGTTGCTTGAACATGAAGCCATCACTTCTTTTCTCCAAGATCATAACCACGCTTTTGCTTGGTCTTACACTGACATGCCCAGTTTTAACCCCACTATAGTGGTCCACAATATTGTAACCATTCTCGATGCCAAACCTATCAAACAAAAGATGAGGAAAATTTACCCTCGCATTACTCTTCTTGTCAAAGAAGAACTTCAGCACCTTCTTTCCATTTCCTTTATATTACCCATTGATTATCCTCATTTGATTTCTAACATTTTCCCTATTACTAAAGCAACAAGGGGAATTCGCATTTACACGGACTTCTGTGACCTTAATCTAGCCTGCTTGAAAGAAAACATTCCCTTGCCCGGTATTGATCAACTAGTTGACCTCACCGCTAGGTCACGAGATGCTCTCACTCATGGATGGATTCTCGAGTTATAACCAAAAAAAAATTTCCTTGCTCCCGAAGATCAGCAGAAGACCGCATTCATTACCCCTTGGGGAACCCTTTACTATCGAGTCATGCCTTTTGACCTTAGAAATGTTGGTGCTACATATCAATGTGCTATGACTTACATCTTCCATGATATAATGCATTGTATATTAGAAGATTATGTAGATGATCTCTTGGCAAAATCTAAACATCGTGCCGAGCACCTCGCTTTCCTCAAAACCATCTTTGACTGCCTCATTAAATATTACATCCGCCTTCAACCTAAAAAGTGTCTCTTTGCGGTTGTCTCAGGAAATTTATTGGGATTTATTGTTTCCCTCCATGGTATATAAGTCGACGCTACTAAATTCAAGGTCATTCTCGGAATTGCCCCCCGCCCACTAACCTTACACAACTCTATAGCCTACAAGGTAAATTGTAGTCCATTCACCGTTTCATTTCATAACTATTTGATTGGTATCAACCATTTCATCATCTGCTTAGTAAGGATGTCTCCTTTAAATGGGACGATGACTACCACAAAGCTTTTGAGGCCCTAAAACAATACCTTCTTCAACCACCCATACTCATTCCACCTAAATATGATCAAGCCTTTTACCTATACATGTCAGCTACTGATCATTCCTCGGGAGCCATACTCGCTCATCGCGATGAAAAACACAGGGAGCAGGCGGTTTATTACATAATCCATACTATTTTTGACTATGAATCCTGATACAACCATCCAGAAAATATTTGCTTAACCCTAGTTTTTGTTGCCATAAAACTCCGTCCATTACCTACTCAACCACAAAACTTATGTTTTGACTAACACCAATCCCTTACACTTCATATATGCCAAACCTTATAAAAATCAGTGTGCCGCATAATGGCTTATGCTTTTATCTGATCTGAACCTCAAATTCATTCACCAAAAGTCCATCAAAAGCCAGGTTATCACTGACCAACTTGGACCAACCCTCTAATTTTGACTTTCCCGATGAGTCAATTACTACTCTTTCCCTAGACTAACCCCCTTACCAAATGACATTGTTCTTCGATAGTTCCAAGTGTCAGTGTAGGGATGGGGCCTGTGTTATCCTCATTCCTCTAGATGGGGAACCCATGCCTTTGTCTTTTAAACTAGAATTTTAATCGACTAATAATATTATCAAGTACGAAGCACTCGTACTAGGTCTCTAGGCCGCTTATGCCCTAGATGTCAAATCAATCCACATCTTTGGTGATTCAAAATTGGTCATAAACCAAGTCAATGGTATGTACCCATGTCGTAACGAGATACTTCAAAATTATAAACATCATGTAGACATACATTTGACCACCTTTGATCGTTACACCCTTCAAACCATCCCATGTTCAACCAACAAATTTACAGATACCATGGCCTGGTTAGCTTCCCAAATACCCGCTTCCCCTACCGATTCCAAAATATTTTTCACCATACAATGCCTCCATTTTCCTTCTTATTTACCTCATGATGTTTACTCAATTGGAAAGGACACCCCTAACCTAAGTGATATTGGTATAAAAAATACTTTGACTACCTTTCCCTCTCCATCTTACCACCTGATCTCATCCGTAATGGACAACGTGCCTTCCTTAAAAAGGTATCATGTTTCCTCATTTTGGGGGGACTCCTCTATAAGCGCGGCTTTGATGGTATTCTTTTACGATGCCTCACAAGTTCTGAAATTCCTTATACCATTAAGGAGGTTCATGATGGCATATGTGGGGGTCACTTTAGTGGTCTTGCCATTTCTAAGCGTATTCTTCACCTAGGCTATTACTGGCCGACCCTTAACCATGATTGTTGTGACTATGTCAAATGTTGTGTGAAATGTCAACAACATTCCAACCTTCATCATACACCCAGTCATGCCTTATAGGTCGCTCATGACCTTTGGCCCTTCTCTCAATGGGGTTTGGATCTTGTCATAGAAATCAATCCTCATTCTTCCCAACACCATCAATGGATCATAACTACTACCGAATACTACACAAAATGGGTGGAAGCAATACCACTAGTCTCCACAAAAGCTGAGAAAATATGCGATTTCATTAACCATCACATCATTTTCCGCTTTGGTGTCCCTCATTGCCTCATCACTGATAATGGAAAACAATTCAAAAACAAAACACTGAAAAAAATTTGTGACACCTTCGACATTCAACTTATTTTCTCATCACCTTATTACCCACAAACCAACAGCCAAGCTGAATCCACTAACAAAAACCTCAACAAAATTCTCATGAAAGTGGTTGACGATACTAGGAAGCATTAGCATACGCACATTCCTTTTTCCCTATGGGTATACCACACTAGTATTCGCACTTCCACAGCAGTCACACCCTTTTCACTAGTCTAAGGTACCAAGGCTGTTCTACCTCTTGAAGTCCATATTCCCTCACTCTACATTTATCTCCATGACATGCTTAATGATGATGACTTTCGTCAAGACCACTTAGCACAACTAGGGTTATTAGATGAACATCGTCTCAACACTCTAGATCACCTTCAATTTTACCAACAACATATCAAATGTGCCTATGACAAATATGTTCATGCATGAACCTTCCAAGTCAGTGACCTTGTTTTGAAATAAAATCAACACGTAACCAAAGCAAAAAAAAGTAAACGGGGAAAATTCACTCCTAATTGTCTTGGACCATACATCGTAACTCATACCTATGGATCAAGTTCCTATCGTTTATCCTCACTTGATGGTAAACCCAAACCTGAGCCCCTTAATGCATTGCATCTTCGACCATTCCATTGTTGACTCGTCATCCTACCTCGTCCTTTGTCTCTTTACAGGCTCATCCCTTGAGCACTATTCACTCCATACACCTCCCTAATAATTAAACAAGAATCATGTGAGTACCTGTCAATTGTTATCTTCTCTTGAATATGTGTACCACGACATTGCACATAGCATGATTCTCATGGATAATTTTCATCTACCTTTAGATGAAATCCCATGGTCATTCTACTTTGCCTTTTGAACAAGATTTGTATCCTTCACCTTGGTCTTGTCCATGATTTCAAAAACCTCACATGGGACCAAACTCCTTGAGTCAAACTTATAATAAAAAATATGACTCCCTCAAAAGGACATCTTCCTCTCGATGAAATTTCTACTATAAATAGATTGCTCCCTTGAAGGACAACTATGTGAAGCTAAAAAATTAAAAAAACAAGAGAAATCGAAGCTTCCCATATCGATCAACTTCACGAAGAACTCAAGGAGTACCATATTATTTATCCCATATAGACTTCCTGCATCGATCAGTCTATCAAAATAAAAAACTTTTTTAGTCATGGACTTGCCCATTGTGACCTAGGACCTCTTGCCCAAAATCCCTATCACTCAAAACATATAAAATTAACTACCTTTCACCCACCTTATCATTTCCACTCTCATTGTCTTAATTGCCTCAAGGGACATCTTGGACTTTAGACATTTAGTGATCCTATGACTACCTTCATCGTAGAACAGTTAATCATGCAATACCTTTTGGGTCTTGTGTTCATCACCCCCTCTAAGGTATGATCTACTCGGTATGATCCTACCCAATCAGGTGGATCTATTTCCCCCTCTTATCTTGTAACCATATTTGTTGACATTTTTTATTACCTTATACAGGACTTGGTACTCAACACTTAACTTTGGGGTAATCCTCCCCTTTCAACATAATCACATTCACCTACATCATTTTACCTATAATCTACCCACACGTATTAAACTTAAACTCACAACATGCCCACAACCTACCAACTCATTTTCATATTCTTCCCTAGCTCATGGGAGAACTACATTGGCCTAAGGTCCCTTTTCGCTAGGACTATGTAGCCAGCACTCTGAGGGCATGGGGCCCTTGGAGGTCAGCTCGGCCATTCTTTACCCTAAACCTACTTTCAACTCAATCCATGCCTATATCCTAACTCCACCATGCATATAACCTGACTCAATCCATGCCTAACAACTTGACTCAGCCATGCCTAATAACCTAACTCATCCATGCCTATAACCTAACTCAACCATGTCTAACTCACCATTTACCCCACATTTCACTTAGTTCCCTTTTTTTTAACAATATTGGAAATTAAGCCACATACATAAAAAGTTGCTTACCACAGCATACATTTATTACGCCTACCATCTCTCTATCATCACTATGCATAGATTATAGAACATTTCACATATGACCCATAGTATCATTCATTGCTAACATAATGAATCATAACTAAACCTACTTTCAAATCAACCATGCCTATAACCTGACTCAACCATGCCTATAACCTAACTTGATCCATGCCTATAACCTGACTCACTCCATGCCTAAACCAACCTAACTCCATCATGCCTAACTCACCTAATTTCCATCCATATCAAAGTAACAAATCCCTATCTCATCTAACACAAGCCATACATCTAATATCTCACAAGCATATTAACACATCACAAAATACCATGAATCTCATCATATAAATCAAAAAATGTGTATCTCAAAATACATGCCTATCTCATGGCCATCATCTCAAAAATGTCAGCATGCAGGATGATATACAAGACAAAATGTCATCGGCACGTAGGCCGGTCTCATCTATATAAAAAGAATGAATGAATCAATACAAAAAATCTTCAACACGCAGACCGATATCTGCTCAAAATATACAAAAAAATCACTCGTACATCCTCACTATCTTCAACACACAGGCCAATATGTGATCAAAAAAATATACAACTATCTTCAACAGGCATGCCGACATATATATCCAAAAATCACTAGTATACATCAAAAATCAGGTGACCACATCTCAAGGATCTCGCCGAATGTCCTCCATCTCTGTGTCACCTGCACCCTCAGCCTCCTATGTCCCTACTGGCACATCACCTAGCTCTAGGCACTGTGTGCTAGTGGCCTCTCCCTAATCGGGCCTCGGAGCTCACTGACCTCCTATGCTCTCCACACTATGTGTGTGGGATCTCGTCCTCTCACTAGATGCCTATTGTGCCCTGTACTCTCCATAAGAGAGGAAGTATATCCCGACTGCCATGAACTGGTCCTGATAGTATCACACCTCACCTAGGGCATCCTGTAGCCTGGATATAGGCATGGTCTGTGGTGGTCCTATAGGTCTCGGCCCCTATACTTGCCCTGTGCAAGCTTGTGAACTGGGACCAGCTCCCTGCGCCTATGGTGGTGCCCCCTGTCTTTGTCCCTGTGATGGTGCCCCTATCCTTGTGCCTATATCTAGGATTTTAAGGCCCCAATCTATGTCTGGGTTATGGCTAGCTGGCTCTGTAAACCTACCACCTAAGCCAGTAGGGTTGTCACCCAACCATCTCTATCTCCATCTCCTCCATCACCTCCACCCTCTCCCTCTACCATCTGGGCCTGTAGACTAGCCACTTGTACTTGTAGTTCTACTACCTCTACCTCTAACCCCTCCAACTATGTCGTTAGTATACCTATCTGCATGATCAGCATCATTACCTACCCCTATACGGCATCTCTTTGCACTGTCAGGGTAGCTAAGTTTGGCTACTCCTCCTTTCCTGTAGGCAGTGAAGGCTGTGGTAGAGGTAAGGGCCTCTCCAGGTCATCTCTCCAATACTGTGGGAAGGGCGTGGGAATATCCTGTACAAACCTGAAGTACCGTCAGACCCTGTCTACCGGGATCATCTCATCCTCCCCAACATGGTGGCCCTGTATCCACCTCTCTAGCTAGAGCTCAGCTAGCTCCTCATGCATGTGCCTATATGAGGGGAATCCCACATATGGCCTCTAGATAATGTCCACTCTGGATAACCCCTCCAAAAACTACCAAAAATGGGCCACATCGTATGTCGGCCTATCTGACCTCTGCTCTCCTGCAACTGGCACCCATCTATTGTATCCCAACCACACACATCTCGGTGGGAATTCATCTACTCGAGGCATCCCTATAGGTCAAACATAGACTATGTGCTCATAGGCCCAGCAGTGTAGTATAAATGTACAACATAGGCTAAACTTGTGCAACCACCCATATGCCCACAGCTCTCTATATAGCTACACCAAGAATGTTGGTGCCCAGGTGAAGCATGTCTCATGCACCATCATATCGTGGAGCACCCCCATTAGTGATTCAGGAAAGCATCCACCCTCTGCATCGAGCAGTACATAGCAGCAAACTACCTCCATCAATAAAACTACTAGCCTCGTCTCATCTGGACGGGCTAGGTACATCTCACTATAGCTCAAACTGGTGCTATGGAATCTCAACTCTACAGCCCCCTCACCAAATACTGTTCTAATCAACTCATCTAAGGCCTCGAAGGAGATAGAGTACACTTGGGCCCCCAATATGGGTAACCTCAGAATCTAAAACACGTCCTCCAGGGTGATAGTCATCTCACCCGTTGGAAGGTGGAACGTGTTGGTCGCGGAGTCCCATCTATCGATGAGCACAACCATCAAACTAGGCTACCGAATAGCATTTCGGTAGCGATGAATACCACTAGAGCCCACTACCTCCATGTACTACAGCTCTAAAGGGCTCGCTAAGCCACATAATGTCACCAGTAGCGGTGAAACCCTGTCCCGCATATGTAATTGCGATCTCCCCTGCATCCAATCCAAAGCACAACATTAATCTACCTTTACCATGACCATATTCATCACTAATTATTACCGAACACCCTATTTTCTTACCCTACCCATCTCAACCACCTAATCTACATCATTTTTTGGACCCTTGTGCCTAAAATCCTAACTCGTACCGGTTCATCCTAACCAACTCCGGTCACCCTTAAACCGGTATCGGTCACCTATTTGGTGACTGATACCAGTTCAACTGTACCGACCATGGTTATCACGTAACTGACATTGGTCACCTCTGACACTAGCCAAGTCTGACTGACACCGATCACTGTCACAGAAAAATCCGCAACTTCCCAAACCCCCCTTTTTTCTAAAACCCTCCCACCTATCCCTTTTACCCCACCTATAATGACCTACACTACCCCAAAACCCCTACCCACCCCACCTATCCAATTTACTACCCTCGCCCCCTCTTTTTTGCTTGTTATTCCCCTCCATACCTAATTTAACTTTTTCCCACCCCCAAAATACACAAAACCCAAAACAAACAACTATCACAACTTCTAATTTATTTAATTCACACTCTAGAGTTAGGTGCTTACCTCATCGCGCTACTACCGTCTCGGTGGCACATCTAGCCACTGTACAATGGTCTGCCTGATCCCTCTCTAGCCTCTACCATCCCCAAATATCTACCCACAACCTCTGATCAATCAACTCTCTCACCCTGATCTCGTGGACCTACTACTCACCAACCCAACCACCATCAAATCACACTACCAGCTCACTGTCCCATTTCCTCCAAAAAAATTTCTCACTTTTCTCTCTTTTTGTCATTTCTTCACTTTGCAAATCACAAACGGATAATAAAAATGTGGATTTTTTATTTCTATAAAAAACCCAACCTAACCGACGTCGGCTCCCCTTGACTGACGTCGGCTCCCCTTGACCTTCTCCATATTTTCACCTCTGTATACCCATTAAAACCTCACAAAAAGCCTACTCCAGTCACCCAATACCTCGTCCCGACCAACCAAAGTCCTTTTTGCAATCACAAAGGAGACCCCAACCTGTTCTGTGACATTTCTAGATCTGACAGTAACCGACACTAGTTATACTTAACCACCATCGGTCACCACTGACCGACACTAGTCTCTGTGTTTACCTACATATCCCTGAACAGATACCTACCTAGCTAATTTTATCTCACCCTCATTCCCCTGTGATCTACCTATGACCTTTATCATACCTGTAAAGACATAGAACCAATCATTTGACCTTTGGATTCTATGTTAGCTTAGCTTGTTAGAATTATATCTATTTCTTATTGTGTTTTTAAGTGAGATACCTAAATAATTTTAAAATAACAATAGGATTCACTTTTTTTCAGCATTGAATTGTTTAAAACAGTGGACTGATAGCCATCTAGGAAGTATCATACTTCCCGGATCTAGCTCATGCTAGCCAGTTCATTGCCCATATTGTTTAATACTTTTTAGTGGTCTTGTTTTCATTACAGGTAGTTCCTCCTAGCCAAAAGGAAGATCTCACGATCAGCTATGGATTCAAAGTCATACACATGCAACAACCCCTCAACCAACATTTGAACAGGTATTCCTCCTATGCTCGTTACCCTATCTATTTCGTCAATGTTTCTAAGAAATAATCTAATAAAAAGGTGAAACAGGGGGAGCCATGACATACCAATGAGGATGGTGTAGGATTTGGAGAGGGATTTATAGATTGGATTACATAGGAGTGGGAATCTTGAGAAGATGAGTGTAATACCCCCCAAGTATAGTCAAGAATTTAACAAGATCATCATCTTCGACTGATCTTGACATCAAGTGGAACAGGAACAAGTTTTTTCAATAAAGGTTAAGAAAACAAGACAAAGGGAATGATATGGTAAGTAAGAACTGATATTGATCTTTTGATTATCTAAACTAAGAGTGTTGTTGCTAATTAATGTATTAGAATAGTATTATTGTTATTAGCTTAAGCTTGTAAGCACTAAGTCAATAAGTCTCACGAAGTATTGTGAATGACTTATGGGTTAAAAGTCTCTTCTTTGTGATATACATCACTACAAATCAATCTTGAGCCATGACATCACATTAGGCCTGGTTTATATATTTCTAAAACCATTATACATATTTGTGAGATAATGTATCATTGTGACAACTTTAGAAGGTGATGTGATTTAAACATCAGAGTTGAGTGGAGGGATTCACTTAAACCATATTATTGATTAATCACTTTGTAGATTAGTTGACATGAGCTTGTAAATTCAGGTCAAGATGTTAATTTTGGTACCTTTGAATTATTGAAAATTTAGTGTGTGATTTTCAGGTAATCCTTTTGAGATGTCGGAGTTAGTTGAACAACGATTTAATGACCGTAAAATGGTATAACCAAACCGCTATGTGTAAGATCATAGATAATGTAAGGTAGGTCATAGACCTTAAGGGACATGCCAACATATTTAAAATTATATAATGTAACTCCAAGGACTTTGGGAGTTATGAGGGAATTTAAATAATAAATTTAAGGCCATGCATGTTTTATAACGTTGGTTTTATACAATATTATAATTCATTATTTCCAACGGTTATTTGACCTATGTGATTGAAAGAAATTAAGTGATCTATATTTAGTTAATTTCATGGATGAGTTAAATGAGGATTTAACTGTAGAAATCCCACCAATTTTGGATAAGTGTAGGAGGACGGTGGTAGTTGGATAAGCTACTGGTACTCCAGTAGTTAATACAATTAAGTGCACATTAAAATCATGGAAATCCTTAAATCTTCCTAAAGAAGAAAATCACATGCAACTTCTCCATTTTGTTTTGTTGATGAAATTTGGGGGAAAATCTCCACTTCAGGCATCTGTGCATGGCGAGCAAGCTATGAGTTCGTGTAGATGTTTCCAAAAGAGGAAGTTTGTTTTGTGGGCAATTTATAAGGCTGGAGATGTTTTGATGTGACTAAAAGGAGGGTTGAATTGTTGACTGGTTCGATTTGGATAGTCTTGAAACCATAAAATATATGTCACTAAAACGCTTGCTGGAGATAGATCTTGAGGGATTTTGGAATCAAATTTTTAGGCAAGAAATGTTCCTCATCCCCTTTATCTGTTTACTTCATTAGATGTTAGAGAAAATACATATATCCAATTTTATTTGAGCTAAAGAAAAAGGTGGGTATGTGATGGTTAGAAGTTTTTATTTTTATACTCTGGTGTTCTGTGAAAAGAATTGGTAAAATGGTATGACTATTGAACTTGAGTATTAAATATTTTATCTGTAATACTTCCCAAATCATGTTACTTATTAAGACTTGGAATGAATGGTTTTTTTGTATTTTGTCGAAGAATTTGACCCAGATAATAATGGGTTTTCTGTGCAAATATTATAATATTGTGCAAATTCAATTTTGCGTGCATGGGTCATCCTTTACCTAACCGAGATCGTGATAGATAGATCTGGGTATAAGATGATTCTAGATACTGGTGTTGTTTCTTTCACTTCTGGTCTATGCATTTCATTTGCAAAAATAGAGATGTATTGGGTATACACCTAGGATGAGTTGGTGTTTTTATCTAATGCTTAGGTTATTATAGTTCTCTTTTTTCTCCATTGATTTGACTGTTAAAATAACAGACATTTCATTGAGACTTGGAGGTTTCTAGTTATCCAACTTAGCGATTACCCTTATGGGATATGCAAGAAATCATTTCCTTGTCACTCCCTCTTTATAAGATAAACTTGGGTATTAACCTTTCTAACATGGCTCAATTTGAGTGATTTTTTTTTGAACTGGTAACACTTCATGTTAACCTTGGCTAATATATTGATCCTTGTAGCTCTTAGAGAGGTTATTGGGTGGTAGCTTGGATTACTCCTGGTTCCGTTATAAATGAGTAGTGACAGCGACTGAGTTGCAGAATGCATCTTTTATAGTCACCATTTAGCCTCGTGTAGGATGTAAGATCAACATTAATGTTCCTTTTATTAGGATATGGAAAGTGCCATAGGTTCTGGTAATGGAATGTTTATTTGTCGAGTCTTTGGCTCACTCCATTTATAAGGAATTTAATCAGTTACTACCTTCTTTAATGGTCAACTAGACCAATTTGAATTAATACTATTGAACAACAAATGAAATTGGGGTTTAGGATTCAGAGGAATAAGTCTAACTTATCTTATATCGGGTATGGAATACCATTTCTTCTTCTTTCAGGAAGCTATCCGGTTCATATTATATATATATAACCAGTTATAAACTTTAGAAAAGCTCATTTTGGACTTGAGTCCTGAAGGATAATGAATGGAATAATGTTGAATGTTTCATGTTTATAAAAATGGCTGAAAATCCTTATTTGAAACCAAAGGGTCTTAGTTGGTTGACACCCTGGATATGTTTGTTAAGAAATGGCTGCTCCATTATAAGGTGAATATTGGAACTAAAACTTATTTTGATTCCATTTCTTTACATCAAATTTTACTGAATATCCTTTTATTTGTATTATTTGGTTCTTATGTGGTTAAATGAATTGCTGCTAAATGATAAAATCAAGTGTACCAATACCCCATTATAAAGGACTAGTACATACTAGTCATTGTGTCAACCTCGGGAAGTTTATACTTCTATATATAAGTATAAGTAAGATTTGGGGTTGTGTTGTCATACTCTTATTATAATGGAAAATAGTAAGATATAACTTGAGTGAATGTGTTGTTTAAGAGAATACACAAATCCATGCAAATGAGAAATGTTGTCTATAATTAATTTATGTAAGTTATTAGGAGATATAACTTGAGATGTATAATTCTCTTTCCTTATTAGAATATTAACAATTATCACAGGGTATGTTGTTCATGAATTTATGACACATAAACTTCATAGAATTTAAGTGATACGGTGTCTAATCCTGATTCGTTTGACGGGTAATTTAGTACAGCTGAAACCGGTTGGGATCAGGTACATAGAATGGATCATCTTACGTACCCAAGGTTATTATTTGTTGAATTATTCGAGCAACCACAATAGTTACAGCTACTTCTAGTTTTGAAGAGGATGATATAAATTCATACCGTGTATGATAGTATTTAATACTTCTATTTAATCTCTATGGACTACAACTGTATTTACTATAATATGTGTTGTTGCTTAGATGATGCTCATTATTGGATTTGAAGATGTGTATCCGGTTTTTCTTAAACTAAATTATGTGAATTATTATTAAGATACTGTAATTGAGGAATACTCAAAAAGGTAAAAGAATCTGTACCATTAAGTGCAAACTAAGTTAATGGAGTATGAAGTTTTTTGCATTAATTCATTAAATTATAAGAATGAGATTATTATTTCTTTCTATATTCATTTTAACATTTAATGACATAAATTCATAAATGTGATAATGGAATTTTCTTGCTCATTTCATTTGAACTAACCTTGTCTAACCATTGTAGGAAAATGAGCGAAGATAACAGGCGTAAAGTAAAGAAACACAATGGTTATATAATTGAACCATATGCTTACTTTTAAAGGATAAAGATGCGTTCAAATTATGAATTGATATATATTCTTGTTTATGTTAAGGAAGTTATTTTTTGTCATCAAAGTAAGGGTTTTGTTGTGAAAATCTACTGAGTACTTTTATGATAAATTGTAACATGGTAAAGATTCCATGCAATGATTAATAAATACTTTCTTTATGTCAGTGAAAGACTGTTGATGCCTCTCTGCAATCTCTATAATAAATTCTACTATGTTGCAGTAGTGTCATTATAATAATGGCTTTATACTTATGATATTCTATGAAAATTGGATCATTAGGTGATTGTAATGGAGGGATGTTGTAACTCTCTTTGTTTTAGAAATATAACAGCTATCTTATGGACTACGTGAACCTAGTAAGTTCAATGGATGAATTGTGAATTTATAAATCAGTAATACAATGGATAGGTTAATGGAAAACACTATGCAGTAGTGTTTATGAATTCTTAATGTAAACTGATTAACTTATTGGAAATTAATATTATTGTTAGCAAGACGTTTTGATTCCTCACTAGATCAGTTAAAGATTAAATTTTTGGTAGATGAGAAATAATTTAGGCATGAATCTTGATGGATATGCTTATGTATACATACTTAATTAATATTCTTCTAAAAAAGTTTGAGTAAATATACTAGATATAAATTAATACGATGAACCTTCTAGATGATAAGGTAAAGTTCAACATATAAGGGTTATGTCTTTAAACCTTGTTGATGTTCCTTTTTGGCAGCACTTAAAACTTTAAGGAAATTAAGTTGAAATACTTTGTAAAACTAATCCAACTCCTGTAACATGACGAGGAGTTCAACATAATACTTCAAGGTGAAATAATAAATAAGAATAGAACACGGATGTTCTTTGATACTTAAAGTGAACTGTCTTTCCATAAAATGGGAAACAAAATATAAGATATATCAGATTACCATCATTCGAAATACGATGTGATGAACGTCTATGATGGAGTTAATCCAACTAACAAGATGTAATGAAGATAATTCATTAATAATCAGGTTGAACATAAATGCTAAAAGGACCCATAGGATATGGGATATAGTTGGCATAGAATTGTACAGGAGATGATTAATTCCTAGAGTACTAAACCTCTATGAAACTATGGGTATGATTCCTAATGCAAGTGATGAGATTGTTGATAGGAACATGCAAATGTGCTCAACATGAGTACTTGCCATCAAATTCACTATGGAAGTTTGGTTTCTACGCTCTTAAAATTTGTGAGTTGAAATCAACCATGATTAGGATATGTCGGTGTAGTCATACAAAGGATAGCAATGATCTGATAGCTGGAATTAATAGAATATGTCTTTAGATGCCAAGAAATTGGTATAACTATCCAAGAAAAATGAATATATTGTATAGGTGATAGTAACTATGAAAATAAACCTAGTCAAGTTTAGACATTGTTGTAGAATTCCTCAAGAGAATTGGGATTACTACTGAAATGAAAAACTTAAAATGGATAAGACTAATTTATGGATAAATTAGACCTAGTGAATATATAAATGCTGAAGTAAAACTAAATAACATGATTCTAATAAATAGAATAAGTATTATTGAAAGGAGGATAATGAGAATGACTCTGTATGTCCCTAATGATGAGTGATTATTTGGCTCGCGTGATTGCTTATAGGAGTAAGAATAACATTAATGGTTATTACTCCTTGATAATTTTTGGCATTATTTTATTCGGTTGAATTTGAATCTTTAGTAACAAAAATATTTGGAATTTAGATCTAAAGAGTGATCTATCTTATGTCAAGAATAGATAGGTAGAAATGAGTATTATTGGAACTGCATTTAACCTATCATGATATTATTGAGTGAGTTCCATCTTTTGAGTGCTTAAATATATAGGATGCTAAAATAAATAAACAATGTCAATGGCACTTAAAACTGATGAAAATAGTTAAAGAGACGTTTACAAACATTCCACTTTTTTGTAGGAAAAACATTGGAATCGGATGACATGCTACAAAGATGCTTTGACATGGCCTAGACATGGCCTAGTGCAAGATATTTCTTTTGGCACACCACTTGGAAATGAGGTGATGTGACAGAAATACGCATTAAAAATGACATGTAAGTTGGCAAGGTGAAAGTTTGATGACATGCAAGAGAGCTATGGGAAGGGTGCAATGTTGAGATAAAGTACAGGGACCAAGGGATATCATGTGGCATCACATGAGATGTGAACACAATGTAGGATGGTTGATGTGGCATTACAGAAGATGAAGATGCAACATAGAGTATTTTATGCAAAACTCTAATGAGCCTACAAAGGTCCATGTGGCTAGCACAAGCCTGCAAGAGCTAGGTGGGTTGTATAGAGGTTTCAAAGGCGATGTGATGCCATTGCATTGGGTAAATTTCTAGCATGGTTCATACATGACTCATCGAAACCTTGTGCAAGTGTAGTGTAACTGTTGATTACATTGTCGAGATAGAACCAGTTATTTAGGCTATGAAGAAACCTGAGGATTTCCATAGTTGGAACCCAGGTACACAGTTAGTGGTTATCACTTATATATGCAAGATCACTGTGAAAGAAAGGGAAGCCACAGGGATACATTTTATGTTTTCTTGTAAAGAGAATTGACACAGAACAAGTAAAGTTCATTATGCTCTTATACAGCTACACATGTTGTGATGCGGATCCTATGTTTTGCGGAAATGGAGTGCATTACGGATCTTGCGGTTGCGATTTACAAGATATGCGATTCAAAATCACGGTACAATGAGATAAGATTTCAAATTATTTGAGTAATGATCAAAGTGAAGCTAAACTTTGAATTATTGTAAATTATGTTTCTTCATTTTATGAGGAGGCTTAAAAACTTGCATTTTAGGACGAGAGACAGTAATTCCGGACTGGTAGAACTATGTTTCAACATTGCCTATGAAGAGGCTTACATTGTTGTAAGACCTGGTACATTTTACAGTAATACAAATCACAAAATTTTAGGCAGAGCATAGAAGAAGCTCGCTAATGGAGTGATACTAGTCCAAATAACATGAGCGTGGACTAGCATGCACAAGGACTACGTGGCCTTGGACTTACAGCAACAATTTGTTTACATTTTTTAAACATGAAATTTTACAGTGAAGGATATCATGCCAAATTCTTAGAGGAGGATGGTTGTACAAACAACATGCACAAACTGCATGGTCGACTGTCCAAATTTTTTAAGAAGTTTTCAGCCAAGTTCGACCCTCAACCTAAGACTGTTTCAACTGCAATAGTCCCCATGCACTCTCCGTGGATACATCGCTAATATGATTAGATAGTCACAAAAAAGCTACTTAATGAGTTGCTGCCATGTGGCAGCATGTAGCCAGACAGATTTGTGCGTGTTGCGTAGGGCATGCTCGACATTTAAATATTTACTAGAGCACATCAAAGCGCACAACTAATGTAGACATAATTTGTGAAATCACGGGTCTTATATTAGTTGTACACGAAAACACGACACCGAACTAAAGGTATCAGAGAAAGACCATTTACGCTAGGACCACAACCATTTCGGGACTTAGAGCATATGACCTGTTATTTCAGTCTCTAATTGGGTGAGCCTTTCTTTAGACCAGAGAATATGAACCCACGAAAAATAAAAGCCTAAATCCCACTAGATTTGCCTATCACGGACCGTGACAGAAAAAGCCTTAGATAAATATCAGTCAATCCCCAGGAACCTTTATCATATGCTGTGATGGACCTAGATTACCATCAGATGCAGTGTTAATTTCACAATGTTGATTCGATGATAGAAACTCTGAATCCATTGATGTGCAGGCATGGGGCATTTGTCACTGCCATATGCAGCCGTAAACCGAACAACTATATATCCACGGATGATGTTTACATGATGCAACATTAGATGGAGCGATAGATTATGATTGTCCATGTATCCCACGCAGGTTTTACCCTCCATTAGTAAATGATGCCCTCTCCTCTCCATTTCTGCTATCCCGCTTTCGAGTGTCATTGCCATTTGGGCATGACTCATCATTGCCCTATTCCTCGACATTAGAGATAGTCTATGGGAGATGTTTCACGAGCTCCATACCACTACAAACCATGACCTACGGCCTCCATATATACTGATGATGCAAAACAATGTGATGCACTCATGATCCGTGATTAACATTACCAAAAGATGTGTTGATAATAGATTTTCGATACCTTTTGATCGAAGAAGTCTGCCCAGATAGCGCACCAGATATCGATTGTATGGATGATTGGGCATGAAAGGGGAGGAGGCGCATGGCCATGTCTCGTCTATAATGTACTCAATTATGGTTTGATGCGAGATTCGCAAATGGGTACTCCGTTTGTAGACATGATGATGACAGGGATCTTCTTATACACAGGATTAGCTCCTCAGCAACAGCTGAGCTCTTGTTTTTGGTATCTTCTTCTGGATATTGATAATGATATCCCTTTGAGTTGGAGATTGCCAACTGGGACCCTGATACCAAATGATGTGACTTCGATCGAGTAACCCGGATATAGAATAGCTTCACCTCCTCATAGTAAGCTCTGTATTGTGTGAATGCCTTGCATACTGTGGATCGAACGAGCTCCCTGTAAAATATGGCTCCTACAAAGTAATACATTTAAAGTCAAGATGAATGCTGGATAAGAGATTTTAATTTAATCACCAATGATATTTATTCATACTTAATATCATGAAGTAACTATGTGAGGTGTTTTTATTAAACTCAATCAACCAAAAATACAAAGAATGGGCTGATATTGCATATTAAGTTGCATTATTCCATATTACATAAGCTTCCAATATTACATCCGGGAAGCATAACAATAATATTATACCCGTGAAGAAATAAAACAAATATGGTTGATAAAACCATATAACAACATTATTTAATTAATAACATTAATTAAATAATTAATCATATAATGCATAATTAATTTATCCTAACATTCCCCCCATTAATTATACATTGTCTCAAGGGATGAGGAGAGGAATTCTCTGAACAACTTGAATATTTCACGTGCAAGTGACTTTGTGAAGATATCTGCTCGTTATTCAGATGTTGGAAAAAATTGAAGTTGGATGTTGTGCTTCAACACATGTTCACATATGAAATGAACCTGTACCTCAATGTGCTTTGTTCTCTCATGAAAAACTAGATTGCGAACAAGTTTGAGAACACCTTCATTGTCAACATACATGGTGGTTGGTTTGTCATGTGGTATTCCAAGTCCTTCTAGTATGCGACGTAGCCATATCGCTTCACAGACAGCTTCTCCTAGAGAACGATACTCGGCTTCTGTGGAAGAATGAGAAATGAAGTGTTGTTTCTTGCTTCCCCATGATATTGGTCCAGATCCCATAAAAAATACAAATCCTGAAGTGGATTTTCTATCATCAATATTTCTTGCATGATCTAAATCCGAATATCCTGACAAGAAGAAGTTGTTCATTCTTCTTGTATTCTAGACCAAGATCCACTGATCCTTTGAGATATTTCAAGATGTGCCTTGTTGCTTTCCAATGACACACTTTGGGTTCCTGCATGAACCTGGATAGATAGCTTACTGCAAAGTTGATATCTGGTCTAGTGTAGGTCAGGTAAATGAGACTCCCAATCAACTGTCAATAGAGAGTGGCACTTACCTCAGGAGATGGATCTAAACGAGATAACTACAATCTATTCTCCATAGGTGTAGCAATTGGTGTGTAATCCATCATCCTAAACTTCTTAAGCATTGTCTTGGTATATTTCATTTGAGAAACAAAGATGTGATTCTCTTTCTGTCATACTTCCAATCCAAGACAATAATGCATTAGCCCTAGATCTGTCATGTCGAACGATCGATTAAGATCTTTCTTCGTTGCATTGATCATCTTCACTGAACTGCAGTGATAACTAGATCATTGACATAGACAACAACAATCACAATCTCTCCCCATTACTTTTTTAGGTAGAGATTGGGGTCGTATGGATTTCTAACAAATCCATGTTGTACGAGATGCTCATCAATCTTGATGTACCATGCCCAGGGTGCCTGTTTAAGGCCATATAGAGATTTCCTAAGTCTGCATACCTTTGCTTCTTGACCAGGTACTACATATCCCTCAGGTTGAGTCATGTAGACTTCTTCTTGTAAATATCCATTTAGGAAGGCACTTTTTACATCCATCTGATGGACTTTCCAACTAAACTGTGTAGCTAGAGAAAAGATCATTCTGATTGTTTTGATCTTAGCTGTGGGAGAAAATGTCTCCTCGTAGTCTATGCCTTCTTTTTGTGCATACCCCTTTGCTACTAGTCTCGCTTTATACTTGTCCACTGTCCCATCTGCTTTGTACTTTGTTTTAAATATCCATCTGCATCTAATGGGTTTCTTTCCTAGTGGAAGATCGACAAGCTGCCAAGTGTTATTCTTCATCACTGATTGATATTCAGAATCCATGGCATCTTTCCAAGATTTTGACTGTAGGGCTTCCTAGACTGTAGAGGGCTCATCAGATTCAATAACTCTACTCATCAAAGAAAAGTTAACTTCTTCTCTTGCTTTACTGTGAGTCTGTGGTCCAGGGGTGGATGTATCTGGTGGAGCATCCATTCTTGCATCTCGTAATGTGCTAGTACACCACTTGGGCATATGTTGAACTGTTCCCATGGGTCGTGGTTCTATCTGATCAACACCATCATCCCCATCATCACTTTCATCTTCTGAGGGAACATCAGCTTCAATTTTTACAACTGGTGAAAAATCTACATCTGGTGAGTTTGGAGGAGGAGTCTCTACTTCCTTCTTCTCAAAAAACTCAACATCTCTGCTGGTGTAGACTTTTCTGGTCTTAGGATCCATTAATCTGTACCCAAGAATCTCTTCACTGTACCCAATGAAGATGAGTTCTTGTGACTTCATGTCCAATTTATTTATGTTCTATTTGGGTATGTGCATGCTTGCTTTGCACCTGAATACTCTAAGGTGTGCAATAGATGGTTTCTGTTTTGACCATGCTTCTTGTGGTGTTACTCCTTCAAGAGCAACTGTGGGCACTCTGTTCAACAAATACACTGCTGTCTTTGTTGCTTCTGCCCAGAATGTCTTTGCAAGTCCAGATTCATCGATCATGCATCACACCATTTCCATGATAGTATGATTTCTTCTCTCAACAACACCATTTTTCTGCGGTGTGTGTGGAGGAGGCATTTGTCACGAATCCCATGAGTTTGTAGGTAGTCTTTGAACTCATTACTAGTGAATTCCCCCCCTCGATCTGAGCAGAGAGTTCTGATGTGATGACTGTTTTCATTCTCAACTGCTACTTTGAACTTCTTGAAAGTTTCAAAAGCTTCACTTTTCTTGCGAAGACAAAAAATCCACATTTTCCTTGAATAGTCATCAACACATAGCATGAAGTACTGAAATCTAGAATGACTTGGTTGCATCAGACCACAAAGATCGGTATGAACCAGATCAAGCTGACCATGAGCTCGATATGTACTCTTCTAGAATGAAGATCTGTGTTGTTTTCCTGCTAGGCAGTGAGGACACTTGTCTGTATCCTTCTGAAGAGATGGTAGCCCATGTACCATATTGTGCCGATGAAGTGTCTCGAGATACTTGAAACTTACATGACCAAGTCTCCGATGCCACAACTATGCTGAGGTAGAGTTCTTAGCCACAAGTGCTTGATCATCTCTATGGAAAAAATCAAGTTGGAACATGCGTCCCACATTAGAGGCTTTTGTAACTATTTTTGAGCCTCGTGATTTATCTCGAATCAAACATGTTTTCTTGGCCGGAATGACTATCAAAGTCAATTTTTAGATTGTGATCAAGGAGTTGACTGACTGAAAGTAGATTCTTTGTCAACCCAGGGACATATAAGACATCTGATAGTCTATAGTTGTGAACCAAGGGGTAGAGAAATGTTCCCAATCCCCTGAACTGTATATGAAAAATCATCTCCCAACGAAACATGATTTTTCGATGGTGTGTCCCTCATTGAAATAAATGAGTCTCTGTGGCCGATCATGTGTTGAGTGGCCCCTGAATCAACATACCAAACATCACTAGATGACGTGGATGGTTCACTTGATCGAGCAGTGAACAAGTAGTCTTCATTGTCTGACTGTTCTTGTTGCTCAACAATATTTCCTTATTGATGGGGTCTTCTTTTCCAGTTCCCCTTTTTCTACCCTTGATTGTAGTTAGAATGTCCCTTGTGAGATTGTTGTGGAGGTCTAGATTTACTTGATGAACCTTTCTTGTAAGTATTATACCAACAATCTTGTAGGTCATGTCCTCTTTTGCAGATTCGACATTGCTTCTTCTGTTGTTTGTCCCCTTGATACTGATTTTTATTTTGGGATTTTTTATAGGAATTAGGTTTTCCTTTACCTTTTCCTTTCCATTTTTGATGTGAAGAAAGTTCCTGTTCTTCTTCATCATCCTTATTGTGCATGGCTTCCTCTTGTTGCAGTAGGTTTACCAGCTTGTCAAAACTAACTGTCGTATCTAACACATTTAGTGTTGTAACAAAAATGCGGTAAGAAGAGGGGAGTGCTCTCAGAACAATGGGAATGAGAGCATCATCTGTGACCACTTCTCCTAGGGCTAGAAGTGAAGCCCTCAATTTTGCAACTCTTCTTAAGAAAGATTCTATTTTTTCATTCTGCTTGAACTTCAATGTGTGTAACTGACTCTACAAATTCAGTATAAAATTCTTGTTCTTGGCCTCGTATACTGTGCTCAACTTATCCCATGCTTCTTTGGCTATTTTGGCATCTCGAATGTGGGGTTGCACATCGTCAGACACTCCAAACAAGATGATGAGTTTGGCCTTCTGATCTGCTTTATCAAACTACTGATTGTTGTGTTGTATCAGTAGTTGATCTAGTCAGAGTACCATTCACAGCAGGCCAGATCTCTTCAAACTCAAGTTGTGTCTTAATTTTTGTCTTCCATGCAGCATAGTTGTTTCCTCTGAGTAATTGTGAATCCAGAAGAAAAAATTTGGGGGCATTGGTGCCCATTTTGCAAAAATCACTGATAGGGTTTGGCTCTTATCACTCCAGGTATAAGGTCTCCCAATCTATATACCATTTCAGTCCGATATACCGAACCTTTCTATATACACGCCCTTCTGATATACCTGGTGGTACGTGGAAGAAGCTTGCCCTTTCTATATACCTGGCGGTACGTGAAAGAGGCGTTAATGTACGTGAAAGAATTCAATACATGGTACCAAGACAGTACTGAAAGGGGTCTATGTGATTATTGACACCGGCTCAAAGAAATATCCTCATACGTGCACGTAACTTTGCTATATACTTGGATAATTTCTCAGTCCGGATTTATGTCGTGCAATCGTTCACAGATGGATGGGATGGCTCATAGTGTGTGCACTATGACCTTATTACTCCCCGTCGATTTAAAGGGATGATGCCCAGACGACATTGTTACAGCTATATTAGGTGTTAAGTGCAGTAGTAGTCATGATGGCTTTACCTGTAAGCGCTTCCCAGAGGCACTGTATATACCAAATGTTGCAAATGAGATCTAGGATCTCATGAGTGTTACAGAACCAAATTTTTTTATTTTTTTTATTACAATTCTGGCAGTTTCTGAGTAGTTACAAAGTTTGCAGTTGACTTATGGCAACCTGAAAATTAGTACAATATATTGCAACATGCAATTACATTCAAAAATCTAGAAAACATTGAATGGCTGACAATTTTTTTTGTTTTGTGGGCCCTAGTGGCCTCCGGAGCCCAAAATGACCCACTACGCCAAAAAATTACAAAAATATAGCTGAAAATGCAATTTATGGATAGGCCTCCTTTAGCAAAAAATGTTCGGAATGAAAAAACATGCAGAATGGGGAAAATATTTGTTTACCCTAAATTAGGGATTTCCCCGCTAAATTTAGTTAGTTATAACTAAATTTGAATTTTCCGCTAAAGTTAGCAGTTCCACTAAATTTTCTACCAAATTTGGTAGTGGGTGAGGGAGGGGGATTTGACCCCTTGACCTCTCTTGATGGGAAGTGTCTTACAAAAGTTATGCTAGCCACTTGGGCGGCTATGCTAAACAATTATATGTAAAGAGCAAAATGTAATTAAACACTTCCAAATTGTAAAACCATACCTCTTCAAAAAACCACAGTTTTGGAAAGACGGTTTTGAGAAAAATTCTAGCAAAGAGAAAAAATGACAGGAGGTTTTGGTGAGAATGAAGGCAGTTTTGAGTGTGTATGGTGCCTTAGATCATTTTTCTTCCTTCCTTTGAGCTTGTAATCTCTTCCTTGGTGAATTCTATCCTCCTCAACCTTAATTGCAATGAATAAAGGTGGTTTTGATGAATTTGATGGCAGTTTTGAGGAATTTGATGATGGTATTGCATGGGATGGGGCTGGGAAGTTGCAGAGGCAACTCTGGCTCTCCTTTTCTTGCACAAGCTTCTCCAATGCTCCTCAAACTCTGTTGCAATCCTCCAATATCCTTCAACCTGCTCTGACACCAAATGTAAATTGAGCAAAATAGGGGCGGAAGCCTTATAGATTATATTAATCAATGAAATGGGCTACTAATATTTATAGATATTGCATAGCCAAATACAAACAAGAAACTAAGTTTCACAGGTGAAACCATATTCCATATTACATAAGCTTCCAATATTACATCCGAGAAGAATAACAATAATATTATACCCATGAAGAAATAAAACAAATATGGTTGATAAAACCATATAACAACATTATTTAATTAATAACATTAATTAAATAATTAATCATATAATGCATAATTAATTTATCCTAATAGAAAGTAGATTCTCCTTGGGTGGTTGTTTTAGGTCTATGCCCCAGCTCCGAGCAATATGGTACAAACTGATCAGTGTGGGAAGTTTTCTTTAGATAAGAAAATTGATCGATGTAAGAGGCTTTCTTAGGATTCTTGTTTGTGGATTTTTACTTTACTTGTAATATTTAGAAGGTTGATCAATGCGGGAGGCCTTTTTTACCATGATATTTGAATGTAGCCATCCTTTGAGGGAGTGGTTTACAATTATGAGCTTTGTTTTACTTATAGATTCTGAATTTTTGATTTTTTAGGTGGAAGAATAAGATCTGCATGATAGTTATCCTTCGAGGGATCAATCTATACTTTTGACATTATATGCTTTATATGAATAGTTTTCCTTCAAGGGAGTAGTTTGTTTTTAGATAAGATAGTTATGATATGAGCATCCATGAGTTTTAATTTTAGGATAGAGCTAAGGATATCCAAGTAGGAAACTTGGGGAGGTGAAATAATATGTACAATTGATGCATATATACCCTTATCATGGTTCCAATAAGTAGACAATAAGGAGATGGATGTAATATTTGTGGCGTACTAACCTAGAGGGAGGAATTTATCCATAAAAAATATGCTATGAGTAGATTCGTGGTGCCCATATTTAAGGTCATAGATAGGATAGTGATGGAAGACCTCATATTTCCAAATCATTTTGATGAGAGATGGAAAAAGGCTAGTGATGGAAATGAGATTGTTAAGTCCAAATAAGATCACATTGGTAGGTGGATTAACAGTAAAAATGCTACAAGTAAAATTCATTAAGAGGTTCCATTTTTGGTTTACCATCAAGGGAAGCTAAACGATAGGCTCCTTACCCATACTTATGCGTAATAATATATGGTCCAATCCAGTTGGGAGAAAACTTTCCACGTTGGATCCTTTCTATAGTAGTGGCGTTCTAATTTTATTTTAGGACAAGGCCACTGATGTTAAATTCATGTTCCTTAATATTTTTATTATAGGCATGTTTGATGTGTTCTTAACAAACATGGTGATAGTGGAGGGAGATTAAGTGACATTCATCTAGCAATTCAGGTTACGCTAGATGCTCCCTAAGATAATCCTCATCAAAGATGAAGTCGTGAAGAGAAACATGAAAATATGGAATTTAAACCTTAAGAGGAAGAATGGCCTCTGAACCATATATGAGATATAAGGGAGTATCACCATTATAGGTGTAGATGTTAGTCTGGTAAGCCTAAATATCAAAGGGGATATGAAGATACCAATCTCGGCCTACTTGTTCAACAGTTTTGGAAAGGATGTTGCAAAGAGTATTATTAGTGGGTTTGGCTTGGCCATTATCTTGAGGATAATAAGGAGAAGAGAAGCTAAGATTGATTTTTAAAGTTTCATAAAGCTTCTTGCAATTTTTTTTTTAAAGGAATTTCTATTATCCATGATTATTTTATGAGGAATGTCGAAGTGGAAAATGATATGTTTATAGACGAAATCAAAAATCTTGTTAGCTTTAGTGAAGGTGAGTGGAATTGCTTCCACCCATTTGGTGAAGTATTTAGTAGTAGTAAGATAGATTGATGATGCTAAAAATATCATAGATTGATGAGAATAGAAATGACAAATATCTTGAGTCTGTTGTAAGGCTTGGCTAAGGATATGGATAAGATTGGAATGTTGTTGGAATTTGACGTACTCTTTAATGTACTCATATCAGTATTTATTAAGGGTGGTCCAATAATATCCCATCTGAAGAATGTGTTTGGAGATAGCCAAATCGCTAAAATTTCCACCAAATATGTTGTCATGAACTTCTTGAATAGTGTGGATAGATTCATGAGATTTGAGGCATCATAGTAAGATACCATCAAACCAACCTTTATAGAGGATTTCTCCAAGGATAACATAGCGGTTAGCATGTTTAATAAATGACCTCCTACCATTTATAGATAATTCATAGGGTATTTTGGATTGAGAAAGATATTTGAAGATCTGAGTATACCAAAGACCAGATTGATTAGAGTCAACAAGCTTGATACGGGGAAGTTTGTAGGTATGATATGGTTTATTGATGCAGTGAATAACGATGAAGAGTTTAGATTCTTTTGTCATCCATGAGATAAAATATGCAAGGGATGTCATAGTATCTATGAAGTGGTTAGATGAGCGAGGGATAATTTGGATGGTATATTGATCGAAGGCCTCAAGAAGAAAGTTGACAATGTCCTTATATTTTTGAAGGATTTAATTTTTACACTAATATACTCCCTTAATCTGATTGATGATGAGTTGAGAATAACCATACAAATCAAGGACTTGGATACCAATCATGATAGTGGTTTAGAGACCCAAGATAAGGGCTTCATACTCAGTCATGTTGTTGGTGCACTCAAAGTTGAGCTTATAGGTGATGGGGATAGGAGTTTCTCAAGGAGGTATGTGTGCCAATATGGCACTTGGAGCATGATAAATGGAAAATATATAAAGATAGAAAGGATCCCCATCATAAGGAGGCATGAGAACTAGTGGTGATAAAAGATAATACATGATATCATCAAAGGATTTTTGGTAATTGGCATCCCACTTGAAGTGGGTGTCTTTGCGAAGAATATGATGAAAATTTTGGCATCTGTTAGAGATTTGTGAGATGAAATGGTGAACTAATTGGAGTCATCCTTGACGACTGTGAAGTTGGTTTAGATTAGAAAGAGGAGGAATCTCAAGGATGGATTTGATTTTGGTGGGGTCAACCTCAATACTCCTAATATAAATGATGAAACCAAGGATATTTCTAGTTAGAACTTCAAAAACACACTTGGTTGGATTAAGATAAAGGAAGAAATGGATAAGTTGCATGAATAGGACTTTGAGGATAGATTGATGGTCTTACCGATGCTTGGATTTACCCAAAAGTTCATTAACGTAATCCTATGCTATTTTATGGATAAGATAGTGGAATATATGTGTCATGGTGTGTTGATATGTGGCCCCACATTTTTTAAACCAAAGGGTATGAAATGATAGAAAAAATTTCTCCAAGGGGTGATGAAATAGGTCTTATGTTGGTCTTCTGGTGCAATAAAAATCTGATTGTAGCTAGAGAAACCATCCATAAGACAAAACATCTCATGGACATTGGTGAGGTCAATGACTTTATTGATGTTAGGAAGAGGAAATTCATCTTTAGGGAAAGTGATATTCAGATCTCATAATTCGGTACAAATGTAGAGCTTTTCAAATGCTTTGGAAATAAGTACGATGTTATAAACCATCATGGATAATCGATAGGTAAAATGAAGTTGGCTGAGAGAAGATGTTGTAGTTATTCCTTGACAAGAAGGGAAATGTGAAGATGCATATGGCGTAGCTTCTACTTAACAAGATTAGTATTAAGGATAGTTACAATGTTGTGGACAATGATGTTGGGATCAATTCATGGCATTTTAACGTACAACAATGCAAAGGCTTGAGTATGCTTGGAAAGGAAGGCGGTAAAGGACTCCAGCTCTTGTGGGTTAAGAGATTGACCAACTTTGAGGATACTGGGATCTTGTGGAGTTCCTATGTCAATGTCAATGGTGGATTCATTGAGGAGAGTGGATGTGTCGAGAGGTAAGGCCTTATGAATATGGGAATCTTCTACCCCCATGTAGGAAGGATGGAATCATCATCACTACATTGAATAATATCAATAGTAGGGGAATATTCCTCTACCATTTTGGGGAATATGAGAAGAAGGGACCTAACTTCACCTTTACCTTAAGAAGTGACCAGTCCCAAATTTATGGTGCAGATTAAAAAAACACTAGAATAAAGGGAAACAGTGTCATTTGTGTCCATGGGGTCGTTAGATGGAGAAGGATTGGGTGAGTCAATTTTCATAGGAGATGCGGATGAAGAATGTGTGGAGGAGTCGGTGGGGTGTTCTGTGAAACCCAACCCAAACTTCTCATGGGGCTTACCGGATTTTTTAATGATTAGATCATATATGCCTTGTTCATAATGTCCAAGAACAAACCCCTTCCATGCGCAGTGGTGGAGATAGGTATAGGTGAAGGCTTTGTTATAGAGGAATTTGAAGCCATTGGTATATGGCTTAGTGTAGGGTTGATTGTCAATGTAAGAGGAAGCGTGATCGATGCCACCATAGATTAGTGTTGGAAAATTTGGACACTGAGATGGGGGTGAATCAATGTCTTATAAAACTCTTCAGATATTTCTACTTCATAAAACTAGTTAAGACAAATATATCAAATCATGCACAAGTAACTAAAAATAGATAGTACATGGGTGTTTACGTGGGAAACCCAAAAAGGGAGATAACCCATAAAAATCAAAGAACTAGTTTTGGACCATTTTTCCTATGTGCTACAATGATTTCAAGTTGAGATACAACTCAAATTTTTGAGGTTGTAACCCTAGAAGTGCAATCAATCAACTACTTGATGTTGGAAGCTACAACTCCCAAAGTGATTCAGTCAGCAGCCACTAACCTTCTTCAAGCTAATACATGCAAAGAAGCAACAACTCCCTGACTATATTGATTTGTAACTCAGTGTAAACACAAAACCTAATCACTCTTCCAATTAGATGCAAAAACCACCTGATTGTGATCGTAAATTAGCCATCTTACATTTTAATTTCATCTACAATTTCATCATAGCTTCAAATCTTCATCTACCTGATGTCTCACTATTTGAAAAATTCCCTTGTTGTTCTTGGCTTATCATCTCAAAGTATTAATTATTTAAAAACATTCAAAAAATTCATATTCAAGCTTCAACACCTCCAATCCTCTTGTTTTAGTCTAAACACCATACATATCTCTGTCACTCTCACTTTTACTATCGTCAATTTGAAAGCATATATCCTTTCTAAGTGCATCATCTCACTAAATGCCAACAACCATCTACATATTCTCTACATTTGTTCAATGCATTTTTTATCTTTGAGTTCCTTATGCTCTAATTTCACAAAAAAATTCTGTACCTTAACATGTATCTTAATCAAAGACACCTCATACAAAAACATTACTGCTTTTTAGTCCTCTATCACTTTTCAATTCAAAATTTTAACTTGAGTACTTTCATTTTATCTACATCACACATCAAAGACTCTTTGACCTGTTTCTCAGTCACTTTTTACTTCCATTTATACTATGCTCATCAGATATTCATAGCACACTTCTCTCCATAATTACATCACTTTATTTAAGACAAACTTTCCTTTATAAGCTCCTCATTTTCTGTCAAAAACTTACACAAACTATGTAACCTATATATTCATATATTACCACCATCTTACTAAATTTCATACCTTTTTCTCAAAATTTAGGAAAAAAACTTCAGTGACTCTTGAATACATTGTTTAATATGATCCTTCAGCTTATTCTTGTATCTTGACCTCAGTTTTCCTCTTCATCTTCTGATTCGACCCTAGAGAGATAAAATTGCATCAATTTTTAACTGAATCTATCTTCTTAGCTTCTTCAAGAGTTTAACCAATTCTACCAATGAGATCTTTCACTTTCTCAGACCTTCAATTTCCTTAGTAGGACTATAATAGAGCCTTATTCCATGTTTTGGAGCTAGCAGTACATAACACAAGTTACACAGAGACACTTCAAACACTTGAATACTTCTAAAAATATCCCTTAAGGCATATACTAACTGAACAACACCATCCATGCCCTATGATTTAGTAACATTGTACTTTGACAACCGATTTTGGTAAAATATAGAGTTACGGATTTTCATCCTCCTCATTTATTACGTGTGTTTTGTATTTCTAGAACAAAATAATCTCATGACCATGTTTTCAATCCTCTATTACACTGGCTAACATCTTTGCATGAAAGAATAGTTCATTATCAACAAAGAATATTATCAAAATGTGCATTTTTTCCTCTACATAGAAACGGAGTATATATTGACAAAAATTGTCATTGAAATCTATATTATTTCATGATGATCGTGCATGATTTCTTATGTAAATTTTTCATATGCTCAAGACAGAAATAACTTTGCATTTTCATGAGATTTCAATGGATGAATCTCCTGATTCGAGCATTTTTCCAATTCAAACCCTACGATCAAGGTTTTTGATACAGAGCAAGCTCAATACCTATAAAAATTGATTTCTTTTTCAAAACTTAATGAAATTTATAAATTCTAACTATTGTATTTTAGCAATAAAATTCTTAATATTCTAAAAAAAATCAAGCTTAAACTTGACCCAAAAGCTCCCAGAACTTCAAATGACATTGTACAGTGTGACTAAATTGATGATAGAGAGTTTCTTTGAAAAAACAAAATACATTTAGAATAATGGGACATTTTTCTAATTAAACTGGTCTAATTGGGAGATGTATATACTGTACTAAGGATAAATAAGTCACCTTCAGGATAAAACTTCTTTACACTTGTCATTTTTGAACATGTATAGTGAAGATTTTTTTACATTAGGTCTAACTTAGAATTACTACCTACATATCCATCTTCTACACCTACTCCAACCTATTGAATCCATTTCAAGAAGTTCATATGATATCTCACAACTTCCAATACTCTAATAGGTGCATTCCATGACATGAGGCTCACACTTTGTCACTTGATAGGTGTATTTCATGAACTTTGCTTAGAGGAAAAAGTAAACACAAGGAGGGAATGTTAAACTCAAATTAATCATTTCTCGTTTACCTATGATTGGATGAGGAAACCAACTTATTTTTTGAAGCTAAGTACTTGAACCAATAACAACTTCTAGACTGATCTATCTCAACAGACCTGTAGATATATGCCTTGCACACCCAGAGAGACTTTGTATTGATTCAATCTACCTTTAAGAATTTAACAACACAAGAATCATGGAGACACCATTAATATATCATGGAAATATTCAAAGAATCTCATACAATTTATTTGATGACAAACACACAAATTTTTTCACTGCTAACTCGGGAAGGAGTTCGAGAGTGAAAAGGAACAGGGCTAGAAAAGTGATCATAACTTTCTGTATATTTGCCTAATGAACCTGAAACTTTTTGCAACACTTAAGTCTTAGAGTCCTATAAAAAAATTCCTTCTATGATTTATTTTAAGAAGGAACTATATTTTTTATTTAGTGTTAAGAAGCTAGACACCTTATTATGCATTTTTCAAAAATCTTGTTTTGGTGAAAATAGCATAACTTTCACATACCTTCTCAAAACTGGATGAAATTTGGCTTGAAGCACCAAAACTCACCCCTATACATGATAAATAAGCCCATTTACCATAATTATTCCTGTAATATTCTATACCATCTCATTTGCATCAGTCTTCACTACTAGTTCTCAAATCCAATTTCTGTGCACTTTTGAATTTTGCTTCCAAGGGCTAAGTTGATCTTTTTTTTATCACACATATTATAGACACTATTCTAGGCTACTCAATTTCTCAAATTACTATACCATAAATTATACCAACTTCTCACACCTCATCAGGCACCAGAAACAAGCCTAAATGGGCCAATTTCAACTGCCACTTCCACAAAATGACCTGATACACCCTGTGGAACACATTTCTCATGATTGTAGCACTATTACTAACCTATAGAGCATCAGAAACCAGAAAGACAACTTGTAATTTTCCTTTAGAGACCAACCACCTATTAGTTTGAGCTTGTAACACCTTTAAACCAAACTGAAACATGCCTAAAGCTACTTGAAATGAACTTGAACCACTGAGCACCCTTGAACACCACCTGACCTGTATTCTCTTACACTTCTCCTTTTCCATCAATGTCATGTGACATCAATGAAAATAACCACCAATGCAATAGGGTGCATCAATCTCTCCCTTTGTCATTGATGTAAATACACTAAAACTTTAATGGAAAACTAAGATGCTAACATTTTCAGACCATGAAATCAAATTTCTAGCACACTCTCTCCCCCTTTTACATCTATGATAAAGGTGTACAAACACAAAAACTAATTAGCTTGAAAAATCAACAAAAAAAAAGCTCATATCTTAAGGAACTCCCCCTGGAAATATGATGCTCTCTTGTATGAAAAGACTCATATTTGCTACCATTCTTATTCTATTCAGCACCTATAACACTCCCTCTTAGATTAAAAAAAAATCATTCTTCACCTTCTTCCACTATCTATGCTAGACCGCTTGACTTATGTATGGAGTTAGAGAACCAACTCCCCCTGAAAATAAGCACTCTTCCTTTGAAACCAATTTACCTATCTCACAACCTTACCATGCACGGTTTCTTGATTTCTAATCATATCCAATGAAAAATATATTTTTCCAAAGATTCAAATTGAAATGAGACAAAAACCAATACATACTAGCCACTGCTAAAGAAATCCACTTATGGTTTCTGATAGGTTTCTTGCTGACATGTCTTAAGTATAGATAGATGACCACAAGGTGATGCAAAATAACCAATCTTACCTTTTGGCACTAGACTAAAATATTCAATTTTCTTCTTCAATTATCTTCAAGATACAGATCATGCTTCCAAAATGCAATCAACCATTCCTTTGTTCCAAGAAGTTACACAGCAAATATTTCCACTTAAGTATCAATGAATATACAAGTATCAACTAATAACTACTCATTCAAGATCTTCATTTCTTAGTCTTATGATGCCACAACTCAATACTCATGTTGGTCAACAATCACCATGGTTAGAACAACTCAATACATCACCTCTTGATCTCTTAGGTTATCTTTATAACCCTACTGTACTCTCTAGTATTTCAACATTCACCATGCTTTGAAGGTACTGTACATATTTGTCAAGGCTTATTTCTCACATTTTTTGGAAGTTAAGGAATTGATTTATTTTACCAAGCTTTACCTTGTGCATCCAAACCTTTAAAACTCTAATTGTTTTATGAAAGACACTTCATAGATCACTTTGTCTTCCCTAATTCTTAGCAAAATTATACACTATGGTTTGCTCAGAGTACTATCAATAATTACGGCTATGAATTTTTAGGCCTTGTATCATTCTAGATATTTGGAAGAGAATATTTATAATTTAAGTTCAAAAATACACCCTTGAATACATCCTTCAAACCTCAAACTCATGCTTTCTTTACCAATAATACTCATTCAGTTCCTTATCTTCATAGCTCTGATTTTAGTGATTGGGTTACTAATCTTGCATCAAACTCTAATTAATTTAAATAACCTATAGATGAATATTATTTTCTTCTTAAGCATGATCTAATATACCTTTGCAATCTTAAAGTTACTTGACATTCCTTCAATACTTCAATTTAGACCATTCTTCAACTTTACCTTCTAACTGTGAGTTTTCTTTCTTCACAGACCATGAAATGCGTTAAAAATTCATAACTTGAGCACCTTCTCACTTTTTAACATTCTATCCTAGTTTGGATTCAAACTGATTGCAACAGGACACAACTTTACTGACATCTCATATGCAAGGCGAAAGTCTTCAAATATTGATGAGACTCTACTCTCTTATTTTATTGTGCTTTCTTTCAACCTTTGAGCAATAATTACTTGTTTTAAGCCAATAATCAATGTACTCTTGACTTTCCTTGACTCAACTCTGTAACTTAGAAAATATTTGTGACATTCTTTACTTGTTTGACTATCTCTTGGTCATTTATTCATTCATCACAAGATTCTAGTATTTATTTATGAGTGAAGTTCTTGATTAGATCACACCTATATATATGGATGTCTAGGCATTGTTGAAAACTTTCTTTCTTTTTGACCTCACAGTTGAGACTTTTGGTACAAAATAGGGGCTGGTTAGACCTAGATAGTTCTTGCACATGTCATAATGACTTGAGAGAGAATAGATAGTCAGATTTCTCATAGTATACAAGGCTTAGGAAAGTTTGATTCTTTTCATACCCTTACATATGGACAATCACTTCATTATTTTACATGAGCTACTCAGTAGACAAGTCTATACACTTTGGAATAAATCCTTATTAATGATTAGTTATAGCAGAATGCTCAAAACTTATGCTTTCTAGTACTTAATGTTTGAGAATTAAGTTAGACTCTTTACTTGTGACTAAGAAACTATTTTGAAATCATTTTTATCACATTGTTTGTAATCATACAGCCCTTAAAACACCATTAGGTCAATTAACACACATTGATTAGGAGAGGTACATTCTTCTTGGATTCTTTAATAGTTCACGTAACTCAATATGGGAGTTTCTTGGCTTGATGAGTTATCAAGTTTGACATGATACATCCAACCTTCATTCCACCTAGTTTGTCATACAATATTGACTTGACAATCCACATAGGGATATGGAAATCCTAACTCTCCACTCAAATAACTCAAGGCATACTAAACTTCCATCAAGACATACCTTTTAGCATGAAATGCAATTTACAACTTTAAGGATTCCTTGTTAGCACCTACTGGTTAGAAACTTCTTCTCAAGTACACACCAATGCTTCTTTCATGAATATATACCTCCTAAAAGCTTAGAGAAGATATATTATGTCTCTTGACTCATGTCAAAATAGCAAAAATTCATCAAAACCACATGATGACTCAACTTTATCCTTTCCTATCTTTAATTCCTTGTCACTCTTCTTACATGCATTCTTTGATGAAGCACTTCCATCTCCTAAGCCTTCATTTGTTGACCTGAATCCCAATAAACATGTATGATGTGTCTCATAGATTTGTTCAACCATAGCTAGAGGTAAAATTTCTTCTTTGATTTCACCACCTTTTGGTGTTTGGCCTAAACTTTCCTCTCCTATAACTATCATGTCTAGTATAATTTCATCATTATCTACCCATGTTGATCCTTTGTCTTTATTTATCTGTTCAGGGTTGGAATTATTGCTCTTAACTTTGTAGACTTATCTTATCTTCTTCTTACCAATTCCTCTTTCAACCATGACAGACTTGGCTTCATCCTTGGACCTTAATTTCATCTTGAACACTTTTTTTCCTTTCCTTTTATGTGTATATACCTTGTTGTTATATCTAAGAGTATCATAACAATGTCTAGAAAAGTTCCCTTGCTTATGACAAATGAAACAGACAACCTGATTCTTGCCTCTTCAGTCTTCCCAAACCTAACTTACTGGATCTTCTAGACAATACTCGGCTATGTTTCCTTTTTATTTACTAGTAAAACACATTATATTATTCTCATATTCAGTACTGCAAAATCTCCATGGATATTCTTTTTCAAACTTTCTCATGCAATCCCTAGCTCTATGTCCAAAAATGTTACATGAAAAGACAATGCCATGAAACTTACTTGGGAGTCTTCTTGAACTTGGCTTCCTGATGGTCTTCTTATAATATTTGTTGTCCTTCTTGGCCTATGAACATCCTTGACAAGATGCATGACTTGATTCCCTTTGCTTTGTTTGTTCTAGCTCCACTTTTAGAGTCTTTATTTCTACACTTAGTCTTTCACACTCTTCACTCTTGGCTTGGATGGATGTTTGACATACCTCATGAATGAGATCTTACTTTATTTCAGTTTGATTTAATTTATCTTTAAATTTTAAACTAATATTTTTACTAGGATCTGTTTGTTTGATCAACAACTCATTGAGTTTTCTTGAAACCTACTCTATATCAACCTTTAAAGTCTCTATCTCTTTTTCAAGTTTGAGAAAAGCATTTCCTTTGTCTCTAAAATCCTTTGACACATTTTAAACATGTGAGGACATATTATTTAGTTTATGATCATGGTTAGCCTCCTTGATCTTGATTTATGTCTTCAATTCAATTATGACAGCTTAAGAAATCTCATACTTCTTTTTCAACACTGATTCTACTAATTTACTCAAGTTTGTGTTTTCAATATCACCTCCAAGATGTTCTGATTGATTCAGAAGGACCACACTCTGATACCAATTGTTGAGAACCAAGACACTAAGACGGGGGTGAATCATTGTCTAATCAAGCTTTTTCAAACATTTTGCAATTCACTTAATCTTGCTATAGATGAACATCAAAAAACCATGCACATGTGTAAATAGTAGGAGAGAAAATAAGGAGACACAAGATTTAATGTGGGAAACCCAATTGGGAAGAAAACCCACCGAAATCGAAGAACTAGTTCTTAGAAAAAAAATTCCTATATCTGTTGCAATGATTTCATGGTTGAGCTTCTACTCAACCTTTTGAGGCTGCAACTCCTAAGTTTGACTAAGCTATTACTTCATGTCTGGAGGATTCAACCCCCTATGATTTGACAACAGCTGTAACTAACATTTAGTAAGAAACTAGTTACAAGGATAGCTTCTACCCCCTAAATGCTAAGTTGCAACTTAGACTTTTACAACAATATTTTGTCACACAAAAATGTTGTCTTAAACAATCTAATAGTGATCACTAGATTTGCACATCTTCCTACTCCATTCATCTTCTAAATTGATCACTCTTCAAATATTTCTCTTTCCTAATGTCATCAAATAAAATTCAAGGTACAACTTCATTAGTCTTATCACTATGTTAGGTTATCTCTCAATTCTGCTCCACATTGACCCTTATATTAGCTCATTCAAATTATTTTATTAGATTCACTACATGCCATTTCTTATCAGCTCATACATACTTTTATGAGCTCCTCAATTGTATTTAAAAGTCAGACTATCCTTGTTATAGAATCTCATCACCTTCTATTACACCTGCCAACAAACTCATCTGTATTCTTTGAACTTTCTTCAATTGACATTTCTATATTATGGAATTCACTTATTCTCTAAGTTCAATACAATCTTCATTTTCATCTAATCTTAACCTAAGTATCTCACTATGCACACAATTGCTATAAAGAAAAACTTACTGAGTGTTTTCATAACTCCAATCACTTTTCATTTCAACTATTTTCTCAAACTTGAGTATTTTACATTTTATTTTACAAAAACATCAAGGTATATTTTCTCTTCACCTTCTCTATTTCTCAACTATGCACTTGTTTTACTTCCACTATTATACATGTATCATACATGATACGTTCAAAACTTATCACTTACTTTCAAGCATATCCTTAATTACCTCACTTGTTTCAACACTTTAATTATTGATCTTTCTCAATGCTCCTCATTTTATTTCAAAATACTTACACACTCTATTTTTCTCTTATATTCATATTTAGCATATTACTAAATTTTATGACTTAATTCATCTCAAACTTTAGGACAACAACTTTAGTGACTCTTCAAGCTCAATTATTGAATATGACAAACTTTTCAATTTTATTTGTCCTTTTTGTTTCTCTGACCTAATTTTTGAGTACTCAATTTTTCAAATCCTTGATTTGACCCTTCATTCGAGTTAGATAGAATTGAATCAATCTTCGTAACTTCATATAGACTCTTGAGATCCTTCAAAATTTCATTTCCAATTTGATGAAGAGACCTAAAAATTCATTTCTCATGGAATTCTAACAATCACAATTAGCATGACTTAAATAGATTTCCATTCCATGGAAGATTTCTTGTTGAGGTACTTATCTATTGCATAACACAAGTCTCTGAAGACTCTCTTGAAACAATTGACATCACTTCCATTACAAGACTTATGTGAAGAGCATATACTTCATCATTTCAACAGATCACTAGTAGCAAATGCCTGTGTGTAATTTAGCTCTTATCTTTAATGTTCTTTTAACACCATTACATTGATGCCTTGATGAATGCAAAGCCATTTTATAGATTAAACACTTTACAAGAGAATATAGATCACTCCTTCATGAAATTGTTACATGAAGCAGTTTATCAAGACTATTTAGTGCCATGCAAGTTAATTATGAAGCTCATTGTTATAATAGTTTTTCAAAACTAAAACAAGACCACTCCCATGTTGGCAGACATCTTTGAGTCATGAAACATAATAAGAGATTGGATCATTATACAATAAAGAAATTCATCAAAAACTTCATTTTAACCTCTACACAGATGAACAATGGAGTATATTTTGACAAAAACTGTCATTGAAATATCTCACTTAATTCATGATGAAAACATAAAATAATTTTTTTGCAAACGTTTTCTATCCATAGATAGAAATATTTTGCTTTTTCATGAATTTTCATTGGTTCAATCTTGAGTTTCGAGAATTTTCCTAATTGCAAACCCTAGAATCAAGGTTTATGCACCTGTGATAGCCCAAGACCTATAAAAATTTTATTTCTTGTTCAAAACTTGATTAAATTTATAAATTCCAATTGTTGTAGTTTTGCAATAACGTTCTCAATCTCCTCCAAACAATTTTCAAGCTTGAACTTTACCCAAAATCTCCCAAAACTTCAAATGGCATTGCACAATGTGACTAAATTGATGACAGGTAGTTTCTTTGCAAACACCAAATGCATTTAGATTGATGGGACATTTTATAATTCAACCTATCCAATTGGGAGATGTATATCTTGTACTAAGGATAAATAAGTCACCTTCAGACTAAGATTTTTGTACACTTGTCAGTTTTAAACATGTATAGTGAAGACTATTTACATTAGGTATAACTTGACATTACTACCTACATATCAGTATTATACGCATACTCTAACCTATTGAATCCATTTCAAGAAGTGTATATGATACCTCACAACATCCAATTCTCTGATAGGTTCATTCCATGACATGAGACTCACACTTTGTCACGTGATAGGTGTATTTCATGAAATTTATTAAAGGAAAAAGCATGGACAGTGAGGGAAGATTAAACCCAAACTGATCATTTCTCATTTACCTATGACCAGATGAGGAAACCAACTCATTTTTGCAAGCTAAGTACTTGAACTAATAGTAACTTCTAGATTGATCCACCTCAGCACACCTGTAGACATATGCCTTGCATGCCCAAATAAACCTTGTACTAACTCTATCTAGCTTGAAGATATTGGTAATACAAGGATCATGAAGAAACCATTAAGATACCATAAGAAGATTTAAATAAGCTCACTCAAGCTATTTGAGGAAAAACAAACAACTTTTTTTTCCATTTCTGACTTAGGAGAGTTCTTCGGAATGAATAGATCATAGCTAGAAAAACACTCATAACTTCTCTAATCCTTATCCATTTTTCTTGAAAATTTTTGCAATACCTAAATATTATAGTCCTCTAAAAAAATTACTTATATGACTTATCTGAAGGAATTACTATATTTTTTCTTGAGTGATAAGAAGATAGAGGCCTCAAAATGTATTTTTCAAAAGGGTAGTTCTAGAAAAACTTGAATAAATTTAAATTTCCATTTCAAAATTTTATGAAATTTGGCATGAAGCACTAAAAAACACCCACCTATGCATTCCATATGTTTTTTAGCCATATGTTTTCATTTTCATCTCATACCTATCTCTTTTACCTCAACCTATGTTGTTAGTTCTTAAAGCCACTTTTTTTTCACTCTTTAATTTTGACTCCAGAGGTTAAAATGAGCCTTGTTTTTTCTCTCACATGTTTTAGACATTATTTATAGGCTTCCCCATGGTCACATGATCATTTCATGACCTGTACCAACTTCTCACATGTCATCAAGCACTAGGAACAAGCCTAAATGAGCCATTTTTAATTGCACCTTCCACCAGATGAGCTGATACACCCAATGATACCTCTTGATCATGCTTGAAACATCATTACTAACATGTAGACCAAATGAAACAAGAAAACCAACTTGTATTTTTACTTTAGAGACTACCCACCTTTCAATTTGACCTTGTAGCACCTTGAAACCAACTTGAAACATGCTTGAAGTGTAACACCTTGTCAAAATTTTATATTCCTCTTTTGCATTGCAAGCGTTGACATGTGATTTTTAGGACAAATGTATGTTTTGTGGATGTTGAAAAATCATGCTTGCCATGGATAGGTTATTTTTTCTCTTTGATTGTAGGGCTGCTATGTTGTTGCTTGCAATAATCTATTTCACTTCTTATGAGTAATTTGTAATCTGGTTTGAATGGTTGCAAACTTATCCTTTGTAATTAGACTCATCCTTGGATCAATTCCATTGATCCAAGGTATATTTCAGATCTTCTTATCTAAACTGACTGAAAAAACTTACATTCATTGATTAAGAGACTTAACAGACTGAACTTGTGTTTGTTGCAAATTCTTTACTATCTCAAAAGACCGTGCCTACATTTTGTTTTGTGTTGTTCTCAGTTCTTATTGATTGACCCTTGTAGGAAACCTAATGGCATTAGGGGAAACTTGCTTTAGGATTCTAGAGAATGAGAGAAAAATGTGCCCTATATCTATAAGGTCTACCCTAAAGAGATTTAGGAATCAGGTAAATTTAACTAACGCTTTCTACACCACTGTATGTGGGATGACATCCTAACCTAAGTTGTTAACGCTAAGTTAATATGAAAAGGGGAAATAACCTAAGAGATGCTAAGTTATTTCTAACCTATTGTTTTGGTTAATCTACATCCTAACCTAAGGTGGAAATTTATTGTTTGGGGGTTATATCCTAAGATTATATATTTTAAACTAACTTAAGATCTAACCTAAGCAATTCTATCTATCCTAAACTAATGGGTAAGAGAGGGAACATATGGGTCGATTGGCAAGTGAGAGCTAAGCAACAGTTCCTAAGCTTTTAATTTTATGGGATTTTGATTGATTTGGTATTAAGGCATGGTTTTACTACCAATTTGGCATGGGCTAGTGAAATTTGGAGGAACCTATGTGGAAGTATCACTAGGTGTAGAAATGCATGTTGAAGTTCAATGTGGTCTCACCAACTTTGGATGGGAGTGGTAAGGAGAGATAGGTGGGAATATGTAATTAAATTTCATTAATTTTCCTCGGTTCTGGAGAGAAAACCATCTTGGAAGGCATGCTGGTAGATTTGTTGGGGGTTTTTTTACTTTACATGCTTCACAATTTTTGCTCTGTATGGAGCTATCTAGTTTTCCGAACCAAGAGATTGATTTGCACTAAGTGGTTATCTTTGAATTCTTTGATCTATTTTCAGTTTCAGGAATATATAAGAGGCATTGTGGAAAAATATTATGGTTGTTTGATCTTGCTTGGAGAATAAGGGGTGTTGGAAACTTGGCTAGAATTCTTCTTCAAATCGACAGAGGCGCTATCAGGTATGATAGGCTCTACCCATTAAGATTTCTTACTTTCTTCTAAATTATTCATTAAAACAATTCTATTCACTGGAAAGTTATATTTTCATGATGTATATTGTTATTTACTTACATGTATTCATGAAATCTATATGGTTTTTGGAACGTGAATCCTTTCCTGTTAATGGTAGTTTTTGGGAACTTTCTCTGTATTGGTTGCTAGAGGTTTTCATGTGTATTTGTATTGAAACTTTGTGACTTGTACTTGAAGCTATGAATTTTCATTTGAAGCTCTGTATCTTGTATTCAAATATTTGTAGCTATGACTTGTACTTGAAGCTATGAATTTTCATTTTAATGCTAAGTGAACTGGCTTGTTGCTTGTTTTGTTCTGAATCTCTGTTTAGTATTGTGTTTCGTGAGCTTGAAGTGGAGCTCCATAATTGTTCTAAGCTTATATTAAAGCTTCGAGATTTGTTATGAGTTTTTATTGGGACCTTGTGTTTGTTTTGGATTGTTTTGGAGCTAAGTGTAGTTCTGAACCTTTGGTTTAATCTTTGTATTGAACAACTGTACTCGTATACAGTTCTTAAGAATACTGAACTTACTGTCGTGTAGTTGAGTTTTTTCCTGTGCTTGCAATCTAAACAAGAATTTTTATTCTCATTTAAGGATTTGAGAATACTATGACGCATATTGGAGCATTGGTGATTTGATTTTGATCTCATATCTAGGGATTCATGTTTCTCTTAGGCTCGTATTTGATCTTGTGTTTGTCTGAGCCAATGTTGGAGCCTTGTAAAGTCTAAACTTATGTTTGAAGCTCATAATCAAAACTGTACAGGTATTCCATTATTGTGTGTTCTAGATTTATGTTGAATCGAAGTGATTATGTGTATTGTGAGTTATGGTTTAGTTGGTATTTGGTTTTGAAAATCTTTATTCTTTTTATAGATTGTCTGCTCGATAGGAGCTTGAGATTTTAATTTTAGTTTAAAGCCGATCTGGTAATCTCCGTGTAATCTCCTTCGTGTCGCTCCTTGAGTGCGATTAGTTTTTATGCATCTATCTCTTTGGACTGTATAACCTTCTTGAAATGGATAGGGAGAGAGAAATTGAAGTTAACCTATCCTTCTCTGTTCTGAGGGAACCCGTGTCGTGTGGAAAGCTTGACTATTTTTAATATTATGAGGGGACGGGAATTATGTCCTATAATGGGTCTGGTTGGTCCTTTGATCGTGGTAACATTTGAATAAATTTTGATGCTATGGGAAGTAGTATTACTCTCTTCAGACCTTCTTAATTGGTTTATTTGGTTTTGTTGGAAGTTGAATTCAAAACTAGAATATTGAATCTTGTTTAAAGTATATATATGTATAATATCTTTGTTCAGATAATTTTGTATATATGTTCTTGTTTTGGACATGAACTTCATACTTCTTGTATCGAGCTGTTAAAGCCATGTAATAATAATCCATTTCTTGAGTTCACAATTCCTTCTACACTTGTATATCTTCTATGTTTGTAGACTCTTATTCCTTGAGGGGATCATAGAACGAACCTCCGGGTTTTAGGAAGAGAAATGAATATGAACCATGGGGACAGTATACAGTTAGGGAATGTACTATGTATTTCTTTCTGAGATTTGAATTTTGTACTTGTGTTTGGTGAATGGAAATAGGATAACCTGCTCTCTAGTTTTGATTGGAAAGGTGCAATGTGCATATCATTAACTGGGAATTCAATTTTTTGTTCTCTTTAGGGAACTAACTAGAGATTTTCTAAGTTGTAATAGATAATAGATTTCATTTCATAGTATAAATTAAATGAAATATGGATTGGGTCCTTTGTGGTTTGAGATCCTTTATATGTTACTGTATAATTTCATTGACCAAACTTCTCTTTTATTGATTCTCTTTTGAGATGGGAATTTTCTTGTGGATTGGTTAAGAGATTTATTTCATTCGAGTATAGCTTGGATTTTTGGAAAGATTGGCTATAGAACTTTTTGAATTATAAACTACTAATATACTGAAGTTAGTAAAACTTTCAATTAGACTATTTTAATCTGCATGGATTGAATTGGGATTCACGTTTGGTTGTTGCCTCTTTATTTAAGGACTCCTTATTTTTTCATCTTTGGACTGAGGCAGTGATGTGTGTTTAAACCTAATTCTTTCCTTCAAAGGAATTGTGTCTGTGATTTAGATATGTATTGATACTCTTTTTTTATTATATGGAAAGACGAAGCATACTAATATGAGTTATGTTGTAACTAACCTCTTTACTGCTTGGAAAAGATAAAAGTGTATTTCTATTTCTATGGGTTTATGAAATAATTGAATGACAAGACTAGTTGACTGTTTAAAGTGATTGTTAAGATAAATTAAGTCTTGTGATATAATTTTGATGTTACAGATTATATTATGCTCTTTTCTTTATAATGAATTCAGACTCTCTTAATTGTTCTTCTTTCTGGATGTTATTACTTATGATTATTTATATGATGCCTATTAACTATTTCATAAAATAACAGTTGTTTTATGAAATAATTAGTAGAATGCACTTTAATTTAATGCTTGGTGATTATCATGCTCAGTTCATCAAACTGACCCGTGCTAGCAATTTTGCAGATGGACATCGTAAGTGATAAAAGAAAACAAGAAATTTCATGTTGTATTGGCTTATTTAATTCTGGATCTTATGTAAAGAGTTTCGATTCATTCCTGAGTTGTATTGAAAAAGAAAAGTTGTATTCTTTTTAGAATGAAGGTTGTTTGTTATACAGTACGCTTGAAATCTATAGCCTTGTAAATGTATAAATTTATAATGATGAATTGAAAGTTGAGATTTACTTGTATTGGTTGTGTAAATTATCTTGTATTATGAAGAGGATGGGAAAACTATCTTGATGATATTTTTCATATCTATTATATGCTTAATTCAGATAAAATTGATTAGTTGGTTAAAGGGAAATAATTGGATTCCCTTATTAAGATGCAGCTTGTTAAGTTGCATAAGATAACAATATTATCTAAAAAATTCTAGCATAGTAATGGAAGGTGTAAGGATTAGGAAGTAAAACTAAGAAATAATGAAAGATAATATGGGTATGACAAACCCTAACACTTAATCATGTAGAGGAAGATTCTTCCTCTCTAAAAGAAATGTAACCCAAAGAATGGTGATATGAACGTTAATCGTTAGACTTCATTTCTTAAAAAGTCTTCCTCTAGTTGAACCTATTTGGTTGCTACACCTTTGAATGATTAAGTTATATTTAATGGAACTTATGATATTGCTATCTTGTTTTGGTTAGCTTCTTATTATGCCAAGTAAAACGAACCTAGAAATAAATCATAAGTTAAGGAAGTTCTTTAATGGCTAAATGAATTAAATTTATAAAAGAACTTTCGGAGTGTTGGATTAGGGTTTAGCAGGGTTGTTGTAATCGGTGTAATAATCCAAATTAATAATGTATTAATAACCTCCTTGGGGTATGTACATTGTGATGAGGCAGTTTCTGTAGGATGCTGGCACACGCCAACTACAGGACTGTACCTTTAAGAAGACCAGGGTCTTCTCAAGGATACAACATTGCAGTTAACATGTGGTAACACCCTTCTGCATCGATCATCTAGATCTACACACAAATAAGGACTTGAACTTAGTTTATCTCTAGGTCAAGTTAGTGGCATGTTTAGGATAGGTAGTAGCTTTCAATGGCTCAGGTTACCTTGTCACATCTGGTTGACTTAGGTCAACCAAGTATGCCCATATACCCTAAGTCATTATGAGCATCTTCATATAATAAATTATGTTTCTAACCAGGGCTAGGTTTAAACCTTTGACAAGTGGACTAACGGTAGTCAGTAAAGACCATTCTTGATAACAAAGGAGTGAGGTGAAGGATGTATTCTGAAATGATGAGTATGTTGTCCAAGAATAGTGACATAAATAGTATGTTGAAAATCTTTGGCCAAAGTATCGCAAGCTGCTAGTTGTGTTGTCCTATGTCACCTAATTTAAAGCAATGTGATATCATATGAATATTAGTAATAAATATTGAGATATGTTCTTTAAAAAGATCACTCAGTACCCAGTTTAGGGTAGGAAAACCAAGTATATGAAGTATACAATAAGTATTCAATACTTAAAGTTAACATAAATAGATCGGTAGATCACCGAGTTATGAAATAAATAGATCGGTAGACCACCGAGTTATGAAATAAACAGATCGGTAGATCAATGAGTTATGAAATAAATAGATCAGTAGATCATCAAGTTATGAAATGAATAGATCGGTGGATCACCGAGTCATTTATAGCTGCATATGGTTATCTTTTTGAGATTGATTGGCATGGAATGTGTGTTCTAAATAATGCTTTATTTAGAACAGAGAACATTATGTAAAAAAAAATTCCCTTGTTTCTAAAGTCTTAAAATGGGAAAGTTACATGAAGCTTCCTGAAACAACTTGAACCATTGAGCAACCTTGAACACCACCTTACCTACATGTTCTTATACTCTCCCTTTTCCATCAATGCCATGTGACATCAATGACAATAACCACCAATTCTACAAGGTGCAACAATAATATTAGTTTTTATATGAGATGGATGGACCAAAGGAAATGATATCCCCAGTGTTTGTTTGATACATAAAATCCTTTTTGGGTCTACCGAGTTAATTGGGAGTGGGAATAGCATTGAGGGTAAGGAGTCAATAATCCCCCAGTGAGAGACGTTGATCACAGTGTCAAGGGATTCATCATTAGGCAACTTGGATACAAGTACAGAAGAACTAGTTGATGCTAATAAGCTCATTAATTAAATAAATAATTTCATTGTTTATATTTCCCCCTTGTTTGATTTTGAACACATTTTATGAATTTTTTAATTTAAAGTAGAGGTTGTGTGCATTTTACTGAATTAGTGCATAAATTTGTTCTATCAAGAAATTGTAACTAAAAATCCTTCAAAAGCACTCAATTTTGTGTAAAGATCAGTGAAAGAATCAATTTTGACTAGGATGAGGAGTTTTGGGAATAAATTCTAAAAGGGAATATCACTTTAGATTACCTCGGCTCACTTTAGAGTACCTCAACTCGCTTCAAAGTGTTCTATTTTTGGTCACTTCATAGTATCTCAATTTTCTTCAGAGTGCTCTATCTTGGCTCACTTTAAAGTTTTCTTAGTTCTCTTTAAGGTATCCCAGCTCTCTTTGAAGTCTCTCCGGGATGTTGTAGAGTTTGACCTTGGATTTTAGGATCTTTCCAACCTATAATAGAAATTCAGAAAAGATAGAATCTTTCCATCTCAAATCATACATCTAGTTCATGTTTACACATGCCAATTTTAGAATAAATCATGTAATCTATTTTTTCAATTGATTTCCTTAATCATCTCCACTATTTTATCTTTAAATATGGAGATGATTTGGAATCCCTATTTCTACTATCTACATAAATATTCTTCTTATAGTTGTAGGCATCCGTTGGATGTTGGATTATATGCTTCACGCTCATCGACTATAATAAGTTAGACAAAAAAGATATACTATTGTATGAGCTAAACTTTTGAAAGTAATAGAGATTACTTCTTTGGTAAATTAGTGTGTATCCATCATTCTGATCAATAAGAAATAAAGGGCCCACTCACTCTGAAACTTAGAGATCTTTTGGTACATTTTGTATCATCTGATTTATGTTGAGTTCTTTATGATTCATCCATATAATTGTTTGCATATTCATTTCTTAGTATAATCCATATTTATTCCTTTCTTTATATTAATTCATCTATGTCAGTTTCATTCATATAGTAGTTATTAAATGTTCTAAATGTTTTTCCCTTAATAGTTTTATGTGTTCAAAACTATAAGAACTTTCATTTCAAGAACTTCATATTATTTTACTTTCAATAATTCAAATTGATTTCAATAAGTGTGTTTTCCTTTAAAATATTTGTGAATTTAATTTTCAAGAAATTCAATTGATTTCAAGTTATGTGACAATTTAAATTCTTTAAGTTAACTAGTTTCATTCAATTCTATTGGTTTGTGTAAAACTTTATTGTAGCATAGATTAAATTAGAAATAGAAAAAAAAAACCCAAACAAAGGAACATCACCAAGAAATTATTAATTTCCTTAAAATATATGATTGTATATTGCCTTTGAACACTACCCTGGTTATAATGACATCAACAAGATTGATTAAATTTTAAACCAGCAATGAGGCTCATCAGATGCTTTAGGAGATGAATTTGTCTTAGGGATGAGCACGTCATTTGGTCAATATGTTATGTGACATGATTTAAATGGAGGGAGATCAGCGGGGAGTGTATGGATTTTCCCCTCATACTAATATTTAAGATAGTGGTGAAGAATGGATGGGACACAATGCATGGCTCGAATCCATGGTCATCCAAGTAACACATTATATTAAAACTCCCCCTCGATAATGTAGAAAATTTTGTGGAGGAGTTTTTCATTGATGAAAATGGAGAGGATAATTGTGCCCAAAGTCGGGTCAACAACATCATTAAAGTTGCAAAGGACCGTGGGTGATTAGGATACAACATAATTTGGAAGTTTGAGTTAATCAAAGGTATGGGATGAGATGAAATTGATGTTGGCACCATTTTCAATCATAGAACGCTGAATGAAGGTATCATTGATGTGGACGGTGATGAAAGGGGAAGATCATGATTTGTAGGTAAGATGTCAGGAATTTTGGAATCATCAAAATAGATGGTGACTGAAGTTTTTAGAGCTCCAAAAAGGATAATAAAAGGATGAGGCTCATCTGTGGTAATTGGGATACATTGCAAGGCTTCAAAGAGATCTTATTGATGCTTATGGGAGATTTGGATAAGCTCATAGAGATACATCATAATAGGGGCCTGATGTAAATTATTTTGTGATACTTTGTTCGATAACATCAAGCTTTTAGGTACATGGAGCAACTAGGATGGATACCTTAGCCTTGGATGAAGAAGAAAATGGGATAAGCTCACAAGAAGGAGTGGTGATGAAAACTTTGGGTTTAGGTTGGGTAGATGGTTGGGGATCATAAGGGAAAGAGCATGTGGTAATATGAACAATATTAATAATGAAATGGGGGCCTTATTTGGAAGAGGTAATGTTTCGAGCAGGGATTGTGACAAAGGATTTAGATGAAGAACCAGATTTAGAGGCTTTGGGAGGTGTAGGTTTGATTCGAGGGTTGCATGGGGATGCGAATGAGCTAGTAGATGGAAGAGAGTCATCTTCTTTAATAATAAGGTCATCCTATTCTATAATATTATGAATGATGGTTGGAAGATCCCTCAAATGTTCAGTATCATATCCAAGGGTACAATGATAGGCACAAATTGTGTTAGAATCAAACCACGTGGGTTTTTTTCCATGTTATTTGAAGGATTTTATGGAGGAAGGATGATTTAATATGCTTGAACTATGTGATGAAATGTTTCATTATATGACCCAATGGTGGTTTTATAAGAGGGGGGTTTGTGGATTATGGATTGAATAGTGGATGAAGGTAAATTAGGTTCCTTGCTCTTGTGAACCTTTATGGGGACCTTTGATTCTGATTTAGACTTTAAAGGAGGAGTGGATGCTTTTGATTCAAATTTAGATTTGGGAGAAAGGGTGGATGGTTTTGATTTGTATTTAGGCTAGGGAGGAGGGATGGATGGTTTTGATTTAGATTCAGTGAGGATGAATGTTTTAGGAGAAGGGTTTGGTCCCAAAATGGATGTGTGAGGTCCTAAGATAGAAGATTGGGCAATGTATGGTTTGGACAGATGAGGATTTAAATGAGGGAGCTCTAAATTTTTATGTGGATGAGTGAGAGAAGTTTTAGTGGGAATGCCAAGGTCTTTATATTTTTATTGTGGGCCTTATCCTTGATGGGGATGACAATAATTTAAATTGTGGGCTTGTCCTTGGGGGGAGGATTAGATTATTTGTACATTTTTAAGGATGAAAGGTCTCAAGAGGAAGATGGTTTTTAGACAATATGATTAGTAGGATGAGGAGGGATCCTATATTGTGTAGTGTTTCAAGGTGTTGTTATAGGAGTGGGTGGAGTTGTTGAAGATGAGGTGGAAATAAGGACATCCCCTGTGATAAACTCAAGGGGAGATGCATTTTGATAAAGGTTGGACGTGATGTAGGCATGGTCATAGACTCATATATGGATGTGGGTATAGGTATGGATATAGATGGAATTATAGATGTAGTGGTAGATGTTTAAATGGGTATGATATATGTGGGGATATAGATAGGTGTAGATGTAGGTATACTAGATGGGGAAGTAGTAGATGTGGGTGGTGGTGGAATATATGTAGGTATGGGTAGGATAGAATATGTAGGCATAGATGTTGAAATGGGTATGATAGATGAGGGAATAACGGAAGTGGGTAGTGATAATGAAACCGTACTTAAATTATTAATCATGTAGGCTTCGGGCGGCTGAGATATGGGCTGATTAGCTTTGTTATTGGGAGGATGATTAGGGAAGGGATGTTTGAAGACATCTAGGGGCTGAATAGGAGTGTTAGGATTTTCCAATTGAATTTCCCCATGATTGAGAGTTTTCCAAGATCCTTAAAGGTGTGGCACTTTTTTATATCGTGACTATGGACTTGGTGATGTTTACTATAGTGATCTTTGTGATACCATGTGGGTTTGGGATGTGATTCATTAATAGGATAGATAGGAGGAAGTTGGATGAGGCACTCAGCCATGATTTTTTCAAAGATAGAGTTATAGAATTCTCTGAGGGGGGTATAATTAGGAGTTGGCAAAGGAGCCCTTTGTGGAGGCTTAGCTTGGGATGTAGATGTAAAATAAGATTTGACTACGATGGAATTGGATGCATTTTTGGGATTGTCATTATGAGTGGAGAATTATTTAGTAAATTTGGTTTTTGGATTGTTGGATTGAAGTTTGAGATGACCTTGATCAAAGGCGTGTATTTCCAATTTGCGAGCCATGGTGAATTCTTCTTCGAAGGTTTGGAAAGATTATATTTTAATATTTGAGGAGATGTGCTTCATACATGATCTAGAAAATAGTTTGATAAGCTCAGTTTGCGGAATCGAGAAGGAAAATTAGTTGATTATGCCACATCACCTAGTAAAAAAATCTGTGATAGATTTGTCATCAAATTTCTTAATGGCGTAGATTTTGATAATTATAGTCATTTTATTTACCCTCAATAATAATTTCTAACCCCAAGTGCATCGGCATATCACCTAGTGGGTATTGAGTGCTCACCTGAGGCACACGCAGGCGTCGAGCCCCTCCTTTATGTGAGAATTGTGAGAAGGTTTTACCATTAATGGAGGATGAATTACATAATGAGAAATACATTTACGTAGTTAATCGAAAATTGGAAGGGACAACTTACAGATCCAAACATTAGTACATTACAGAAACTTAATAACAATGTAATAATCATTATAAACCAAATCTGAGCCATGGTATTCATATAACATGAGGGTTTACACCCTTAAGCATGATATGCATAACAAAATCATATGTGTGTGTGTGTGTGTGTGTGTGTGTGTGTGTGTGTGTGTGTGTGTAGATTCATTTAGAATAGTTCTGGTAGCCACATTACAATAAGAAGAGGTCATCACAAACCATACATGTTAAATGATAGAGACCCAACTCCTATAGATCTTCCCTTGTATGATACCCTGGCAATACCCTTCCATTTTAACCTCTGTTACAAGTCTTAGGGCCATACAAAGGCTCGTGACATCCCTCAAAATCCTTAGCACCAAGTGCTCTAAACCCAAGCATTATTACAACACTTTGTTACTCATCATCTTACTCTCTATGCATTCTCTTTGTCTATCTGTGTTTCTTCCTTGTTTTCCTCACTTCTGAACATTTATTTTTATAGGATCATCACCCACCACCATGCCTTCTCTTCTTAATATATTGTTTTCCAAGTTTCGATGTGGTCCTCCAATGGTGAATTCTTATCCCTTTGCTAACCCTCCACTCTCTATAATTATGTCTCCTAGGAATATTCCCTGCGTGGAATATCCTTTTTTTGACCTCCAAGGTTCGTGCCTATTCAGGTCCTCATGTTTTTCCTCAAGTGTCTTCACAATTCCAAAAATGGCTAAGTCCTTTGAACCTGTGTTCTACCTTTCACGAATGCCATGGTTTCAACTAAACCCTTATTAAACCCATTTTTCATGCACACTTTCCCCTGAGCACCCTTCTTCTTGATCATGTGCGTGTATGCCCTTTGGTACTTAGGCAATATTTCAAGGCCCAACATCACCTCACACTAAGTGTGTTCTCCATCCTTAGAAACATCATGCTTCTTCAAAGAGTAAAGAATAGTGGGACTGGTAAAAATTGAACGAAGAATGAAATAATGGAAGAATTTACTATTTTTATAGGAGGAGTGGGAATTCCTTCCTTAATGTTTCCTAAATCTTTTCCTAGGCATCCACCTCACCCTGCGCCTGCTGAAGTAGCTCACCCACTAGAGCACTCACCTCCTCAAAACTCAATTAGTTTCCCTTAGCATTCAATGTATCTAAAATTCCTTTTAACTTCTTGCTAAGGTCATCCAATGCATCCATTTTGTGAGTGACCTAGGGATATAACTCCTTAAGTAGATTCTTAATCAAACCCCGCAAGGTTTTGATTTCCTCCATCTTCTTCTCAACCTCGGCTAGGATTTTATCATGCTCCACCCTGTTTCCTTTGTTCTTCTCTTAAAAATCCTTTAGACCCTCCTCATGTGTAGAAACCAATATGTTTGCTACCCTGTCTCTGTCAATGTAATTTTCATACATAGCCTTATCCATTAGCATGGTAGTCTTTATAGTGGTAAGAGCTCAGAATACCAAGTAACTGTTTCCCTAATATTTAGTCTTTCTTCCTCCTTCTGGTGTGACAATGCATCTTCTACTGATTCCAATGTGATCATCCACCTTTCCGTGGAGAGGATGCGGGTCAAGTCTTTCAAACATTGCATGATTGACTCATATTTTTGCTAAGGTGGGGCCAAGTCTGGGTGCTTCAAGATTATGGCGTCTGAAATCATCTCTATTTTCTTATAAATCTGGTGCACATTTTCCTTCTCCTCCCTTAATTCATGCCTTAATTGTGTGCTAATAATCTCTGCCTACTTTAACTCCTTGTTTTTCTCAATAATTTCTTCATTTTTCTTTTCAATTTATTCTTCTAGGACCCTTACTCTATCATTTCTCCAAAAGAGCCTTGCCTCAACCTCTACTGACACCTTGTTGAGTGCATTAAAAACTTTCTCATCTAATAGTTTTTTATCATTCACAAGAGGGTTTACTCCCTTAGTATCTGGTATCTTCATCAATGCCTCTCAGTTGACCTCGAACTCAGGCTCATCAACTTAGGACTCAAAATCCCAAGACAGCATCTTCCTTGTGCATGGGTATGTACCCTCTTCTTCGAATGAAGACCATGCAAGGAGTTGGTTTGAAGGCATGGTACTTAGGAGTGCATACAATACCTTATTTGGATCAATGATATAATTCATTCCTTTCTCCTGCATCACTACCATACCCTTTCCTCCCATGCACACTACCTTTAAGAAGCTTACTACCAGGCTGGGATCTCCACCCATGCTTCCATATACCTTTTCTAAACTTTCACTTTCCTCCACCTCCTTGAGCACTTCTTTGGCACTACGCTCCACCTCTTGTTCCACTAAGTCTTTTATTATCCCTACTACCTCCCTTTTCTACGGAATCTTCTATCTACTCCTTGGTAGGTTTAGATTCCTTTGATCCTTCGTGTTGACTTCCTCACTTTCTCCCTTTCTATGAGTGCCTCCTTCATCCTCATCCTTCTCTCTATTTCCCTCCTCCTCTGAGTCATGTACTTCATACACAGGATGGTCTTGAGCCTCACCGCGCTCATTTTCATCCTTTTCACGCTTGTTGGCCTCCATGCTCTTTGTTTCTTCTAAGTCTTCCCTTTCTGTTACTTTATGCTTCTTCCTAACTAGTGATTCCAGTATAAGAGACTCTTCTTTTTCTTCTTCAATAGGTGATATGCATGACTACGGTCTACCCTCTATGGCTCTTGTAATGAAATGATGAATACAATGAGGTTACCTATTGCAATTAGATATGAATATCAGTAGGTTTTATGTATATTTCATTCATAGAAGTTCTCTTTCCTTTCATGCTATGAATGAATTGTTGTATCTTTCTTTCTATTATAATATATGTTATGGATTATTTTAAAACACTCGGTCTAAAGAAACTACAAGGATCTAAAGGCCGTTCTTAGCCCTATGATTCTTATATGTCTAAACTTATTTCTTGAATACTCTTATACTACTCATAGATGAATGCTTCCCACTTAAAAGAGAGACTCGGCATCCCCGCGTGCCTCGGGTGAGAACTCAACTTCTGCTGGGTGATAGGCCGGCATGTATGGGATTTCTTCCTTTTATAGTTGTATGTAAAGAGTAATGACAGATTGGTTAACATTGGAAAATGTTGAATCATGGTTCAAGAGCACGGAAGATGAATTTTCCTAGAGATTTAGCACTGGACCTGAGTTTAATACATGTAGATGGGTAGAAGAGAATCTCTACCATGATCTGTATGAGACTTTTTTCTGCTACTTCCCAGTAGATTTATATGGATGGCTTTTAGCCTATGCATCTAGATCAAGTTGGCATTATGGATTGTGGATGTGGACTGAAGAAAACTACCAGAGGTTGTAGGATGTTGATCTGAAATGGACCCATGCTGTAGATCATTGGTGGAGAGGAGTACTAGCTATCTACACTCTGGAATAATCCATTTCTACTTATTCTTACCCAGAGATTTTTGAGTTTCAATTTTTGTGAGAACTTAGAGGGGTGTTTCTACGTGTTATTCCTCTAGTTATGAAGATATTAATGGTTACCATGATTTTATAGGCGCTCTGAATGGCTGGCTAAACCATTCTAAGTGCTGGGTAAGGAAGCTCAGGTGGAGGAAGATGGTAGATGAGATGATAGAAAGGGAGAGGGAAGAAAGATAGCTCAAGTATGGTGAAGCGTGTGAAAGGGAGACTAATAGGCAATGTGAGGCTACTAGTGTGATGTATTTATGGAGACAGATGTTATGGGAAGGAGTTGAGGTTCATGTGGAGGATGTGGAGCCTAAGCAGTCTGTGTTACCCCATCTTGGCAAGCACATAAGGGATACCCCTTTAGCTTCTGGTGAGATCTTTTCATATGGAGAAAGGAGATTCATTTGGCACATATCTAAACCCATCCAATGATCGAGCCTTGGTGCTTGGTTTTCCTGAATCAGGAAGAAGTATTGACCCAGTTGAAACTAGTGGAAGAGACAAATTCATGCCTACGACTTACAATTTTACATTCCCTTCTTCTATGGCTACATATATTATAGTATTCAGAAGAGTTTTTAGACAAGGGGAAAGTGTACAAGCTTTTGGTCTCACATCAGGGAGTGGTGCGGGACAAAGTAGCGGTAGTGTGGCACTATCACAGACTATCAGCACATAGTTTAGTGGGACCATGGGGGTGCTTGGCATAGCTCCTACAATCCCTATTGGACCTAGTGGTTCTGGTGGATCTGGTGTCTCTATAGGTACATGACCCTGTGGACCTGGTGGATCAGGTAGTGGAAGAAACACTAGAGGGAACCAAGGCTCTGGAAAAGGAGCCCAGCCACCATCTCAAGTATTCTTTGAAATGTCTCTACATTTACGAGATTACATGGGCATTGAGGATGTTGCAGAACATGTTCACAAATGTGAACTGCTATGGCATGAAAAAGGTATCACAACCCCACAATGAAAGGCTAGTCAATTTGTAACCATGTTGCAAGGGTGCGCGCATAGATGGTATAGAAAGTATGAACCTCATCAAATGGTGGTGGATTATACTGTCTTAAAAAATGCATTCCTGACAGAGTTCCACATTCCTGAGTTCGAGCAAAAAAGCATTAGCACTTTGAAGGAGATACAGCAAGGAATGGTAGAGAGTGTGTGGGAGTATGATGAGTGCTTTAAAACTATCTTGTCTAAGTTTTCATATGATATACATCCTTCTCAACATGCACAATGGTTTGTTGGAGGATTGATCACCCCTTTTAGAAGGGCCTTGTCTCATAAAAATTTTACAGATCCATGCAAGGTATTGGAGACTGCCTTGCACGCTAAAGTTGTTGGTAGTATTGATACTGGTTTTAGCCCATTCTTAGAGGTTTAGATTGTTGTTATGGCTAAGCAGTTGGAAAAGCTATCTGCAAACTCAGTCCATGAGACTCACAATGTTTTATGGTACACAGATTGTGAAATAGAGGGGCACGTTAAGGATAATTTCCCCTAGAGGATGGTACGCACTATGATAGTAGATTGTGAGATTTTTCATGGGGACCATGATGCAAGTAGATGTCCCTTACTGCAGCGTGCGATCAGGAAGAATTTATCTTGTTATTGCAATATTTACACCTCCATAAACCATGATACTAAAGACTATAGGTTCATTAATCAGATACATGAGGCCATTGATCATGGGGTGTGCTAAACCAACATTACCAGTGGTTTGAAAAATTATGATCACCATTATGAGGAGTGTGTAGATGGGGGTGCACGTGGAAGGGGTTTTTGAGGAGGATTCTGTGGATGAGGTAACCATGGAGGAAGAATTGAGTTCTCATGTAGAACATGTTTCAACTGTGCATCTACAGAACATTACAAGCATGAGTTCCCAGACTTGTTGCATTTCTCATGGTGTGGAAAGAAGCATAAGTATGAGGAGTGCCCATAGTTATATGAGCATATGAATCAGCAACACCAGAAGGAAAAAGGCACTGTGATGGTCAACATCAAGAAGGTAGACATACAATGGATGCCTTAGGTAACACGGGATGAAGGTTTGGATCCTGTCTTGATAAAAACAAGGGAAAAATCCACGCGTGTAAGGGAATTACCAAGACAAAAGATCCTGGTTTCAAGAGAAGAGGTTGTTCATGGAAATTATCCAGACCCTTCGCATCAGAAGGAGATATATCAGGACACCATGGATGTTATTCAAAGCTTGCAAGGGGAGATCCAGTGTCTCAAGGAGCAATCCAGGAGGGAGGAACAAGGAAGAAGAATCAAGGCGTAGAAAGATGACCTGGATGAGGTCAAGGAGGTGTGAAAAATGCTAAGGCATGAGAACATCATTCCTTTGCTAGGATCCTAGTTGAGAGAGAAGGTACCATGCACCAAAGGAGAGCACAAGAGATAGGTCTTGCACATGAACCTTCCCCCTCACAGCCTCGACTATGACAAGGAGATTACATTGAATGCAGTTATAGATGGATGGCTCCTCAACAATATACTCATTGACACTAGTGTGGAGGTTAATGTTTTGACTTTGGATGCATGGCATCAGATGGGGAGACTTGCATTACAGCCATCTTCAAATGTGTTGTACATGGAAAACAAGACTAAGGAAATTCACATCGGTGTCTTGAAGGATGTGGCTATTACTATTCAGGTAGCCAAGTTTACTGGGGACTTTGAAGTCTTGGTGATTGCCGAGGTAAAAAATTTCCCAGCATTACTTGGGTGCCCTTGGTGTTACAAGAACAATGTAGACCTTCGATTCAACAAAGGGTACATCAGTTTCAAGAACAAAGAGGAGTGGGTCATTATACCCCTGGTTGATGGGAATTCAGCACCCTACATTGAACCATTGGGAGAAGAAGTTCTAGACAAGATTTATGTGCACTCAATCAAAGACCCTGAGATGGTACACCCTAATAACGGGGTTATCCAGTTTTAAGATGCTCAGTTAGTGAGTGATACCACCAGCCTGGCATGTGACTGACAAATTAATGAGATGGTATTTGATAGGATCGGTGACCAAGGTAACAAAGGTATGCATAGTTCAGCACCTTAGAGGAAAAGAACTGCCCAAGTACTCAGGAGGAGCCTTCCCTAAGATCTCTCTACAGGAAATAGAAGCTCAATGGAAGAACGAGAAGGAACAGAGGGAGATGCTAAGGTACGTCTTGCTCGGCATAGCATCTCATTGGTGGGCCACACATCAGGAGAGCCTTTTAGAGTGGTGTGAGGTAAGGATTTCTCTCTATCATATTTTCTAGAAGTAATGTACCCACCATCATCAGGGAGTACCATGGGAAGGATCCCACCTCTTTCCATATCTAGAAATGTGAACGGGTCTAGAGAGAAGGTGTGGAAGCCTTGCCACCATCCCTCTGGGTGCATAAGTTGTATTCTACACTGCAGGGTTATGCACACACATGGTACATTCATTCGGAGACATGCCGCTAGACAAGGAATTGACAAGAGCTCATGGATGATCTTATTCAAATCTTTGAGTATTAGAGTACCAAGCCATAGATTGATAAGGCCTTGTAGGGTATCAAGCACCTTACCATGGGGGATAGTGCCAAAATGAAAGATAGGTTGTTGGAACTACTAGGTGAACTAGGATTGGAGGTGCACTTCGAAGAGATTAAAGAAACAAAAGAATTACAACTTGAGTGCACGTGTTTGGAAAAAGAGAAGGGAAAGTTAGTATATGTGATTGATGGAGAGGAATCGGAAAGCTTAGATGTTAGCCATTCTGTAGGAACGTGTGAGGTAGTGGACAGTGTAGATTCTCACGCCTACCATGAGCCTTTAAAGATGAAGAAAGTTAACATCGGTTCAGAAGAAGAACCTAAGGAAGCTATTATTGGATATTATTGGATGGAGAAGGAAGAATCAAATATCATTGATCTGTTCCATGAATTTGAGGATTTATTCCTACGCAGGTACCATGAGCTAAAAGGCATTCACCATTCCTTGGGGGAGATGAAGATAAAACTAAGGGACGGTGCACGCCTGGTTAGAAAAAAGCCCTACTGGATGAATCCTAATTTACGTGTGAAGGTTAAGGAGGAGATAGACAAGATGATAGCTTCTGGGATCATTGAGGCAGTGGAAGAATCGGAATGGATAAGTCTAATGGTAATTAGCATCAAGAAGGATAGGCGGATTAGAATTTGTGTGGATTATAGGGAATTGAATGTAGTTTGTGTCATTGATCCATTTCTGACCCCCTTCACTGAATAAATTTTGGAAGGATTCATTGGGCACGAAATCTATTCCTTTACAGATGGATTTTTAGGATTCCACCAAGTCCGGATTGCAAAGGAGGACCAGGAGAAGACAACTTTCACCACCAAGTGGGGAATTTTTACATATACGGTCATGCCCTTTGGGTTGAAGAATGCACTTGTTGTTTTTTCACGCATAGTGGTGCAAGCATTCCAGTAATTCATTCATAAGTTTCACTAGGTTTATTTGGATGATTGGACAGTATATGGTCTGGTTAATGACCATTGTGACAACTTGAGATTAATGTTTGAAAGGTGTAGGAAGTTGAGGATATCCCTCAGCATTAAGAAGTGTGTGTTTACTACACCCTTTGGGACTTTATTAGGGCATATCATATGTAAGGAGGGCTTGTTGGTAGATCCTAGTAAGGTTGCAGTTATTGTGGGGTTAAGGGAACCTACAAGCCAGAGCGCAGTGCGTGGATTCCTTGGGCATACGGGCTATTACAAGAAATTAATTAAGGGATATGCCAAGATCACCATGCCCTTAGAAGAGCTTCTTAGACACAAAAGTACCTTCCATTGGGGAAAGGTGCAGCAGAGGGTGTTTGATACAGTAAAATATAGGCTTATTACCACGCCTATTTTACGATATCCCACTTGGGACAAGCCCTTCCATGTCCATGTAGATGCATCAGGAACCACCATTAGAGTAGTGCTTGCACAACCAAGTGAGAGGATTGTTGATCATCCTCTCTGTTTTGCAAGCAGGAAGTTAACACCAGTAGAGCATAATTATACCACAACCGAGCATGAGGCATTGTCAATGATCTATGCACTTTTCAAATTTAGACAGTATCTACTGGCGACACCCTTTGTATTCTACACTGACCATATGGCATTAAATTATTTAGTAAACAAGCCCATTCTTCAAGGGTGGATATGTCGATGGGTGTTGTTGTTTCAAGAGTTTGAGTTCATTGTTGTAGTGAAGCCTGGAAAAAGCAATTTTGGACCTGATCATCTGTCAAGAATTGATTCAGGAGAGGACGCACAAAGTATTGAGGAAGCAATGTCAGACACACAACTGTTTAGATTGTGGTGCACACCCTCAGATTTAGAAGAGATTGTTGTATTGTTAAAAGAAGGTGTGGTGCCATATGGGATGAAGGTATTAGAAAAGAATCAGTTGGCCATATGCACCACGCCCTACATGTTGATTAGTGGAGACTTATACAAATTGGGATGTGATGAATTTCTGCACAAATGTGTGTTAGAGCATGAGTGCCTGGCCATCATGGAGGAAGCACATGAAGTGTGGATGGGCATATCACAGGTGATGCCACCGCACGTAAGATTTTAATGGCAGGTTTATGGTGGGAAACCTTCTACAAAGATTGTAGGGATTATTGTAAAGCATGTGACCACTGTCAACGCATTGGCAAACTAGGAAGGAGGGATGAAATGCCTTTGCATCCTATTCCTAGTGTGGAGCCTTTTGAAAAGTGGGTGATAGACTTGGTAGGATCTATTACACTAGAAATGCATAGGACTGGGTCACGTTATGTCATCACTTGCATGGATTATCTCACAAGGTGGGAAAAGGCAGCCCCAACTAAACATTACACGGGTAGCAACAGAGGTAAGGTTCCTATGGGAGAACATTATCACAAGGTATGGATGCCCTTTGAGTTTGACCAGTGATAAGGGTATGTATTTTCTGAATGAGACCGTAAGGATCCTGCTATCTGAGTTCATGGTGGCTCATCATAAGACTACGCCCTATCACCCACAAACAAATGGAACCATGGAAGCATTCAAAAAAATACTGAGTCATACCTTGACCAAAATCTGTGATGTTGGAAGACAGGATTGGGATGACAAGGTATCAATAGTTTTATGGGCTTATAGGACTATGTATAAAAGACTAAATAAATCCACACCTTTTCAATTAGTGTTTGGCATGGAAGCTATTTTTCCAGTTGAATTATGTTACCTTCTCTACGAATAGCGCACGCATGAGGATTAACCAATAAGCAAATCCTGGAAGAAATAATTGATGAAATAATGAAACTGAATGAGAGACGATCACTTGCCCGTTGGAGCCAAATAGTGGAAAAGGTAAAGTAAAAGGCTTGGCATGATTGCCATATTAGAAACAAGAAGTTTGAGGTTGGGTATATGGTGTTACTATATGATTCCAAGTTTCTATGCCATCCTGGAAAGTTGAAAGTCCATTGGCTAGGTCCCTACACAATCTCATACATCCTTGATTCAGGCGCGTGCCAGTTACAAGTTCTGGATGGAACGAAGTTGCCTAAACACTTCAATGGTAGTAGGTTGAAGCCCTAATATAAATAAGTCTTCTTGGTGTTTGTAAATAAGGCAATTTTTCCAGGTAGTTTAGAATTTTCCTTTATGCTTTTTCCTTTCCTTGTGTTTCCCTTTTGCGTTGTTTTTTTGTTTTATGCCTTGGGCGTCGGTAACCTTATTGCTATTTTTGGAGAATTTATGAGTGCACAGAGGACCACGCATTATTTAAGTGTGGGGTGGATAAAATTGAAGAAGCACATGATTAAAATTACCAAGGAAGTTGTGTTGAAGAGCCTTGTTGAGTAGCCCAATTGAAAGAGAGATGAAGAGAAAAGATAGAATGGTTGGTGCTAGGGTAAAGCGACTTATAGATCCCACATACAAAGGAAAAGGAAGCATAGTTAAAGAAACAGGAGGTAGGTGAAAGCAATAATCTAGACAGAAGAAGTGCCTTCGGCACATGTTGAGCATGCGTAAGAGTATCCTATCAGGTTGGAGGCATTTTCACACAGGAAGGACACGTGAGTTAAAGAGGGTTTTTGTGTAGGAAGGGTGTGTGAGTGAAGGCACTGAAGATGGGATTTTTTTTAAAAAGCCTCATTAAATGAACAAAGTACAGGGTAGGTAAAGTATCATTTAATGACTAGAACAAGGAAAAACTATAAATAGAGGGTCAAGGCACTCTCATTTTACTTTACGAAAATGAAGAGTTGGAGATATAAGCAAAAGATATAAGCTAGGGTTTTTCATATTCAATCAATTGGAAGATCTATGTGATTAAAAACTTGAAGAGCTAGTTTGAGATTACAAACTAGAAGGAAGGAATTACACGGGTGTGGAAAGAAGTGAAAATACGTTGTCTTGTGAAGAATTTATCAAGGTTAGGGTTCAGCAAACTAGGGCATGGGTTTAGGATAATTGTATCGTGGATTTGAGATCAAAGGTTGGGAGAAGGAAAGTAGAGTAACATGGAGAGAATTAGAGTCATAAAATTACCTCGACCATGGCACCCAAGAAAGGAAAGGGAAAAGCTAAGGCTAAATAACCAGAACCCAAGGTAGATAAAAATGAAGAATGGTATGTAAAAATGCAATACCCAAACAAAGTGATGATGGGGAAGGAATGGGAATCCCATTTGAGAATCATTTCAGTCAGTGACTATAATCACCACACCAACACTATAGAAAAGGAGATGTCATTATAATTGGTACACCCAACCAACAAGTGAACACCTGAAGGTTTGCCTATCTACAATGATAACGTAAAGGTCAAGCTAGCAAAGGCAGGGTTGTTGCAGCTCTACGAGTTTCCTTATTTTGGGAAGCTGGATCACTTGTACTAGTGGTTGATGTCTCAGATGCATGAGGACTACTTCCACTTTGTTGGGTGTAATATGCGCATGACTCCCCAATTTATTGCACAGTTTACAGGCCTCATATGCGAGGGAGATAGCCTGGAAGATGACCTTGGTGACAACGAGGCTATTTAAGAAACCGTCACAGAGTACACCTGGAAGAAAGGGTCGTAGTACTATGACATCTCAGACATCAAGGACCCCATTATGAAGATGGCCACACACTTGGTAATGAAGCTGAATGGCCAAGAAAGGTGGACGTAAGTCAACAAGCCATGGCTACATGTCTGCAGGAAGATTGCAGAGGGGGCTATTTATAACTTATCCACATACATTGCTAAGGAAATTGTAAAGTATGGGAAGGAAGGGGATGAGATCCTCTTTGGTAATGTCCTTCTCACCGTAGTGTTTACAGAAATTGGAGTGACAGATGCACCAGATAAGTTTGTGTGGGAGTACCCAGCCGAAGACCTTTCACCCGTGAAGAGGTTTGAAAAATATGCATGTGATAAAATGATGGCTCCTCACAAAGCACAGCTTTAAAAATGGTATACATGCTTGAGAAATGCATTCGGGGTGGAGTGGAGGATCCCTGAACAACTCCCAGTAGCCACACAAGGAGAAGCTAAGTTCACAATTTACCAGCACTACTACTTGGGCAGGTTCAAACTTGTTGATGAATCATGTAGCCCTTGGTGTAAATTTCCTTTCGCGTTCACTACCCAGTACTTCCAAGCGAGAGTGAATAGATTTAAAGAATCAAAGAAGCTAAGGCTAGAGCTAGGAAATTTAGACCGGGAGCACAAGGATATGAGGAAGAAACTGAACTATCTTGGAGGTAACCACATGTACGTGGAGAAGTACGTGTCGCATGAGATCCATATGACTAGGCCAATAACACTTCCTATCATTGGAGGATCCACAAAATGTGCATACATGTACATAAGGCCAAAGTTTGAGAATGGTGTGTACTTGGTGGATGAGATCTCAATACCTGAAGACCCCTTGGGAAAGAAGAAGTCATCATCTAAGAAGAGGGGCAGAGGAGAGGAATGAGCATGAAGTGTGTTGACTGCTCAGACAGTGAGCATGCCTTCTACGAGTGCCAAGCCAAGCACCTATGTTTAGAGAAAGAAGTCTCAGGTAAAGGAGAAGATGCCAGAAGTATAGGTGCCCGAACAACCCACCACCATGGAGGAGTCACAAGAGGAAGAAGAGAAGGCAGAATCTCCTGACAAGAAGATACCTCTCAGGAAGAAGCAAAGGGTGGATGAAGAAGCTGACTCAGAGGTGACCGAAAACTTGGAAAGATACCTAGGAGAAGGAGAGGATGAGAGTGAAGGAGGTGGTGATGAGGACAAAGAGCCAAAGAAAGACAAGGAACCCCTGGAACCTCATGTATTTAGTGTTTATGACTCAAACAAAGAGAGTGGGGATGAAAAGAAATATTTCATATTTACACGACGAAGAGGTACATAAGGTGATGAGGGCACTGAAGATACAAATACAGATGAGAAGGATTCCATGGAGAAGTAAGGAGATATAAGTCTTACCAAGGAGCAGATAACTGAAGTGGCAGAGTGAGAAGTGAATAATATGCTCGAGGTCCTTGTAGAATAGGAGTTAGATCGTAGCGTAGACATGGTACTTAGGGAATGGAAGGAGGAGAGCATTGAAAAGGGACATGACAATTATCTTCCCCAAAGGCACGCACTCGAGTAGAAGAAATCTAGATGCATAACAGAGGTAGATAATGGGATATGTGGATGATTCAAGGAAGGTGCTACATGCAAGGTTCTAGAGCATGGTACCCACTAAGAGACTTATAGCCATGGGATCGTTCAAGAAGGAGGGTGCATACCCCAGGACCAAGAAAATGCTTTCTTTAGCATTTGAGTCCCATGTTGATGAGCCAGACTTTGAGGTTTGCCAAAAGGCACTTATCACATTGCCAGAGTCTAAGGGAGACAACCCCTTGGTAAATGCCTAGGAACTCTTAGATGAGAAGGTCTGTAACGCACTCAACAAGGTCATAGTCGAGACAAAGGCTAGGATCTTTACGTGCAATGATAGTATAAAAGCGCTAAAGGGAAAGCTAGGGAAGAAAGAAGAGGAGCTGGTAGAGAAGGCCAAGAGATTGAAGCAAGAAGAACTAATCAGCACGCAGCTGAGGCACAAGCTAAAGGATGAGAAGACAAAGGTTCATGAAGTATACAAGAAGGTGGAGTCTATTAAGAGCACCATCATTTTAAAGCACCCAGACCTAGCGCCACCCATGAAAAAGTACGCATCCATTCTAGAATGCTTAGAAGATCTAACACAGACCACATAGATGCAATACAAACACTATACACAGGTAACCAAACTGCAATAAGAGATCAAAATAACAGCAATGAATACATGAGAGGGTTGAGAATCAATCACAAACATATATATATTGCTCAAGAGTCAATACAGTACATTACAGCGGCCAAGAGGCAAAAAATGGAATTACAATCCATATGGGAGGTTTGAAAAGATCCACAAATTCTCCTACAAGCAGGGAAGAAGGGAGGATGCAAAACAAGAATGTCCAACGTGTTAAAGGAGCTCCTCTTTACAATATATACTAAGAATCAGAGAAGAAAGAGAGAGGAAAGTCGAATCTACCACAACCACTTCTAGATACATTTAAAATCATCTCATTATGGTAGAAGCGGCGGCTTTTGGAAAAACGGTGAGATGTCTAACAGGAGCGGCGAGCTGTCTGCTGCATTAAAGTTGGTTGTTGAAGCATTACTTCTGTCTATCACCACGTGTCAGAGACATTTTCTTAATTTTCTCCCTCCAAACAGCACCAAAATGCAAGATTGATCCTATAATCATGTAGAGAATTTCAACATCTTTCCGTTGATATCAAGAACATGCAAATACGAGCTCTGGATCGAAAGATATGATGATCTGAAGATTTAGGGCACAAAATAGTTGAAAACGGATTTTTAAATTTCTTTTCCCACGCTCTGCCATCTAGACGACACGTGGCGGGCTCTGATTCGCTGAGCAATTCCCTCTCTCCACCTTTTCATGGGTTTTTCTTGTGGGCCCCTTAAACTTGGACATGTGGCACTATTTCATTGGTTTGGATCAGTGCTCGAAAACTCGCCCCTTTGACTTTTTGGACCTTTTTCCTTGACAACACGTGTCATGCTGTGATTCATCCACGGGCCTGCCAGATTTTCACGTCCACCGCGTCATTTTCACGGAAAAATTCTTCCGGTTCACCCGAAATGGGCTTCCACGTCCCCTTTCTACCAGTGACACGTGGCATTATCTGATTGGCTTTCGGCTCCTTCGGTTATCTGCGTCCCACTTGTCCTTGTGCTAAAATTTTCCGTTTCGGCCAAACCGGCTGGTTCACATCCTCCACGCACTCTCAGCCCAGATGTCCCAGTGTGAAATTTTCTTGTTTCAGCCAAACCGGCCGGTTCGGGTCTTCCCCATACTCTTGTCCCGCTTGCTCTTGGTGAAGGACTTGGACAAATTTTCTTTCTTTCGGCCGATTCAGGCATTTCACGTCCATTTGTCCCAGATGTCCCTTTGCTTCGCGGGCCGCCTGGAGGTGTTTTGGCCAAACTGCGCCTTGGTGTCCCGCATGTCCCAAATATTTCTAGGACAAGGACTTAGCCGATTTTGACAATTTTTTCTGGCCCAGGCTTATTTTCTGCAACTTCTCGCATTCTCTCAGAGCTCGTTCTTTTTCAGCCTGGGACTTGGGAATCCCCTTTCTGCCAGTGACACGTGGCATTATCTGATTGGCTTTCGGCTCCTTTGGCTATCCGCGTCCCACGCGTCCCTTTGTCCCACTTGTCCTTGTGCTAAAATTTTCCGTTTCGGCCGAACTGGCTGGTTTGCGTCCTCCGCACACTCACGGCCCAGATGTCCTAGTGCAAAAGTTTCCTGTTTCGGCCGAACCGGCTGGTTCGGGTCTTTTGCATACTCTTGTCCCGCTTGCTCTTGGTGAAGGACTTGGAAAAAATTTCCTTCTTTCGGCCGATTCGGGCATTTCACGTCCATTTGTCCCAAATGTCCCTTTGCTTCATGGGCCGCCTGGAGGCATTTAGGCCGAACCATGCCTTGGTGTCCCACATGTCCCAAATATTTCTAGGATAAGGACTTAGCTGATTTTCACAATTTTTTCTAGCCCAGGCTTATTTTCTGCAACTTCTCGCATTCTCTCAGAGCTCGTTCTTTTTCAGCCTGGGACTTGGGAATCCTGATGTATGTTATCAATTCAACCCTGGGGGTGAAATTGGATAACAATTTGGTGACTCAGCGGGGTCATCTACCTGCTAGATGAAAAGACCAGTGGCCTTTTAGCGATCCATTGGGCATGGAGTCATAAGCAATGACCTGAAATGAGCCTGATACTGTAACTCCTTCTACGAGAGCACGTTGAACTATAAAAACTCAATCCAGGAGCAACAAAACCTATGCCAAAGCACTTAGGGAAACTGAAACCTAACTACAACAAGACAATGTGCATACGCACTTAGAGTAATTGAAATCTAGACTAATATTTACAAGGGTGAACCTTTTATTTCCAGTAGCAATGTTTGAGATAGATTCCATTTACTTGAATCTGTAGTTCTTCACCGTCCAATGAGGCCAATTGGAAAGCATTGTTGCTCTTGCACTTTGTGACCATGTATGGGCCACTCCAAATAGCATCAAATTTTGAATGCCTTCCCGGTTTTGCTCTGTCCACATCCCATTTCAACATTAGATCTCCAACTTGAAAAGATCTATCCTTGGCCTTTCTATCAAAGGTTTTCTTGATCAAAGCTTGATCCTTTTCCATTGCTTGGGATGCCTAATTTCTGATCTCTTACAGCTCCATCAACTCTACATATCTCACCTCCATGGGCTCAAATTCAAGTAACTCCAGTTGCTTCATGAGTTCCAATGTTGGTAACTCAAGTGACATGGGCAAGATTGCCTCTCTTCCATAGACAAGCCTGAATGGAGAGTTACCTGTGGATCTTTTGGGAGTGATCCTATCAGCCCATAAGGCTAATTTCAGCTTGGTGTGCCAAGACTTCTGATTCTCATCAAGAGTTCTCCTAATGATCCTTAACAATTTCTTGTTTGTAGAATCGGCCTGGCCATTACCCTGAGGGTAATAGTTCGATGAAGTGCTCAGGTAAATACCGTTCTTGACGGCCTACTCAGTCACCTTAGATCCAATGAATGCCAATGCATTATCAGAGATTATTGTGGTAGGTACACCAAATCTGGTTGTTATTCCCTCATAAAAGTCTAGGATGCTAGACTCATTTGCCTCTTTGAGTGCTATTGCTTCTGTCCATTTGGTGAAGTAGTCGGTGGCTGTCAAAATCCATTTATGCCCTTGGCTTGAATTGGGGTTAATGACTCCAATGAAGTCCAAACCCCATTGCATGAATGGCTGGTCAACTGAGATTGGATGCAATGGAAGGGCAGAAAACTTCTCTTTTCCTGTGAAGAATTCACAATTCTTACACCTCTTGATCCATGCATAGCAATCACTGAAGATTTTAGGCCAATAATAACCAGCCTTCATGATTTTTAGAGTTGTCACTCTTGGTGCAAAATGGCCACCAGCTGGTCCACCATGAAACTCTTCCAACACCCTTTGAATCTGATCTATGCTAATGCATCTCAGCAGCACTCCATTCACATCTTTCTTGAACAAAACTCCATCAACAATGGCATATGGAACAGCCTGCAACCTGAAGTATCTCCTTTGGGTCTTGTTCATCTCCAGGGGGCACTGGCCTATACCTAGGAAGTGCATAATATCTTGTGTCCAGCAAGGAGTAGGGGAAGCATCGTCTTCTTCTTGATTGCCACTTGGCTCATGATTGTCCTGGACTGTCAAAACAACCTCTTCTTCGTTGCATACTTCCTTTTGCTTCCCCAAAACCAGTTGCTCACACAGTCCTTTCCCTCTTACCAACTTGGTGATCTTGATATCAATGTCATACTCCATGACACGGGTGATCCAACCTGCCCTTTTCTCATTCAAATCCTTGTTGAGGAGGAAGTCTTTAACTCCAGCATGTGAGACCAGCAATTGGACCTTGTTGTTTGAGACTAAATGCTTGAATTTCTTCAAGCTTCTGATTACTGCAAGTACATGCTTTTCAATAAAAGAGTACCTCACCTCACAGTCATCTAGGCTCTAGCTGAAAAAGGCAATCGGCTGCTCATCATTATCTTTGTTCTGCTATACCAGAATGGCAGAGATAGTGTCATCACCTCCAAATGCATAGAGGATGAAATCCTTGGAGAAGTCTAGGTTAATGAGAGTTCGTGCTTGAGAGATAGCTTCTTTGATTGCCTCAAAACTCTCCTTGCCTTCTGTTGTCCACTTAAAATCCATGCTCTTCTTTAACATTTTGGTGATGGGCTTGACAAGGGCTGCAAAATATGGGATAAACCTGCAGACAAAATTGATCCTTCCCAAGAAACTTTGAAGATCCTTCTTGTGACTTGGCAATGGCAGTGCTCTTATGGCTTCAACTCTCTCTGGGTCAGTTACCAGTCCCTCTTTCGAGACAATATGGCCAAGGAGCTTTCCTTCATGTGCAAGAAAGATGCACTTCTTGGGGTTCAAAGACACTCCAAACTTTCTACACCTCTGAAACACTTTCCTGAGGTGAAAGAGATGGTCTGCTACATTCTTGGAGAATACAGTGATGTCATCAAGGTATATTAGCACTATCTTGTTGATCAAGCCCTTGAACACCATGTCCATTGCCCTTTGAAAGGTAGCACCAGCGTTTGACAGCCCAAATGGCATCTTCTTGTAAGCATACGTGCCCCATTTAGTTGTGAAGGTTATCTTGAATTGGTCCTCTTCTTTTACCATCACCTGATTATACCCTGAGTAGCCATCTAGGAGAGAGAATCTCTCTGAACCGGATACTACTTGCAATATTTGCTCCATGGAAGGGAGTGGATAATGATCCTTGAGAGATGCCCTATTGAGGTCGCGGAAGTCCACACACAACCTGATTTCTCCAATCTTCTTCCTGACCAGAACCAAGTTAGCAACCCAGCTTGAGTGCTTGATCGGGAATATAATGCTTGCCTCTATTAGCTTATTTAGCTCTTTCTTCATCAGAGGCTCAATGTGAGGGTTGACTGGTCTCTACTTCTACCTGATGGGCTTAGCATATGGATCCAATTCTATGGTATGTTGTGCCAAATTTGCATTGAATCCTCTCAAGTCTTCATAGCTCCAAGTGAAGATATCTAGAAATTCTTGGCAAAGCTGAACAAAATTAGATTTCTCTTGTGAGGTACTTTGCCAATCTGCAATGTTTTTCCTTCTTCCACTAAAATAGGCTCTGAATCCTCACCCTTTACTTGAATGTTTGCCTTCTCCTTCTACAACTGATCATTCGGGTTGAAGATTGACTCCAAGGTTATGAGGCGTTTTGGTAATTTGTTATTTCTCAACTGCACCACTTGGTCACCATACTACTGATGCAACTTGTCTTGATTCCTGGCAGAGAACTTAGATTCTTCTTATAGGAAATTGAAGATTTGCTGGTCATTATCAAACACTTGCCAACTGACATTGTTATCCGGCACTGAAGGCCTCACAATCACGTGGATGTTTGGTTGTACCTTGTCTTGTTGAATGCTTTTCGTAATGTCAAAGGCTGCCCCTACTGCTGCAAGCCTGTCAGCAGCTTGATTCTCTTTCCTAGGAATGGATTTGATGCCAAAACCTTTAAAATCTTCCATGAGGTCCCACACCCTGTTCTTGTAGCACTTGAGTAGTTCATTCTTGGCAGCATGTCGTCCCTTGACCTGATTTACAATCAATTCACTGTCCTCAAAGACTTGCAGATTCTTTATCTTTCTCTTGATTTCCCAATGCATCCCTTGCACCAAGGCTTCATATTCAAAAGTGTTATTGGAGCATGCAAATTGAAATCTAAAACCTAAATAGTACTTTATTCCTTGAGGTGAAACAAGCATGGCTCCACCTCCTACACCTTGCCTACTCCTCAATCCGTCAAAGAACAGCTGCCATACCTCATTGTCATCGTTATGGCTTAGCTTGGTGATGCTAGGAACAGGTTGATTTTCTTCATGTATACAATATACTCCCAGCTCAGATTCTTCTACTTCTTGATAGGGATCAAAAGCATGTATCTTGTTTTCCCATTCATCAATAGTTAGGTCCGGGATACTTCCAACCTTGGTGTCAGCCTCATTAGTACTAGGGTGATCTTCTTGATCAAATGCTGAGCAATTGGCATTAATCTGACTTGGAGTGTAAGGCTCAATATGGAAGTTTGCAATAGGTTCAGACCTAATTGTAGCCTTAGTTCCATACCTTTTTGTAAACAGCATGTGAGACCAATCAACAGACAAATAGCCTCCAATTTTGGCTATGAAGTCCCTTGACAAGCAAAGGGCAAAGAGTGGTGGAAGGTCTATGATTGATATATCTTGTAAGATAACAACATTTGGACATGCATGCAAGGTAAGACTCAAGTTTTTAATCACTCCAACTGTTGCTATTGTTGTCCCATCCAATTACACTACCCCTTTAGATATTACTTCATATTGGAGACCCAGCTGATCAGCTATTTGCTTGGGCATCACTAAGCTACTTGCCCCGGAATCAATCATGTAATTGTGTACTAGTTTATCCCCAATGATTAATGAAACATAGAAAGGAGGGGGCTTCAACATTTTACCTTGTTGTCCTCCATGGTTTCCTTTAGGCTGGGCAGCATTTGTAAGCACTTTGTCTTGCATCTGAACCCACTGATTCGAAGTTGACCAGTCCTTCATGGCAGCTTGCAACAGATCTCTTTGGCCTGGGATGGATAGGGATTCCCACATTGATATGTTAACGTTTGTCTTCTTCATCTGATCAATGATACTGAATGGTGATGAAGAATCTCTCTATTGTCCTTTGGTTTGCACGTTTACTCCCTGCACATGGGCAGCAATAGCTAGCATTTGAGTTGGCTTAGGGGCTGTTCTTGGCTGCCCTTGTGTATTTGAAACTAGACTCTGCTTGCCAATCATTTGTGGAGCCGTGGAAGGTTGTGGATTGGCTGGAGCTAATGGTTGTTCTTCACCCATATTCCTCCTTTTTTACCTTCTGCTTGCCAGTTCACCAATATAGTGTCATTTGGGGCTGATTGTTGTTGGAATGTTTCTGGTTGTTGGTTGTTTCCTTGACTGCCCTTGCCCTCCACACCGGTAGTTGTCACCATTAGTGCTTGATTGAGAGCACCATTGAAGCACATGGATTGGTTGTGAGGCTCGTTGCATGGAAAGCACCAATCATATTCCTAAGCAATGTTGTTTTGTGTTGGCACTAATGCCTTAGAGGTAGATATGGCATTTGGATTATAGGGCTGGAATGGTCTATTGGCAGGAGGCCTTACTTGGATTTGATTTTGATTCATATTCACAGTTGGATTAGGTGGTCTTTGTGGTTAGTATGGCTGCCTATTAGGCTGAGCTTGAGGTTGATAAGAAGGTCTGAAACCTTGGGCTTGCTACCTCTTAATAGTAACCAGCTCATTTCCCAAATTTTGCAACTGTTTCATGACCTCTTGGAGTTCATTTGAAGCACTTGGAGATGAAGTGGAAGCTTAATTCGAACTCTAATTTCTAGGAGTGGGAATAGGAGCCAAAGTGGGTGCTTGACTAGAGCTTGGATTTTCTAAGTTTGGATACAAGGGCATAGGAGGCCTAGGAGCCAGTTTACCAGCTTGAATAAGATAGTTTTCGGCTCTAATGGCAATGCTATAAGCCATAGAGATTGTTGTTCCTCCCATGGACTGAATTAACATAGACATATCAGAATTCAAAGCTTTAAGGTAATATAGAAAAGCACCTCCTGCTGTTGGCCTAACTGCCACTGGAATCCTATCCCAAGACCTTTGAAATCTGAAGTTGAAGTCAGTCAGTTACTCGTTGGGGGCTCTCTTGATAGTTGTCAACTGCTCCAAAAGAGACAAGTTGTCTCCCTTCTCTCCAAATTGCTCGTGAAGTGCAATGCATAGCTGATTCCAGTTTGTAATAGAACCAGCCCCAAGGCTCCTAAACCATTACAATGCTTTACCCTTGAATGAAGATGCCAGTAATTTGACAGCCACTTGCATTTCATTGATTTCATGGATTGCAAAAAGGTTAGCAATATCTTTAACATGATCACCTGGAGTAGTCTGATTTTCTCCAGTGAAGTAGGGAATGTTCTTCAAGGCTGTAATAGGAACTGGATGTTGTGCATTGAGAGCAAGTGGGTTGCTGCCTATGAAGTTGACATAGGGATTGTTCTAAGCCATTCTAATCGGTCTTAAAACCTTGTATAATGAATGAAAGGCCTGTCAGGTGGAGGAGTTGAGAGATTTCTATTTTGTGGAGATGAAAACCATTGAATCCTTCTTCCTCTTTTCCTTCTTCTTAGAGATAACTACAGGTATTCAAACAACACTTCTTCTTCTCCAACTCTTGACCTTGTGGTGATTCTTCTCATGAGTTTTCAGGCCTGCACTGCTGAAACCAGTTGATTCTTCCCCTTGGAGTCACTAGATATGAAAATAATAGCTCTTATAAGCAAGAAAACTATAGCAGATGCGTATCAACTTTGCTGCAATAAAAATGAGACCTCTAGTGTCCCACCGGGCGTGCCAAAACTGTTGTTGCAGACTCATAGCACCCCTGGATGCAAATCAGGCTTCTAGGTTGATGTTCAGGCATCCATTGTGATTGTACAACATGGAATCCTTTCTCCAAGCGTGGGGACTTGTAAAGATGAGAAAATATTCTCTAGAGAAGGCTGGTTCCTATTCCTCTGTTTAGATGCACACAAAAAATGCAGAGGGTTTGCTAAAACCTAATCTAACTTGCCAAGGAGACAGGGTAAGATAACATGCATAGAATAAAACCTAAACTACAAAGGCGATGCACCAAGGAATGTTAGACACTCGTTTTGCAAATTTAACACAGACCACATAGATGCAATACAAACACCATACATAGGTAACCAAACTACAATAAGAGATCAAAATGATAGCAATGAATACATGAGATGGGTTGAGAGTCAATCACAACACATATATATATTGCTCAAGAGTTGATACATTACATTGCAGTGGCCAAGAGGCAAAAAAGAATGGTATTACAATCCATATGGGAGGTTTGAAAAGCTCCACAAATTCTCCTGGCAAGCAAGGGAATAAGGGAGGATGCAAAACAAAAAGTGTCCGACCCCTTAAAGGAGCTCTTCTTTACCATATATATCCAAAAATGAGAGAGGGAAGAGAGAGGAAAGTCTACCCAACCACTTCTTGGTAGCATTTAAAATCATCTCATTATGACATAAGTAGCGGATTCTGGCAAAACGGTGGGCTGTCTAACAGGAGCGGCGAGCTCTCTTCTGCATTAAAGTTGGTTGTTGAAGCATTACTTCTGTCTATCACCACGCATCAGAGATGTTTTCTTAATTTTATCCCTCCAAACTAGCACCAAAATGCAAGATTGATCCCAGAATCATGTAGAGAATTTCAACAGCTTTCTGTTGATATAAAGAATGTGCAAATCCGAGCTATGGATCGAAAGATACGAAGGTCTAAAGATTTAGGGCACAAAAACAGGTGAAGAACAGGATTTTAAAATTTCTTTTCCCGCACTCTGCCCATCTGGACAACACGTGGCAGGCTCTTGATTTTCTGAGTAATTCTCTCTCTCCACCTTTTCATGGGCTTTTCTTTGAAATTTCCTTATGGGCCCCTTAAACTTGGACACGTGGCACTGTTTCATTGGTTTGGATCTTTTCCTTCGAAAACTCACCCCTTTGACCTTTAGGACCTTTCTCCTTGTGACAACACGTGTCATGATCTGTGATTGGTCCACGGGTCTGCCGGCTCTTTCACGTCCACCACATCCTTTTGTCGCCAGATGTCCTAGTGCTGTCGCGGGACAGAAATCCTCCGAGTCCACCCGAAATGGGGTTCCTCATCCCTTTTCTAGTTGGTGACACGTGGCATGATCTGATTGGCTTTTAGCTCCTTCAGCTATCTGTGTCCCATGCATCCCTTTGTCCCACTTGTCCTTGTGCTGAAGTTTTCCTGTTTCGGCCGAACCGGTCAGTTCGCATCCTTCACGCACTCATTCGTCCCACTTGTCCAAGTGCTATCTGGGACAAATTTCTTGTTTCGGGGCCGACCCAATTCGTCCGGGTCTTCCGCATTCTCTTTGTCACACATGCTCCTGGTGAAGCAGTTGGTCTAATTTTCTTCTCCCTTTGGCCGGGTCGGCTTCTTGCACCCTACGTGTCCATTCTAGTCTGAAATGTCCCGGTGCTACGTAGTTCTCCTGGAGGTGTTTGGGCTGAACCGCGCCGGTTTGCGTCCTCCGCGCACTCTTGTCCCAAATATGCTCTCGGTACAAGGACTTGGACAAATTTTCACAATTTCTTTCTGGCCGATTCAGGCTTATTTTCGCGTCCATTTGTCCCACTTGTCTCAGAGCTCATTCTATTTGGGCCAGCCTGGAGGCTTTTCGGCTGAATCGGCGCCTTCTGTATGTTATCAATTGTTCCATGTTGGGGTCCCAAATTGGATAACGGCTCTCAGACGCAGGAAGTGTAGCCAATGCTCTATGAAAGGTCTCAGTGGAAATCAGAGGCTAGGCTATGCATGTAGAACTGATAGTATAAGGGCCCTATGATGCAAAGTTGATCAAGAAGGAAGAAGAGTCTGGCTAAGGTGGCTAGAAATTTGAAACAAGAGGAATTAATCAACACGTAGCTGAAGAACGAGCTTTCCAGGAGAAAACATGAACAGGTGCAGGAGGTCTACAAAAACATAGAATACCAGTTTTTCTTGCAAACCCATCTATCAATTTACCCAGATCTAACGCATGAATGCACTAGAACTACACATAGATGCTAGAAGTTTTTTTTAGATGACTTAACACTTAGAATCCTCAGCATGGAGATTTTAATAGTTAGGGCCTTGGAATCTATGCCAGGATAGTGGTCACCAAAAAATCAAAGAGGAGGAACTTTTAGCTAAGCTCGCTTCTTCCCTTCTTCTCCGAGTGAAAGACCAAGTACTCACAAAGATCAATTCTTCCAATTACGTTGTAGTACTCCCCATGAAACAAAAATATGTTTTAAACCTGCGTGGATCAAGATAAGCCATGCAAGCTACTTGTTTAACTACTAGTTTGAAGCAAAGCTGAAAGAGTGCAAGTAGAATGAACAATTGGAACAGTATGCAGAGATGAACATAGCTTCTGACCGAGGTAGAAATCTATTGGCATGCCTACCAAAGCGAGGTAAGGCTCATCAAACAAGCTCAATTAAGGCGCGATTGAATTTCCTGATCTCCCACCCATATCTTCCTTACCATCACCTGGACAAACTAGTGGATCTGGTTCCAAATCAAATAAAACATGAATTGTGGACATTTCTAGGTGCCCAAGGAGCTGCCACCTAGGCATCTGCGATCCAAACTAAGCACCCTGGTAGGTGACCTATGCCAGTCGGTAAAGTCCATAGGTCGAATTGTAAAACAACCTGGAGGTAGATCTTCTTAAATGACTTAGAAATCCGTCTACTAATGTACATGCTACCCTTTTAGTTCTCCAATTCGCATCCATTAGTTTAGGATAGGTTAGATTTCTTAGGTTTGATCTTAGGTAGGATTGTAAATACAGTACCTTAGGATGTAACACTGAATCAACTTGCACCTTGGTCAACATAGAATGTTTAGCAAGGGCGGTTAGAATAACCAAATAACCTTGTGGTGTTAGGTTCTAGTTTTAATACTTAACAACCCTTCTAACCTTTAGTATCAAGGCGCATGGTTAGCACGGGACCACAATTATATCAAGTAACATAGCTTAGGTAGGAATACTTTCACCTAGCTTAGGGTTCCGGAAGTCAGAGTCCTCACTAAGGCATCCTGGATACCTTTCTCCTTTGTTGTGAACATCTACATTCCCATCGTTATCAGACATATGTTGATTTTCATGGTCAATCTTCAAGGACCCAAGCCATTCAACCTACGTGAAAAGTGTGAAGTGCATTGCACATGGAAGTTAAAGAACTTGCAAGCTGGCAACAGTTCAGTCCAGCGTGAAGACGTAACTCAATGGAATGTCGATCTTCTACCAGATCATCTTCAGATGGAGTGGAGAGCTCAAGCTTAAAGGAACATTCTCGCTTGGATCACTAAAATTCGACACTAAGCGATGGAGTCTGAGGGCAAAGCAAGACAATTTGGTACAACTCTTAAAGGTAGATAAATGCAAGTTCACTGTAGTGGGAAAACTGAGAGACATGAGATTCAGGAGACCGAGATAACATACTAGATTCGAATCATAGAGATCTTAAGAGTAGAAAAGACTTATCCATATCAGAGCATGATTTCCAATAATCAGAAGAACATTATCCATATAAGGAAAATCACATATCAATCTACTTGACTCGTAAAGGAGGAAAAATAGACAAAGAGTTAAGGGTGTATACACATGGTGGTCCTAGTCTACCTTACTGAGGTTGAACTTTAGTATTTTTAACTCCTTAAATCTGATTAACCCTAGCTTGAAAGTATTGTGTAGTGAAGGAGAATGGCTAATTTACACCATGGGACTCTTGGTATCATTTGTTAGAGGTGATTCTTCCAATGCAGAAATGAAGTTAAATAGTAAACTCAGCCTCACCTTACACTAGTAAAATAGGTAATTATTGCAAGTATTCTCCACTGTGTCCTCGAATGCATCGTGAATCCACTTGTACTATTTTTCTAGGCATGCACCTTATGAGTGGATGAGTGGTCAGTCATGGTATCACAAGTGTACTTTTAAAATATATTTGGTGGGGGAAGGGTATCTCATCTTGATATTCCCATACAAAATTCTCTAGCCCATTGGGTACTCCAATCTCTAAGAAGATGAAAATGGTAAGGAGGACATTGCCAAACATATGATCTTCTTCTCCTTCATGCGTGGCACTAATGATTTCTTCTACATATGAAGGTACCGACATGTTATAAATGATTCCTTCTGAAATTTTTTGGAACACATTCAAGTAGGCCTTTCTTGATCTACGTGTCCATCTCTCTTGTCTCATTCAGCTTGGATGACTAAGCACACGGAGACCATCTTCATAACTGGGTCAGAGATATTGAGGATGTTGAAGTACTGACGATCCCTTCTTATAGTCATAAGTTTTTCCATAGTCTCCTAAATGGCCTCCTTATCCTCTAAGTTATCCTCAAAAGATGTCTCCCCTTTGCAAACAAGTCTAGTAAACTTAGATATTAGGAGAGGGAGTTATGCTACATCCTTTATCCTGTGAAGTAGAAATATTCCTCATGTACACTGTGCAACATCAACCATTGGTATAATCACTCAGGTTTCCTGAAAGTAGGGAAACTCATAAAGTTGTAGTAACCTAACCTTCTCCAATTTTCACCTTCTACTTCATCATTGTAGATTAGGCATTCCTTCTAGTGTCCTTTTGTCCATTAGTGAAAAACTAGTTCCAATGCCATCTCCTTCTCAGTGGTGGTTTTGTGAATGGTTGTAGATCACTCACTGGCCATCTTCCTTACATGGGATACCCATTTAGTTTCTAAGTAAATACGTCATCTGGGTATTGCATCTCTACATACCAATCTTCATTGAAGATGGTGGTAGTAGTTTGTCTTCCTTTTACCCTTGCCCCTTCTTTGGTGAAATGGTTGTTACTTTCCTTGGTGTCATCTTCTCTGTCTCGGGTTACTAAAAACACAAACTCTTCCCTTCTCCTTGATCCTCGCTCTACTCAAATATGTGGCTCTAATCTTACATGGAAAATACCTTTCACTCCCATGCCCTAGCTGTATGGAACTCTAACCTATGGAAAAATCCTTACTTCCACAAGATAACATACTTCACTTATAGGTTTCTAAAAACTCCAACAACCCCTCTCCTTTATGTCTGTGTACTTTTTTTCCACCCTAGTTCACAAATCAACACTAGATCACACACTCATATCGTCATAATCCTCCTTTCGCATAACTTCTCTTAGTTATGCCCTAGTTCACAAGAGCTCTTCGACATAACAAATGTAAGGTAAATAATAATGTGCCCTGACCTTCTACTTATAGCTTTTTTGCTTCAATTCCCATAATAAATGTTATGCCGCCTACTAACATACCTTTGTAATAAAGGATGGATTTTTCCACTAAATCCAACCTTAAGTTATTATTACCTCCATGCTCTAATCCTACGGGAAAAACCCCTATCAACCTTTTGGTGTGCAAAAATCCTTACTGATCTGAATGATCATCATCGCACACGCTTACAGTGCCGAAGGCACTTCCTCTTTCTTTACAGTGAGTTTTTTCCCTTGTCTACCTCATGTTTTTCCTATTCTTCTCATCCTTTGTAACGTGGTCTTTGTAAATTTAACCTGACACTAAAATTTCTTATGTTCACCTTTCTATATGTGTGCTCTTCCATAGTACGTAATTTCTGATCCTTCAATTTGTAGCCATTAAAACATAGCTTCTACTACCAACTGCCATTATTTGTCACACTACTCCACCCCTCACTAAAATAGATGTGCAGTCCTCTACACATACCCAACCTTTTGAAAATAGTAAGTGGCTACCAGCACACAAGGTGCAAAAAACAATAACACAAAAAAGAAAAGGGAACATGCAATGAGAAGGGGAAACACAAAGAAAGGAAAAAGCATGAAAGGAAAACCTAGGCTAACTAGCAATACTAACCTTATTTATAAACACAACAAAAAATTATCTATAGTAGGGCTTTAGCCTACTCCCATTGAAATGGCCTCAGTAACTGTGTTCCATCTAGTGCTTATAACTGGAAAGCACCTGATTTCAAATAGACAAGATAAAATCTATAGGCCCATCCTCTAGAATTTGAGTTTCTTATGGATGGCGCAAAAACATGGAATCATATAACAAAACCATCTGCCCAACCTTTGAATTGTTTGTTTTTGATATGTCTATCATATCATGCCATCTACCTGGTTTTTTCACGCCTTTTCGGTCTTCTATCTCCATCTAGTAAGTGATCACTCCTTTCGTATCTAATTGCATTAACTTATCATATCCTTTCCTCAAGCACTTGTTCATCAACTAATCTCTCCTGTGATGTGCAATATTTCGCAATGATGGTAGTATAAATTCAACTTGGTAGAACAACCTGCTATCCGTTGCCAAACACTAATTGAAATGTTGTGGCCTTATTCAATCTCTTATATGTTGTTTTGTATTCCCATAGAACATACTAGATACCTTGTCGTCCCAATCCTGTGTCTTCCCACATCAAAAAATTTTGGTCAGTGTGTGGCTTCAGAATATCTTGTAAATGCCCTTAATAGGTACATTAAATTCTTGGGGGTGATATGGGGTAGTCTTGTGATGGGGCCACCATGAACGCTGCCAACAAAATCCTGACTGTTTCATTCAAGAAGTGTGTACCCCTATCACTAGTCAAACTTAAAGGACTTCCATATCTGCTAATTGATTATGGTCTCCCATAAGAACCTAGTAGATGTTGTCATTTGTTATGTAATCCCTTATATGACACTGCCTCCACCCACCTTGTCAAATAATTCGTGCAAGTAATAATATAGCACGATACCAGTCCTCTCATGTGGCAAGTGAAATTGGTCCTACAAAGATCAATTTCCCATTTTTCAAATGATTCTTTACTACTTATCTATAGGTCTCAATTTCTATTTCATCTCTTTTTCTATGGATTGCTAAGGCACTGACAATGGTCACAAGCCTTGTAAAAATTCAATGTAATCCTGGTAGATAATTTCACACCAAAGCCCTGCGAGTAGAATCTTATGCACGGTGGCATTTTCTACATAGTTTCCCCTCCTAAAACCCCACCACATGCTTCCTCCATGATTACAACACACTCATGTTCTAACCCACGTGTCGGCATAGAACCTCAACATGGCCTAACTTGTATAAGTCTCCACTAATTAACATGTAGGGTGTGACACGTATATGGCTAACTATTTTCTTATCCAAATTTTTCATTTCCCTCTAGTGCCACACCTATTTTTAGAAACACAACAATATCCTCTAATTCATAGGGTGAGTGTTGCACACCCTGAATAGTTTCACGTGTCTAGTATAATATATCCTCAATGATTCTGCATATCCTCTCCTGAAGTCTATTCCTTGATAAACGATCAGGTCCTGAGTTACTCTTTCCTCATTTTCATGAACCAACTATAAACTTAAATTCTTCAAATAACAGGATACCCACCGAGCATATGTGACCTTGTAACATGGGATTGTTAACCAAGTACTTCAATGCCATGTGGTCCACGTAAAATATGAAGGGTGTTTCCAATAGATATCCTACATGAACTTATGTAGTGTGTAGATCATTACTAGTGCTTTCACTGCTCAGTAGTAGTATAGTTTTTCTCTGTTGGTATCAACTTCTCTACTATGAAAAGCACAAGGGGGTGATCAACAACCCCTTCTAACCAGGTTGTGTTTATAGCTACTCCCAATCACCATTCCCCTAAGGCATCAACATGTACATGGAAAGGCTTATCCCAAGAAGGAAAGAGTAATATGGGCGTAGTGACAAGCCTATCCTTCAAAGTGCATCAAATGTCGTCTATTACACCTCTCCTCTAGTGAAATGACACTCTTGTGCTTTCAGTAATTCCTCTAATGGCATGGTGATCTTGGCATACCCCTTGATAAACTTCCGGTAGTACCCCATATGCCCAAGGAATCCTTGCACAATGCGCTTTGACTGGTAGGCTCCCCCTACCCCACAATAACAGTAACTTTGGCAAGATCCACTAGCAAATCTTTCCTTACATATAATATAACCTAATAAGGTCCCAAATGGAGGTAGAAAAAACACATTTCTTAATGTTGAGGGTTATACTGGCAACTGTCTGACATCTCTCAAACATTAGCCTCAAAATATCACAATGGTATTTCACTTAATCCATATACTATCTAGTAATGAAGGTAGACTTGCATAGGAACTTATGAATGAAGTCTTGAAATGCCTGTATAACAATGCATGAAAACACAGCAGGCACATGTCCTTCAGTCCAAATTACATGAACTGTGTAGGAAAATACTTCCCCATTTAGTGGAAAAAATTTGTCTTTTCTTGGTCCTACCTTTGCAATTCTAAATTGATGATACCCTAAGAATCTGTCTATGAAAGAATAGATCACGCGGCCTGACTTCTCCTTCAACGAATTTTCTCAATGAAGGGGGTTAGAAAAGGGGGCAATGACACATACTACATTCAAGTCCTCTGTATTCAACATATATCCTTATCCTTCCATCCTTCTTAATACTGATGACCATCTAGACTTATCCATTCTGATTTCCTCGACATGGCCTCAATGGTGCCTGATGCGATCATCTTGTCTATCTCCTCCTTGACCTTTGACACAAAGATTTACATTTCATTCTATAAGGCCTACTTCCAAATTGGGCATGTGTACCTTCCTTCAACTTGATCTTCATTTCCCCCAAGGAGTGGTGAATGCATTAAAGCTCATGGTACCCACGTGGGAATAAATTCTTGAAATTCACACAATACGATCAATGATATTTAAAACTTCCTTCTCCGACCAATAGTCTCCAATAATTGTCTCCTTAGGTTTAGTTTCTGAACCAATGTTAAAAATTTTTAGGGGTTCATGGTACACGCATATGCTTGCTCATCAGTGTTATCCCTAAATTTATGTGTAACTTTAGTATGGTTAACATTAAAAATTTGTCCATCTCTTCGACTATCTATCATGTTGACCAATTTCCCTTTTTTATTTCTCCTTGCATACATGCTCAAGCTATGTCTCCTGTAATTCCTCTTCATAAAAGTGCACTCTCCAAACAAGTTTCACCTAATAACTCTAGTATTCTCTGCTCCACCACGACACTATTCTCCCATCATAAGGCACTTAAAAACCTATAGATGCCTTATCCACCAATGGCTTGGTACTCTGATATTTGAAAGATTGAAGGAGGTCAGTTGTTTAATTCCTTCCAATTTCCTTATCTAATGGTGCATCTCTGAGTGAATTTACCATGCACTTTTACATAGCCCTATAAGGTGGAATACAACTTATGACACCCATAGGGAAGGTGGCAAGGCCTCCATGTACCTCCCATCCAAGCCTTCTCACATACTTGGACATGAGATGAGATTGAGTTCATTTCCATGGTAGTCTTATCATTGATAGTTGTTACATTACTTCAGGAAAACCTAATAGAGAATACGATCCTCACTTTGTACCACTCTAGAAGGCTATCATGATGTGTCACCCAATAATGTGCTATAGTCCTAAGCAATTTATACCTAAGCATCATCTCTTCTTTCGATCTCACTTCTTCAACTAGGTTTCCATTTCTCCTAATAAAACATTCAAGGCTAGGATCCTCTAGAGCAACTTGGCAATTTCTTTCCTCCCAAGCATGCTTAACTGAGTGTGCACCTTGGTTACCCTTTGTAATAGAGCCTCTTAATTATCACCCAAATTAATTCATAAGGCCCACGTGCCTGATTGTCATATGACTATACTAGTTTTTATTACTCAGGGATTGAGTGTCTTCAAATTGAATAACTCCTTCTATAGGGTTAATCACTTTAGGGTCTCTCGATAGAGCACTCATAGATCAGGTCAAGAAATTCTTCTCCCAAGGGATTAATAGAGGGTGTTGACTTCCCATCGGTCAAGGGGATGATAACGCGCTCTTATTTCCTTGTTCTCAAAAATTATGTACCCCTTGTTGAACTCGTAGGTCAGCATTGGTCTTATAACACTAAGGGTGGCCCAAGCAATGTTGTAAAGTTGTCTACCTTCAGCTAGTGCCAAGACATTGAAAATCCCCAATGAATATTTCCCCCTTGGATAATGAAAACAACATCCTTTAAAACACCAATGGGAATTGCCTTTTTCTTGTTGAGCCCTATACAACACATTTGAAGATGGCTCTAATGAATGTCTTCCCATTTGATTCCAAACATATAGAGTGATAAAATTGACTTTTTTTGCCATGTGTCAATCAAATTATTGCTTAGGATCCACCCATCCACAACCGCATTCAAGGTAATCTCCTTATCATAGTCGAGGTTGTGGGGAGGAAGGTTAGCATGTAGAACCTGCCTCTCGCTCTCTGTTATGACATGCAGCACTTTTTCCCATAACCATTCCCCTAGCAGAGGAATTATATTCTCTTGCCTCAAAATTTTACATACTTCCCTAACCTCATCCAGATCCTTCTGCAGAGCCTCAGTGCTCTTCCTATGTTCTAACTACCTTGACTGCTCCTTCAAACACTGGATTTCTCCTTGTAGACTCTAAATTACATCCATGGTCTCTTGATACACCTCTTTCTGATGAGTAGGGTCTAGATACTTACCATACACTGCCTCTTCTCTTATAATCATCTATTTCTACCTTTTTGTCTCCCTGGCATGTGTAGCTTTAACTTGTGTCATCACCAGTACAGGCTCTAGTTCAAACTTGTGCACCACCCTTGGCATCCATTGTGAGTCAGCCTTCTTTGTGTTTATCATTCATGTGCCTTTGTCTTTCTGGTGTTGTTAGATCATATGTTCAAATATCTTTGAGCACTCCCCATAATTGTGCTTTTGTCCTCACTAAGAGCATTGTAGCAAATCAAGGCATTCACACTTATAATTCTCCATAGATCCACATTCATAACAAGTTCCACATAGGAACTCACTTCTTCTGTTTCACACAGAATTTTAGTTCCAGAATAGAGTTACTTCTATCCTTTCATTCTCTTCAGAAACAGATAAGGGGTTAGGGTTAGGAGGAATACCTGTAGAGTGTTGGGAAGGTGTGCGCGTACCATAGAGAAATCAAACTGATTGTGAAGAACTCCTTTTTGTCTAGGAAGGACTACCTATAAATAAGAATGCAAGACCACCAGATTTTAGTTAGACAATAAGTGAGGGAACTACCTTGGGCCCAGGAAATATTAGACTTCCTTTCGAAGGTGTTCAATTCCCTTTTTAATACAAACTGATGTAAATGATAATAAAGAAGCTATTGTGAACTCACGATTTAGGTATCTCATTACTAAAAGCAATAGAGACTAAATTACCAACAATAGAATGTCATGTTGTTTGTTTGGTCACTGGTTATTGATATGTTCCGATCAATTTACAGGGATAGACCAGGCTGGACATGAGATTTTTTTGAGGTGAATAGGTGAAAGGTTAGTTTTGGTATAAGTCACAGTGAACGATGTCGGTCACTGGATAACCGATCGCGGTTACAAAACCGGTACCGGTAGGGAATGACCGATATCGGTAGGGGCACTGACTTAGAGATTTTTAAATGGAGGTTGGTGTAAGGTGGTTATGAGGTTTGGAAGGTTAGTAGATGGTTGAGGGGAGTAATAGGGTGATAGAGAAGACTCATAGAGTGAGAGAGCTGTCTTTGGGGTAATATAGAGATGGATGACTGAAGGTTAGGTGCAGGTTGTTGCTGGGTAGTAGATCCAGGAGTGAGCTGATAATCCTTATGAATTAAAAGTTCAAAAAGTAGTGTCTAGAAGCCTACAAGGTGGTAAAAGAGACTACTTACTAGTTTCTGATGTGGATGCAGGTCCAGAGAATGTAGTGGCGAAGGCAAGGCCCAGTTTGGGATGATCCAGCAATCAAAAGTGATCTGATGAAGATATCCTATGACTCTCCCAAGGTTTGGATGAGTGTGACAATGCTCTAGTTGCTCATTCCCAGTTCTTAGGCTCAATGCTCCTCTTTGCAAACTCTTCTCTCCTTCTCACTTGTCTCTCCCTTGCAAATGGATCCAGATGCCTTCATTTTGGTTGGGGGAGGTCATTTACAAGGAACCGATGATGGTTACCTAACTGACACCAGCCGCGTAGGGACCGATGTCGATTAGGTCAAAGTTGGCTATTTTTAGTAAAATAGCCAACTTTCCCTCCTTTTCTCCCGAGGGGTCAGTTGTGGGCTTGGTCAAGTCATTATTATGTTCATTTTGATGCGGGTGAGGGGTGATGAGTCATGGGTGTGGGTCTAGACCAAGTCATAGGTCTTAATTAGGTTAGTTCAGGGTTAGGGCTAGGTCATAGTGAGGTGGCGAGGTGAGGTGGCAGGGTTGGAGATGTGGATTTATTAATTATAAGGTAATTAATAAATAATTCAGTGTGTAAGGTTTTAGGTGGTGAGGTAGGGTTAGGTTGTGGGACGAGATATGGGGTACAGGGTGTCGTAAGACCCAAATTTGGTGTCTACATTTTCCCCTTGTTGTTGTGTAACTTGTCTTGTAAAGCTACACTGACAATAATAAAAAGTGGTTACCCCAGTTAAGGGTATAGGTAATCCCCCTCAAATCTATCACAGATTGAGGAGACATGAAATCAAGGATAGGGTTGATAAAGGGTAAATGATGATGAGATGTTGGTAAGATGGTGGGGTAAGTTCAAGGAAGCTGATGCACGTTAAAATGTAGTAGTGCAACTAGGGTACATGTTTTGAAGAGCAAACAAGCAATTCATAAGCAAAGGTCGATATTTTATCCAAACAGGGTTGATATAATCCTGGTATCCAAGGCATAGGAAGTAGCTCCATGGGATATAACAGGTAAGGTACCGGAACATTGAGGCATGTTCGGCAGTACCAAATGGTTGGTTTGGTTGAAATAAACATCACAGTCTTGGTCTAGGCAAAGCTGGTCGGCTGAACAAGTCAAGTATCCTAGTCATGCTAAAATACGAATAGGTGAGCTTGATTGAACAAACAGGTACATGATGGGCGGAGAGAATTTTTGATTTACGGGCCTCAGTCGAGGTACTTAATTGGTGCAGCTGTGGGTCGGGCCGATTGGTTGGTTGTGGTCTTGGATCGGGCCAAGTGATTGGTTTTTGCCTTGGGTCGGGCCGGTTGGTTTGTTGTGGTCTTGGGTTAGGCCGATTGGTTTGTTGTGGCCTTAGGTCGGTCCGATTGGTTTGTTGCAACCTTAGGTCGGGCCGATTGGTTTGTTACAGCCTTGGGTCAGGCTGATTGGTTGGTTGTGGCCTTGGGTCAGGCTGATTGGTTGGTTGCGGCCTTAGGTGGGCCAATTGATTGGTTATGGCCTTGGGTTGGGCCGATGAATTCAAAATAAGGCTATTTAGCAAAGCCGGGGGTAGGCGATGTGGTGAGAAATGGAGATTGATCGATAAGGGAAGGAATTAGGTGAAACTAAGCCTGTAACCGATATCGGTTATGGGTGATCGATATTAGTCAGATGACCGATATCGGTCACCTAGGGTGCATTCTAACCGATATCGGTTAGAGGACGAAAACCTATAGAAAGAAAAAATACGGATGTCATTTTCACTTTGTGAAATTAAGTGCCAACTTTTTCTTGTTTGAGTTTTGGAAGTGAGTGGGTTATGTGTTTGGGCTCAGTTAGCACTAGTTGAGTGGGGGAGTGAGTTATTGGTAGGCCCCAGAGATCAGGAGGCAGAGTTTGATTGGTTGAGGACCCTGCTGAGGAGATTTGGAGCTATGGCACAGCCTGGAGGAGCAGGAGGTGCTGGAGGAGCTGGACCACCACCACATATCCCACCACGATGACGTGTAGTCATACCGGTAGGCTCTGAACCTCTATTTGTGTGAAGTGGATGAATTTAGCTAGGATGTGGGTTTTAGGGTAGGAATCCAAAAGTTGATAAAATAATAAATAAATAAAGGTAAATCATAAACTGGAGTGGGTAGATATGTTAGGTAGGCCAAAATGGTAGGGTGGGTAAGTTTTTAGGTAATTGTTCTGGGTAGATGGTTAGAAATAGGAAAAAAGGGGATTTGGGGGCCGTTTTTGGTCTGGCTCCGAAATCCCACAGTGACTGATGTCGGTCACTAGGCGACCGGCATCGGTCACAGTGCAAGTTGTGTAGATTAGTGGGTATAGAGACCGGCGTCAGTCATGTGTCGACCGATGTCGGTGCATAAAAGTTGGACATAGACTGTTGGGGGCACCGATGGCGGTCAAGGGTGACCGGTACCGGTCACCATGGGTAGGAGCTAAGGTTGTGAAATTTGTTGTGTTGGTTTGTTGTAGGTGGGTAGGATAGATTTTTGGGGTGAAGGGGGAGAAAGTAGAGTTACTATGAAAGGTTATTGGGGTGGGGGGTAATCAGGTGGTTGGAGGCCAGTTCGGGTAAGATAGGTTATAGATTGTGTATGAATTAGGAGGGGTTAAATTGGTTGAGGTATGGTTAGAGGGTGAGAGTAGAGTGGGTGGAGTATGAGTGGGGTGGTTGGTAGGGTGTGGGATAGGTAAAGGGGATATTGTAGATTTTTGTTGGGTGGGGTTATTGATGTTGAGGGAGATGAGGTGTTTTAGGTTTGATTGGAGTGGGTAGGATATTTAAAGAATGACCAAAAGAGTGAGAGGAATTTATAGATGTGTAGGGTAAGATAGGTGGGTGTAGATGTGCTTATAGAGTCGGGTTGTTATTGTGTGGGTGAGTGAGTATAGAGGGTTAAGGTAGTTGTTTTTTAAAGGGTAGGCCTGATGGAGTGGATTGTTTCTACAGGCATGCCTGTAGCTGATGATGTGAGATCGGATGCCGCCGCTACTGGGGCAGATGTGGCCACATGTGACCACAGCGCAGTGGGTAGTTATGTGGGACGTTGGACTTGGCGGATTCCAGAGGTATAGGGCTATGGATATGGACCACAGCCTGATGGTTGCCCTCATCGAGAGATGGGATCCGGAAACCAATGCCTTTCATCTCCCTACTGGAGAGATGATAGTCACCTTAGAGGATGTGTATTGCATCCTGAGACTGCCGATCATTGGTGAGGAGGTGTTCCAAGTGGATGCTGAGACAGTGATTGATAGCATCCTACAGGTATTTGGGGATGTAGCCCCATTGATTACATATCATAGTGTGAGCATCTGCTATGGTGATATGTATCACGCGCATCGATAGGAGACACAGCTTATCATGCTGATGATGATCGGTATCACCTACTTCACCCTCCCTGACTCAGAGGGAGGCCGCTTCCCACGGGCTCTAATGGGAGTGTTATATGAGATGGTGGAGGAGAACACCTACTATGCATGGGCACCGATGTATCTAGTGCAGCTATACAAAGAGCTCTGGGGCTATCGCCGTATGAGGTGATTTAGGATATGTTCAACATTCTTCTTACACTGTTGGGCCTATGAGAATATCATGTGTTTACGACTAGTAGGGTTGCCCTAGCAGCCAAGGCCACAGGTAGTTTATAGATATGGGTTTCAGAGGTGGTTGGGGGTCATGGATCAGCCACGAGCAGTTATCGCAGGGAGGGATGTCACTTATTACAGACATATGCTAGAGGGCCTGACTGCCTTAGATATTATATGGAGGTCATACAGAGGCCATCAACCCTATGGAGGAGCCCGAGCACAGTTGCGTTGGATCCAGTATATCTTCTGGATATCGAGACAGAGACCCAGGGAGTATGAGAGGATCCCTGTAGAGAGGGTACGATGACAGATGGGATTATAGTAGGATGAGCCACCTCCCTTCCCACAGTATCGGAGGGAGGATGTAGAGGCACCACTACCTGTACCATAGCCATTTGACCCAGTCTGGGTAGCAGAGAAATCAGCTAATGATACGGTGGACGACACCAGAGTTACAGGTTCATTTTTGGTTTGGTGGGTAGGGCAGAGGGCAGCCATGACAGCACAACCTGCACAGCCAGATTTGGTGGTTGTTATAGTGAAGAGGGACCATCTCTTGGGTCAGGTGCAGTTATTACAGGGGTAGCTTGCTGCTACACAGGCACATATTGGAGTGTTATAAGGGAAGTTGGCCAAGGTAAAGGGACAGGTATAGGCATAGGAACAGGCACAGGCACAGCCTCAGGTCTAGATCCTTGTTCAGGCACAGGCACAGGTCCCTGTTCAGGCTCCGATGGTAGCTCCACTGCCACCACAGGTACAGGCTCAAGGTCAGGGTGTACAGGGAGGGTAGGGCCCACTTCTATTAGGAGCCGGGGGACCAGCCCCACCAGCCATGGTGGCACGGGCCCAATACATGGAGGTGAGAGTGGAGGCCCATTATTATCAGGACGTACTAGATGGTACCGATGCCGATTATCAGCCATATGTGGCTCACAGAGCTGAGACTTCCTGGAGTCACAAGTCACAGGGGGGCATAGCCATAGCTGGTGGGTCAGTGACAGGTAGGAGGTGAGATCCGTGACCAGGGCCAGCTGAGGGACGAGCCGAGGGAGGGTGAGAGAGCTGAGTCGTACCAGGAGTGGAGATGTTTTTAGGTAGTTGATTTTTTTTATAGAGACACCGGTCTGTGAACCGAGTGTGCATATAGAGGCCTGCGTGCCCACATAGGATTTATGTATTCATTTTTTGTTGTATATACCAGCCTGCGAGTCGAGTACATTTTGTATAGTTGATATTGTCCTGCGAGCCAAGTATATTTTTGACATTAGATACTAGCCTACGAGCCGAGTTGAGATTTGGATAGAGACAGCGGCCTGCGTGCCATCTTTGTATTTTTTGGATTATAGAGGCCCCATATAGGGTAATTTGTATATGTTGACATTGATTTGAGGATATATATAGATGATGATTTTGATCCACATGGTGTGCATAATGTTTAATTTGTTTTGTTGATGATTTTAGAAGTTGAGGTATATAGATGACGTTGATGATATTCGGATTATATGCATATGTGTTGAAATGTTGATGGTATTATGATGACGGATATTAATAATGATGTCATTATCCAGGGAAAAGAGGTGGGCGCCGCCAAAATTTTGCAAAAAACAAAAAAAAGGCCTGGGTATAATCAAAAGGAGACACTTTGACCGATATCGGTTAGATAACCGATGTCGGTCACTATGTGACTAATACCGGTTAGGTAATCGACATCGGTTATGTTAAAACGAGATTTTCTAAAAATAGAAAAGGTTGGGAGGCAATTTTAAATTCTTATTTCTAGAGTCAGGCAACATGTTAAATACGAGGATGTCAGGTTGTTGTCGTCCATACAGGATAGTTGCATGGGAGAATTGAGTGGTAAGGAGGAAAGAGATAGGTAAAGTGATTGTAGGCTTGGATTAAGAAGGTGTAAAGGCAAGTTATAGTGAAGAGTCTGGTGAATATGGCTGAACAAGGAGAAGCATCCAGTGGGTAGAGAGGAGAGAGAAGATAGGTTCCACCTCAAGCTGTTGCATCCCAAGAGATATAAGTTTTGGTTGGAATAAGATTTTGCATGCTTATAAATAGGATTTGGTAAGATAAGTGGGTAAAAAGGTGATAGAAAAGGGTTTGGGATGGGATGAGTGTTATAGGGTAGGTAATCAGGTGTTTAAGATATTTTTGTAGGTACAGAGAGGGGTAAACTAGCGAATAAGATAACATAGGTGGTGTTTTTGAGTAGGATGGATATTATGAACAGTGACCGATATCGGTTTGGGCCTAACTGGTATCGGTTAGGTAACCGATATCGATTGTTGTGTAAAGTTGTAGCTTCTGATAAAAACACTTGGGGATTCATTTGTTGCTTGTTGTTCGTTGGTTTTATGTGTGTAGGAAGAGGCAAGGTTGATGATGAATGATAGGGTACCAGTGCTATTGTCACGGGTCCGAGTGGACGTAACACCAACAAAGTGAGCATTAATAAATTGTGTGGGGTTAAGTGGAATCCACTATTATTCATGAATCACACGCAATCATACTATGTTGCAGGTGATGACGAGATGGAATCTAGAAAAGAATACCTTCTAGTTACCAACAAGGGAAATGACAGTGACAGTAGAAGATGTGTTTCAAATTTTGAGACTTCCAATTATAGGAAGACCAGTGTATCAGGTAGGGCCCAACGCGACGTGGGTAGTGATAATGGTAGTATTTGGTCAAGCCGCACGAGATTTGACACAGCAAGGCATGACATTTACTTATGGTATAATGTTTGTGGCACACCTTGAGGCAACAAGGAAGGTCGTGGTATTAATGATAGTAGTGGGGTATTATGCATTACCTAGCAAAGACGGGGGAAGATTTCCAAAATCATTGATGTGTATTATTTGTGAGATGATAGAAGGTAGTGTTACTTTCGCATGGGCACCCACATATTTGAAGGGGCTATACAGGGGTTTATGGGCATGCAGGTGAAATCACAGGACTACACTAGATTGTGCATACGTATTACATTGTTGGGCCTATGAGCACATTGTGTGTGTTGAACCAATAGGTTGACCAATCTAGGTAGGAGAGACAGGAGTGCAGAGGTTGGGATTCAGGCGATGGGTCCAGACAGAGCAAGAGGAAAGAGCCGAGATTGTGATAGATAATGTCGAGTATTATAGGAAGAAGTTAGAGATGATGATGATTACGAATATCCATTGGAGGCCTTATGGGAACTACATGGTGACGGCGAACATAGCCGAGGATTTGAGGGGTGTAGAGCGAGTGAGGTGGATTACAGGACATAGGCCAGGAGAGTACGAGAGGATTCCTCTAGATCACGTGTGACGACAATTTGGATTTGTTCAAGATATACCCATGGATCATAGACCATACAAAAGGATCGACGCCAAGGCACCATTCTCACCTCCACAGCCAACTCTTCTAGAAGGAATAGAAGAGATAGCAGTTGATCGTAAGGTAATGGATGTAGGAGTGACAGAGTATTATAAATTATGGTGGGCAGCAGAGCTACGAAGTACACATGAGAGGGCCGATCATCCTGACATAGCTGTGATTACTGCAGAAAGAGACTGCTTGTAGGGTTTAGTTCACCAGCTTCAAACACAGGTGAATGAGACCATGGGATTGTTAGAGGCTTCACAGTCTCGAGTGGAGAGACTAGAGGCAAGAGTCCTTCATGAGAGAGGGCAGATTCGTATGTTACAGGAGAGATTGGTGGATCAGTGGGAGGAACCAATAGTAGCGGTACCTTTGAGCATGGAGAGGCCAGGTGAGCAACGTCGACAATCACCATCACTACCTGGTTTGGGACGAGGCACGGGGGTCTAAGTGAGTTTCATACATACGGGTAGAAGAATAAATAAAGATTCTGACCTACGCGTCGATGATAGAGAAGATGTATTTTTTTAACATCTAAATAAAATGGAATATGTATGTTTATTTGAGTTTGTGATAATTATAAGAATATTTGTGTTTTGAATGTTTGGATTGATAAAGGATCAAGGTGAGTGTTATCAAAAAATACGTGAAAATATTTATAGTTTTAAAGAAAACACAACACATGATAGGTTATGGTAGGGGAGGATCGAGCTAACCTTGGGAGACCCCATGTGTCCTAAGTGTTGCCTACATAGCCCATTACACAAAGCAAGGAGGGGCCTCAGACTGATGTAGTTCTCCCTTAGGACCAGGTAGAGGTGAATTCAGGCAATTTGGTTGTGGTTAGGCAATTTGTTGGTTGGTAAAAAGGTTGATGTTGGTAGAGTAATGTGGTTGGTGTTGGTGTGGGTATAGGTGAAGTGAGGGTTAGCTTACCCAAGCATAGGAAACCATGTCCTAATTAATGTCAACACACAATCCTAGATTCTGGTAAAAGAGGTAAAAGTGTCCCATAGTTGGAAAGAGCTAAACAAACCATGTATTATCATAGGATGAGCTTGAATCCCCAAGTACCTTACATAGGTGAGAAATCGATAGGTGAAAAGAGTTGTATAATCACAATATATCAAATATACACACGTTCCTTGAGTTTTTTTATTGTGAAGAATGGTGAGGTGAGGTGGATGGTATAGCTGGAGCGCAGAGAACTTGTTATAAGGTGCTTATTCTGCCAAAAGAGAACCAAACCAAAATAGACAAGTCCATGACTCAAAAGTGCTTTTGAATACTGCTTTTATTTTTCTGGATATAAACTGATCGATGCGGGAAGTCTACATAGGATATGCATTTTTTTGTTCTTGAGGCCTTCACGAAGCTGATCAATGTGAGAAGCTTCTGATAGAGGCTGATTGTGTATAGCTGTCCTTCGAGGGAACAGTCTACTTATAGTAGCAGACGCAGCATTGCACATAGCTGTCCTTGCAGTCTAGTTATAGTAGAAGATGCGGCTTTACACATAGCTATCCTTCAAGGGAGCAGTCTAGTTTATAGCATGGAGGTCTAGATGTTTGTTTGGCATGAAGCATCTAAATTTGTAGGAAGTTTGACTCAAGAATATCCCAAAATTTTATAATTGAGAACTTTTTATTTTGATACTTTTAAGTCATGGACCAGACTAAAAAGGAGAAGGCCTCTTTACGAGGAGGTGATGATCAAACCACGTGGGTTTGATTTTACTTTGAGATGCATGAAAAATAGGTGTATGAGGTGGTAAAAGAGCTCAAGGGACAAGCGCAAGGTGGATAAGGAGTGATGTAACACTAAATTCAACAGAAGAATGATCGGAGATGCAAGGCATTAAGGGGTTCAGGCTCAAGTTTACCATTAAGTGAAGCTAAGGTATGTGAGTGATAATGTAAGGTCCAATCTAATTAGGAGCAAATTTTCCACGTTTGCTCTTTTCTAGTTTGGTTACATGTTGATTCTCTTTGAGGACAAGATCAACAATTTTAAAGGCACGCTCATGAATTCACTTATCATAAGCACGCTTGATGCACTTTTGATAAATTTGAAGGTGGTCAAGAGTGGTAAGATGACGCTCGTCAAGAAGCTCCAATTGGGCTAACCGCTCTTGGCGGAAGTCATCATTGGTGAGAATATCCTGGAGAGATATTCTTAGGGAAGGGATTTGTATTTCGAGAGGCAAGACAACCTTGATACCATACACCAGAGAGAATGGTGTGGCATTAGTGGAAGTATGAATGCTGGTACGATAAGCCCAAAGGGCAAAGGGGATGTGATCATGCCAATTTTGACCATAATCGTTAACAACTTTCATGAGAATTTTGGTTAAGGTTTTGTTAGAAGATTCGGCTTGACCATTTTCTTGTGGATAGTAGGGTGATGAGAAGCTAATTTTGATACCAAATTTTTCATAAAGGGCTCGTAACAGCTTATTTTTGAAAGATTTGCCATTATCGATTATCAAGCGATGACAAACACCGAAACGACAAATAATGTGATGATTGATGAATTCAACAATTTTCTCCTTTTTGGTTGAAACGAGTGGAACAGCCTCCACCCATTTAGTGTAATATTCATTTTCCGTGATGATCCAATGGTGACGTTGCGAAGAAGGTGGATGAATCTCTCCAATAAGATCCAAGCCCCATTGTGAGAAAGGCCAAAGATCTCGTGTGACCTGTAGCGGATGGCTGGGAGTATGTTGAAGGTTGGCATGTTGTTTACACATAACACAATGCTTAACATATTCGCAGCAGTCTTTATTAAGAGTAGGCCAATAATATCCTAGGCGAAGGATTCGCTTGGCCATGGCAAAGCCACTAAAGTGCCCACCACAAATTCCGTCATGGAATTGTTGGATGGTATGAGTGACTTCATCACTGGTTAGACATCGAAGGAGGATACCATCGAAGCCACGTTTATAGAGGAGTCCCCCCATAACGACATAACGAGAAACACCTTGAAGAAAAGCACATTTTCCATTACTACTAAGGTCAGGTGGGAGAACAGAGGTTGTAAGGTAGTCGTAAAATTGGTGATACCAGGTATCCTGCGAGTCAGCAGATGTATTATTTACCATACAAACATCTGGGACTAAGTAAGATGGGGCAAAGAGTTGTTATACCAAGACAAATATGTCAGAATTAGTTGGTGATGTAGGAATTTGTGAGGCCAAGCAAGCCATAGTATCCACAAATTTATTAGTTGAGCGTGGAATGGTTTAGATAGTAGAATGGGTAAATAAGTTCAAAAGTGAATCTACGTAACATTTGTACTTTTGAAGTTCCTCATTTTTACATTTGTAGATGCCAATGACTTGATTTAATACCAATTTAGAGTCACCAAAAATGTTAATAGACTTCACACCTAAGTGTAACGCAACGTGGAGACCCAAAACAAGGGCCTCATATTCCGTTGTATTGTTAGTGTAGGGGAAATCGAGCCTGAATGAAAGAGGCATAGGTTCACCTTCAAGAGGAATGAGAAAAACACCTGCCCCTCTGCCACGTTGGCATTTAGATCCATCGAAGAAGATAGTAATCAAATAAGATGCATCATTGAGTGAAAGACTTGTGATGAGTTCATCAGGGAAAGTAAAATTGGTAAATTGTTCCCCAGGTAAAGGGGCTTCCGCGAGTTGGTCTGCGATAGTTTGTCCTTTGACTGATTTCTGGTGTACGAAATCAAGGTCAAGGTCAGCAAGGAACATAAGCCATCGGGCGATGCATTATTTTAGATGAGGTTTGGCGTACATATAATGTATGGGGTCAGCATTGGTGATGACAAAAGTTTTGTGATTTAGGAGGTAATATCAGAGTTTCATGGCCACGAATGATAGGGCTAGGCACAAATTTTCAACATGTGTATACCTAGTTTTGTAATCCACAAGAGTACGGCTTATGTAATAAACTACTTGTTCTCGATGCTCGAAGTCACGATGTGTGAGCATGGCGCCTACAGCATGGTCAGTGGTAGAAAGGGCGATCGTCCTGAGGTGGGATAAGCACGGGTGGCTGCAAGAGATAAGTTTTAAGAGCCTCAAAGGCTTTGTGGCACTCCTCACTCCATTGAAAGACAATGTCCTTTTTAAGGAGATGATGGAAAGGTTGACATCGATCCGAGAGTTGTGAGATGAAATGACGAATAGACTGGAGTTTTCCCTACAAACTACGTAATTGTTTTAGGTTAGTGGGTGGGGGCATTTCTAAAATAGCTTTGACTTTAGCGGGGTCAACCTCAATGCCACGCAAAGAGACGATAAAGCCAAGGAGTTTTCTTGAAAGGACGCCAAAGACACATTTCTTTGGCTGAAGATGAACATAGTATTGTAACAAGCAGTCGAAAATAATGGTTAAAACATCGAGATGTTCACTGCGATGTTTGGATTTTCCAAGAAGATCATTGACATAATCCTCAAGGATAGTGTGCATAATGTCATGAAAAATGTAAGTCATAGCCCATTGATAGGTTGTACCCGCATTCTTAAGGCCAAATTGCATGACATGATAGTAGAAGGTGCCCCAGGGGGTAATGAAGATGATTTTATGTTGATCGGCTAGGGCTACTAAAATTTGATTATATCCCGAGAAACCATCCATGAGAGAAAGAATCTCATGGCCTGCAGTGAGTTCGACAAGTTGATCAATGCTAGGTAGGGGGAAGTCGTCCTTTGGGCAAGTGAGGTTAAGATCCTAGATATCCATACATATCTGAAGTCCCCCCATCACTTTAATGATAGGTACAACATTAGAAATCCATTGTGGATAGTCAATAGGTAAGATGAAAGAAACAGAAAGGAGTCATTAAAGCTCTTCTTTAACCAAGAGAGCAATGCATGGATACATTTTTCTTAGCTTCTGTTTAATTGGTTTGGAGTCTGGTTTCAGAGTGATGTTATGGACAACAATGTCAGGATCGATTCCTGGCATGTCAGTGTAGGACCAACCGAAATCTTGATTGTGGGCATGGAGAAAGGTAGTGAAGGCAGCTTGTTCTGATGCATCGAGAGATTGTCTGATCTTTACAATGTGAGGATCATCCTCTGTGTGGATGTTGATTTCTATAGTCGACTCATTCAACATGGTTTAGGTTTCAAATGGTAAGGTGAGTTGAATATAAGAGTCATTCGTACCAAGGTAGGTGAGGATGGAGTCATCATCTTGGCACTCCACAACATTAATCGAAGGCAGGTCTTCTTCGATCATGTCTTGATGTAAAAGGGGGAGAGAATATGGGTCCTCACCATTGCATTGATAAGTGAGAGGACTTAGGAAGATAGCATTCATGAAAAAAAAAAGTTAGGAGGGATAGATTCCGGGTCGATCGACTCCGTGGGTGAAGATGGTAAAATGGACGATGGTTGTTCAGAATGGGTGACTTCATCGTCTTCCTGGATACAATTGACACGAGATTTATTCAGTGTAGGTGGTTTAGAAAACCCAGGACCACTACGATCTTTGTGTTTGCATGTTGTCATGGGAATAACCGTATGTTTTCCTTGCTCATAAAGACCGAAACCAAAACCTTTCCAAGCACAGCGCGTCAGCAAGGTGAGGGTGAAATGACGGTTGGTTAGATATTGAAAATCTGATTGGAAGGGAACCACACTAAGGGGAGGTTTGAGGGTGATAGAGGATGCGTCAACACTCCCATACATTAGGTTGGTGCGGCAATTAGGTGGTCCATAGGAGATCACCTCCCCCACACAACGGTCATAGGTAGGATGCGCCTGTAACTATCCATACTCTTGTGGGGTATGGAAGGTGCTAACATTGTATAGGCGGTAATCCCCCAGCGTAAGGCATTGAAAAACACCTACTAAGGGATCCGAGGTTGGGATGTTGTCTGCGGGAAAGGAAGAAGTATTCGTGTCGGTGGTTTCATTGGTCGAAGGTGTGGGTGCAGATAAGGTGGATGGTTGAGGCGTGGTTGAAGTAGATGGTTGGGTTGGATCAATGGGTGTCTTGACTGGTACAAGCACATCATTAGGGCAGTATAACATATTGCAGGTTTTGAAGGGGGAACAATCAGTTGTGACGGTGTATGACTTCCCCTTATACTTGAATTTTATACATCTATGTAAGGTGGAGGGAACGCATCCCATAGCCTAGATCCAAGGGCGGCCTAACAACATGTTGTATTGGAATTCTACCTTAGGGACATAGAAGAGTTCGGGTAAGGTACATGGCCCTACACAAATGTTAAGGATCATGGTGCCTAGGGTAGAAGTAATAGCATCATTGAATGAATGCAACATAGTGGGGTTGGCACACATGTAGCTAGGAGGGATATTCATCTGTTGGAAGGCTTTAAAAGAGACGATGTTTAGGCTAGTGCCCCTGTCGATCATAACACGACGTACCCGGATGTCCTAGATGTAAGCTGAGATGAAAAGAGCGGGGTCAGGATCTTCTACACCAAATACGACAATTTCTTCTTCGGAAAAACTGACAGCAGCAGCTTGTTGTATAGGGATAGAGATGGTTGTGGAGGTAGGTTGTTTGGTGAGCGAAGCGATGTGGTTGGGTGTTAAGATGGAGGCGACAGGAAAGGTTTCATTAGGTAGGACCTCTATCCTTTGAAGGATCTCAATCAGAGCTTGTTGATGTGATTCAGATGTTTGAATGAGATCATAGAGTGTCATTTTTACAGGAGATTGGTGAAGTTAGTTGATCATAGTGTGATGGGAAACTCCATCAGAGACTGGATAGGCTAGTCCACGAATAACCACTTTAAGTGGTGGTGCGATCGGGATGGCGGAAGGAGAAAGAGAGACCTTCGGTGTGCTCTCTTTAGCTTTTCCATTGTTTTTCTGACCTCGAGTAGTAATGCTACTCATGTTGATCTCATGAATGCGAGATGAGGAAGATGACAGGGATAAGTCATTGTTCTCAAGAGGCAGGGTTACAATGATGATAGATTTTGGTGAGGTGGGGATAGGTGGTATAGGAGAAGGGATTGAAGCTAAGGGCTTTCCCTTTCGTAATTCATCTTTCTAAGATTTTCTATCCGAGATAGGCGACTGGTGAAGGATGGCTTTCAAAGCTTTGCATCCTTCTACGTTGTGTCCTAGTGTGTGGTGGTAGGCGCAGATTTTAGATTCATCATAACCTATAGGTCAAGGTTTAGATGGATCATAGGGTTTGAGTGGGGGTAAGGAAATGGTCACATCCCCTACCAGCATATCAAGGATCTTGGCGTAAGATCCTTTGAGTGGGTCAAATGAAGATGAGGCTATTGATTGAGTGGGTGAGATTATTGATTGTTTTGGTAATGGTTGGGTATGAGTGGTTTGTACGGGTGGCGGTTTAGGCAAGGGATTTTGATGATTGGGTTGAACTAGGTGTGGCTTCTTCTGCGTAGAAGTCATGTTTAGCTGGTTAGATGATGAGGCCACAGATGACGTGGTGGTAGGAAACAACCATGGGGAAAGAGGAGCGGCAGCAAACAAGTCCTTCGATGATCGAGTTTTCTTAGGTTTGGTAGGTAGGCAAGATACTTGGGGTGACGGTTTTGAGATGCCTGTGGATTTCTGTATGGGTGCAGAAGGTGTTGATCGTGTTAAAGAAGACGTGGGAGGCATGGTGTATTGAGGCAAGGTGGAAGGGTGAGGCCCCAATATAGAAGGTAGGTGTGACGGTGAGGGTTGAAGTTGTGCCTGCTATACTAGTGTGATCGGGGGTGAGGGTTTTAGTTGTGGTGAAGGCATAGATTAGACTTGAGGAGATTGGATTTGTCTCCTAAGTGGATTGACGGCTTTATCTTTGGATAAGTCTAACTGTTTAGGTGGGTGCGTTAGGCTGGGTATTGGTAAATTCCCAAGCATAGGGGAAGGTTTGGTTAGGTTGATAGAAGTTGATGAGGCATTCGATGGAGATGAGGGGGTGGAGGTGAGGACATAGGCATTTTGAGCTTTTATAAAAACTTCAGGTATATGGTAGAGGTGTCTGGATTAGTCATTTGCATTTGAGTAGAGCATGGTGTTCTCAAACATACCCATAAGAGTCATCTATCTTTTCAGGGATGAAAATCTTCACGTATGGACGGGAATTTTGATATGGAAGAGAAGTGGGTTGTGATTCCAGTCCACTGGGGGTGTGATACATGGGGCAACTGAGGCACTGTATCAATGAGAGTTAAGGGGTCAACTGGTCGCTGGAAAGATTTAGGTGATGAAGAAATAATAGGGAGGAGGGTATGTTCTAGAGGATCTGTCATGATTAAGGAATTTGGTGATGTAGGCTCGCAGGGTTTCTCTTCTAAGGACGACAGAAAAAGTGGCGATCCTTCTTCTTTTACAGCAAGAGTGGTAGAAGGAGATGTTTGGGAAATAGATAAGCTGGATAACAGCCACTCACAGTCTTGCAGGGATGTGGTGTAAGAAAGTGCTTCTATGAGAAGATAACTCTGGGTGGTTAATTCCTTTATGGGTAAAGGAATAGTAGGGCTATCCTCTTATCCTGATGAAGGAGAAGGGGGCGAGGACTCCTGCGTTGGTGAAGAGGCTTGATTCAGAATTTCTTCGATGGAAGCCCTTGGTTGGGAGTTGAAAACCACATGGATCTCATGCACACTCTTCTCCTCAGATAAGGTTTCTTGGTTTGTATTACTGTTAGAGGAATGGTTTGGAAATGGTTTGTTGAAGATTTTTAAATTTTGATTAGCAGGGGCATTAGGATTATCGAGGGTTATATCCCCTACATCAACCATATCCTGCACTATGTTTTTCAACATCTTGCAGTTTTCATCGTTGTGTCCCTTCACGTGATGGAAGTTACAGAAGTCATTTTCTTTATACCAAGAAGGTATAGCATGGGCGGAATCAAACCTAGAGTGAGGTTTAACAGGAGGCAAGGTGATAGCTCCTGCTTTAAGACATTTTTCCAAGATGACATCATAAGTTTCTCCCAAGGGAGTGTACTTGATGGGCTCGGATTTATACTTATAGGTGGATTTTGGCTGGGTATAAGACGGTGCTTGAGATTTGACCGTTACCATGTGTACAGCTCCTTTTGATTTTGAAGTAGCTGATGCGTGAGAGTTAGTGGTGTTGGGCTTGTTAGTGGAGTTCTGGGTTTGGAAATTTGAGTTTTTTTTGTGCAACTTCAATTTCTCCTCCTCTAAGGCCCGAATCTCTAGCTTTCGAGCCATAGTAAGGCCTCATCAAAGGTGCGAAAAGTTTGAATTTGGAGGATGGGAGAAATGTATTTAGCGTAGGCCCATGTAAAAAGTTTGATGAGCTCGGCTTGAGGTAAGGCATAAGTAAGTTGGTTGATGAGGCCCTGCCATCATCCAACGAAATATGTGATAGATTCGTCTTCAAATTGTAGAATGGCATAGAGATCGGTAATGGATACTTTCTTGGAAATATTGATGGAGAAATTATCTAAGAAAGATTGGGCTAACTGGTTAAAGGAGAAGATTGAGTGCTGGGCTAAAGCACTGTACCACTCCAAGGCAGGTCCTGATAAGGACATGGGGAAGGTAGGGAGTAGTAAGGCATCGTCATGAGAAATCAGATAGCAAGCATGTCTAAATGATCGCAAGTGTTGTTGAGGTTCCTCCTTACTATTTAAGTGAGTAAATTTTGGTAATTCCCATTGAGGAGGATATGTATGAAGGGGGAAAAAAGAATGAATAGGCTCCCGACAAACTTGCTCGTATGTCAGGGTGTTACAGCTTCCTGAGATAGAAGCCTCAATATTTTGCATCTTGTCCATCATTTGTTTGAATAAATCATTGGTTGGGTTAGATGATGGTGTTTTCATCATAAACGGAGGAGGATTGAGCCAAGAGCTGCTACTAGACAATGGTGGGGCTAAATGTTGATAAGGTATCGATGATGAATTGTTGGTGCAGCCAAATAAGGGTGTCCTATATAAGATGTTGAGGCCACCGGATGCGTTTTCGGAAATGAAAAGGTGGGCGGAGCCTAAGAGGGAAAGCTCATGTGGATAGGTGGTAGAGAACAAGTTATGAAAGAGGAAATTTGTGATAGGGATGAGGTAGGGGCAGTGGATGGTAGTGATATGTGGGGCCCCAGATTAACCAAAGGAAAGCCAATTGGTGCAATATGGACCATCGAATCCACTGAGATGGGAGACGGGGCTAAGTATGAAGACAGTGAGGCGAAGTTATTAGGTGGGGAAGGAGCTAAGTGGGTGGCTATACTAATAGGCATACCCAAGAGGAGATGACTGTCGAGTGTACGGTCAGGGGTATGAGATAAATAATATTATACGGCTCCAAGATTAGCATCCAAAAATTTAGCAAAACCCGGATCTCCGAAAGAGATCTTGGGAAAAGCATTAGTGTCCATAGGATTCCCTATAGGATGCGAAGGGGGTGACTCAGGCAAAGACACGGAACAAGCATGTGAAACCATGGTTGTGGCTTGTTTATGGGTGATAACAACCATGGATAAGAGGATACAATAGAGAATTAGTCAATCAGGAATAGAAAACGTAACAAAATGTTGGAATTGGTAGGTTACTGGTTTGTCAGGAACTGTAAAACATAGTAACCGATATCGGTCTGGTAACTGATGTCAGTCAGACTGTAACCGGCGTCAATCAGATAACCGATGTTAGTAGAAGAGGACTGGTGCCAGTTACTGTGAAGGCAAAGAGAGAATGTAAGAGGCTTCTGGTTTGGGGAGAACAAGGCTTAGTATACCCACCAAACTGTCTGAAGTGATAACTGAGACAGGGTATAACAGAGAAATAGAACTGAAAGAAAAAAAGAAAATAAGCAAGATGCACAAGAAAATCAAGAGACTAACCCTAGGATTAGTTTTAATCACTTTTGGGCTTATGCCTTAGACGCAAGATGATGTCAATCCTAAACAAAAGACCCAAAGGAGATGTCAAGTTTGTTTTGGCTTATAAGGCTACCTCAATCGGGCAAAGGAATACCGCGGAAAGGGGGCATGTTTGAGATGTTGTGTAGATTATGATGTGATTTGGTATGTGTTGTGCAGTGAGAGTAAGATTAATTTCTCATCAATATCATAGATATTACCCCCACGTGTATGACCTGTTACTTAATCTACATTCACTAGAATAAAAAACAGCAAGCAAGAATGTGATGCACGTGTTTTAAACCCAAATCGAAAATGATATTCGATGAAGCAAAGAAAGAGAAGAGGTCAAGAAGATGACTTTCACTAATGCAAAGATGTGAAAAGACAAATTCTTTTACCGAAATGACAAAATATTTTGTGAATATTTAGAAGAAAGAAACGGAAAGTGTGCTCCCTATATGAAAACAAGTAAGAAAGAAAGAAACCCAAATAGGGTCCCACCGGGCGTGCTAAAATGTTTCGCACAGAATTTTAGTTCCATAATAGAGTTACTTCTATCCTTTCATTCTCTTCAGAAACACATAAGGGGTTAGGGTTAGGAGGAATACCTGTAGATTGTTAGGAAGGTGTGCTCGTACTGTAGAGAAATCAGAAAGATTGTGAAGAACTCCTTTTTTTCTGGGAAGGACTACCTGTAAATAAGAATGCAAGACCACCAGATTTTAGTTAGACAATAAGTGAGGGAACTGCCTTGGGCCCAGGAAATATTAGAATTCCTTTCAAAGGTGGTCAGTTCCCTTTTTAATACAAACTAATGCAAATGATAATAAAGAATCTATTACGAACTCATGATTTAGGTATCTCGTTACTAAAAGCAATAGAGACTAAATTACCAACAATAGAATGTCATGTTGTTTGTTTGGTCACTGGTTATTGATATGTTCCAATCAAGTTACAGGGATAGACCAGGCTGGACATGAGATTTTTTTGAGGTGAATAGGTGAAAGGTTGGTTTTGGTATAAGTCACAGTGAACGATGCCGGTCACTGGATAACCGATCGCGGTTACAAAACTGGTACCGGTAGGGAATGACCGATATCTGTAGGGGCACTGACTTAGAGATTTTTAAATGGAGGTTGGTGTAAGGTGGTTATGAGGTTTGGAAGGTTGGTAGATGGTTGAGGGGAGTAATAGTGTGATAGAGAAGACTCAGAGAGTGAGAGAGCTGTCTTTTGGGTAATATAGAGATGGATGACTGAAGGTTAGGTGTACGTTATTGCTGGGTAGTAGATCCAGGAGTGAGCTTATAATCCTTATGAATTAAAAGTTCACAAAGTAGTGTCTAGAAGCCTATAAGGTGGTAAAAGAGACTACTTACTAGTTTCTGATGTGGATGTAGGTCCAGAGAACACAGTGGTGAAGGCAAGGCCCAGTTTGGGATGATCTAGCAATCAAAAGTGATCTGATGAAGCTATCCTCCGACTCTCCCAAGGTTTGGATGAGTGTGACAATGCTCTATTTGCTCAGTCCCTGTTCTTGGGCTTGATGCTTCTCTTTGTAAACTCTTCTCTCCTTCTCACTTGTCTCTCCCTTACAAATGGATCTGGATCCCTTCATTTTGGTTGGGGGAGGTCATTTATAGGGAACCGATGGCGGTTACCTAACTGACATCGGCCGCATAGGGACCGATGTCGGTTAGGTCAAAGTTGGCTATTTTTAGTAAAATAGCCAACTTTCCCTCCTTTTCTCCCAAGGGGTTAGTTGTGGGCTTGGTCAAGTCATTATTAGGTTCATTTTGATGCGGGTGAGGGGTGATGAGTCATGGGTGTGGGTCTAGACCAAGTCATATGTCTTAATTAGGTTAGTTTAGGGTTAGGGCTAGGTCATAGTGAGGTGGCGAGGTGAGGTGGTAGGGTTAGAGATGTGGATTTATTAATTTTAAGGTAATTAATAAATAATTCAGTGTGTAAGGTTTTAGGTGGTGAGGTAGGGTTAGGTTATGGGACGAGATATGGGGTACAAGGTGTCGTAATACCCAAATTTGGTGTCTACATCTTCCTCCTTTGTTGTTGTCATGACCATAAAATCCTCCTCAGAAAATTCTTCCACACATCCCTCCATCTGCATGCCCTTCATAGTGATGACCATCATCCTTGGAGCTACTTGTAATAGGCTGGTATGGCACACACCAGTATCAATGGAATCATGTATTTTGTTAATCAATCTATAATCCTTGGTGTTATGAGTGGTAGAGGTGTAAATCTTGTCATCGAAAAACACATTATTATGGATCACGTACACTACAATAATGGAGCATCTGTTTGCATCATGATCTCTATGGAAAATCTCACAGTCCACTATCATGGTGCGTACCAATCTCCAATGACAATTGTCCTTTACATGCCCCTCTACTTCACAATCTATGCACCATAGGCCACTGCGAGTCTTATACGCCAAGTTCACATATAGCTTCTCTAGTTGCTTTGCCATTACAACAATCTAACCCTCAAGAAAATTTCTAACATCAATATCCATGCTTTCAACAGCCTCAGCGCATAGGGAAGCCTCATAGGCCTTACACGGGTCAGTCAAGTTATTTTGTGAAAGCACTCTCCTACAAGGTGTTATTAACCCTACAGAAAACCACAAAGCATCTTAAGAAGGATGGATAACATAAGACAACTTTGATAAGATATTTTTAAAATGTGATTCATATTCCCACACACTCCCTACCATACCTTTTTGGATCTCCTTCATCATGCTAATTCTCTTCTATTCAAACTTGAGGATATGAAATTAAGCTAAAAAAGCATTCCACAACGTATTGTAATCTACCACTGTCTGGTGGGGCTCCTACTTTCAGTACCAACTATGTGTGTGCCCTTGCAACATTGTTACAAAATGACTCACCTTTCATTCTGGGGTAGTGATCCCCTTGGCACGCCATAGCATCTCACATTTGTGTACATGTTATGTAGCATCCTCGACACCATTTTAGTCTAGTAGATACAAATACATTTCAAATAACACTTGTTGACATGATTAAGGCCCATGTCAACCTAATCCAGAACCTTGATTCCCTCTAGTGTTGCCTCCACCACCAGATCCACCATTGCCTACTCCCCCTTATCCACTAGATCTGCTAGGTACACTATCTTTTATTCCACCAAATCCACCTCTCATAGATAGTAAAGGCTCTAAAGTGGTTACACCTAGTGTCCCCACTATTGCATTGAACTACATGCCAACATTCTTTGATATTGCACCACTACCAGATGTGTATCCAACGCCACTTCTAGATGTGATACCCAAGCTTTGTGTACCATTCATTTTCCCAAATTACACTCCAAACAATATACCTCCAAACATAGGAAATTATTATACATCCATAAATGTGCCAAATGAAAATTTATACCTCCTAGGTGTTGATTGGTTACTTTCACCAATACTGACTGGGTTATCAATACTTATCTCTGGATTTGGAAAACTAAGTACTAGTTTTTGGTCACCAGGTGGATTCAAATATGCACTGACGGATTTCTTTTCTCCAAGTGATGATCTCTCATCAAAATATGAAGGGGTCTCTCTCTCATGCTTGACCAAGATGGGGTAGCACAGACTGCTCAGGTCCACATCCTCAACATGTGAACCTCAACTCCTTCCCGTAATGTCTTCCTCCATAAATCCATCACTTCCTGAAACCTCATGTTTTTGTCTAGATCCAACTCCCTTTCACGAGCTTCATTATACTTGAGTCATCTCTCTTCTCTCTCCTACTTCAGCTGCAAGGTCTGCCATCTTCCTCCACCCTAGCTTCCTCACCCAATGCTCAGAAGAAGCTTAGCCAGCCATAGGAAATGCCTTCTAAACTTAGTGTAATGACTAAGATCTTCATAGCCAGAGGGATATCATGTAAAAATGATCCTTTGGGGTCCCTCAAAAACTCAAACTCAGAAACCAAGAATACGTAGAAATGGCGTATTCTATAGTATAAGTAGTTAGGACTCCTCTCCACCAATGATCAACAACACATGTCCAAGTCAGATCAGCATCATGTAGCCTTTGATATCATCTTGGGTCTACATGCAAGATCTATAGTACCAACTTAATCTATATGTATACACTAAAATACATTCATATAACTCTAATGGAAACAACAGAAGAAGGTCATCATACAACTCATGGTATAGGTTCTCTTCTACCCATCTATGTGCATTGAACTCAGGTCAAGTGCTGAATCTTTGAGAAAACTCATCCTTCGTGCTCTTGAACCATGCTTTAACACTTTCCAAGGTTAGATGTTTGGTCATCATGCATCATAGGGACTAGGATGTATGCCGTTTCTCACAACAACTTTGAAAATAGGTCCCAACAATGGAACTAAGATGTAGTCATTATTATACCCTGAGAATAATAGTCTAATCCCATGTGCACCAACCTATCACCAAGTGGGTGTTGAGCACTCACTTGAGGCATGCATGAGCGTTGAGCCCCTCCTTTATGTGAGTTTTGTGAGAATACATCCCCTACTAACATAATCTTAGATGCAAGAAGGGAAAGAACCATGCATTCATTTTGAGGATCTTGGGATGAGTTACTAGGTGGCTTACCAGATACATCACATTTATGATAACAAGTAGAATTAAAACAAATAATAATATAAATGAACTAGATCTGACAAAGAATAAGGCACTAGGGTGTATACCCGTGATATAAATGCAAATATTTATATCTATGAAATCCATATATTCATATTACTCTTAGTAACCACATTACATTCCTCAAGGCCATTACAGACCAAATGTCATAATTTAGATAAGACTTATACATCAGAATCCTAAACTATGCTTTCCAATTACAAAGATGTTCATAGACCCATCCCTCTAGGTATGTCATCTCTCCTATAGCCTTTTTAATAAGAATCCCTAGAACCCATCACTATTTCTACACAACTTCACCTCTCCTCTTCTTCTTTTATTCCTCTCTTAATATCTCTCTTGATGCCCTCTTCCCAAAGAGTTTTCCCTTCCTTCAACCCAAACATATCTATATATAGCTTTTTCTTCCACCACCATGCCTTCCTAAATTAGTAGATCAGTTTCCAAGTGTCTATGTGGTCCTTAAATGGAGCATGCTTCTTCTCATCCAAGCTCTCCACTTTCAGAAATGATGTCTTTCTTGATCCTTCCATCATATAGAATATTCCTTCCTTAACCATCAAGCTACCAAGATGGAATCTTATCCACTCCACTTGCTTAGTTGGGTCATGCTTTTCTCATGTGCCTCCTAGGACACTGAATATGGCTAAGTCCTGAAACCTCTTCTGTTTCCTTGTGTGTGTACCTTGGGTTCTACTTAACCCTTCTAAAACATTTTCCTACACGCCTTCACCCCATGCACCCTTCTTCATATAGGTCCCATGTGCCCACATTCCTTCTTGTACTTAGCCAATATTTTGAGGCCCAACATACAAAATGAAAAAATAACACCTATATAAGATGAATGTGGATTCCCCAACGACTAGTATAGTAAGGGTAGAAGGTGAGCATCTAGCCCACATGTAAATGTTCTATATCTGCGATCACACTAAATTAAGGTTATTAGGTCAACAAGTGCATAGGTGCATGACCAATGACATACTAGCGTGCATACTGTACTAATCGTGAGTATAGAAAGAAAGATAACATGTGTAAAGAGAAACAAGGTGAGCATGTAAAACACTAGTAAATAAGAATAAATGATAGCAAGACAATGTAGTATGATTTGAATAGATGGAATGGAATGCAAGATGGAATTATAGGAACAACATGCCCCCCGAATGTATGGAAGTTTGTATGCAGTGAGGTTCCTTTTGTTTTCCCAAATCAACAATCAAGGATATTAACCTTATAAATGAGCATACTTCATTGGAAATGGTCAAGTACTATGAGTTGTGTCTAATGTGGTTATTTTTTATGAATGTGTATGGGGAATGGTGCTGTAATTGCAACATGGGGAGAAGATGCGTGTGAACCCTATATCTGAAGTGTATATCATGAATTTGTTGATATGGATAGAGTGATGGATTTATCCCTAAGCGTATATCACTATAAGATGAATGGATGGGAATGTGTCATATATGATTATAGCAAGTGTATACCATGACTTGTTGATGAGAGTGATGGGGTATATTATTGGTGATTTATCATGGAAATATCCATGACTAGAGTATATCCGAAACATAGTACCATGACTTGTTGAGATTTTGGATAGAGTGATGATTTAGTCCTAAGCATATATGAAAGACATCTGGAGTGGAGGATGAAGGTGATGTATTGAACTAAATATGGGGTTATTATGAGACCATTTGCATGAATTGGGAAGTATGAATCGCACCGATGTAGGTGGTCATGGATAATTGAAGGTGGTGATTTTAGCCCTAAGCATACAATAGTCTATCTGATGAACGAGGTGATGGATGGTATTTTTGCCTAAGGATTTACGTAACCACATAGATGAAGATAAATGATGGTGTAAATCAAGTATGGATGGTGTTGACTCATAAGGTAGGTTGGGTGATGATTGTTATGTACAAAGGATTGATGTAGAATTGATGATCTAAGGCGAGAAATGGTGATTTAGTGACCTAAGGATCTATACCACTTCAAGTGATGAGACATATAGCCTAGATGTAATTGGTATGACTAGTTTGAAAATTGGTAATAGAAATATGATGAGATAAGGAATCTAAATTGGATTGGTAGAATGTGGGTAAAGGGTAGTGTATGATGAGACCTAAGGTGTATACCACTAAAGTGGGTGAGTACCATTGGTATAGGATTGGTGAACCCTATTGTATGTGAGGAACTAAAGCATAGCTAGTAGAAAAGTATAGTTTATATGACCAAGGTACGTGAATGTGTGGTGTAATGAATGTGTAGTGGGTATGGAATGTAATGGAATATGTGGGTAGGTATAATATGTAATGGTCCTAAAATCTAGACTCATATACAACAGTGACCTAGCGGTAAATGTAGAATGAGAGGAGTGTGAATGAACAAAACTCGGCTCATATATAATGATGACTAATCAGTAGTGTGTGTTATGAAGATATAATGTAGGATGATAGAATAGAAATATATAGGTCCTATAGTGCAGTGTGTGGGGATTTAGTGTAATGATAATCCCTCGGAATAGTAAAATGTGAACCGAAGCACTAGGGTATGTTTCTTGGATAGCCATTGTTTGACAATAAATATTGCCCTGATGAATAAGTGATTGGGCATGAAATCAATGAACCCATAACTTATGGGACTATTTAGAGGTATCAATGCAAGGTTTCGTAGAGAGGTGTTGGAATTAATTTCTTATCCCCCCTAGAAGATTGTGAAAAAGTATGGCTAGAGAGGTATCAATGCAATGGGTAATTTCTATCCCCCCTAGCTGGTTAGGAAAACCAAAGGATGGAAGGATGTCCATCCAACAGTTACATGAGAGGTAGGATGTTTACATTAGTAAGGGTGTTCTAATACCCATGGTGGTATAATAGATAAATGTGATGAATATCTGCTAAAAAATTAAATCGATATGAAGGCAAGGGGTGGATGTAAGATGAACATCGGGGCATAGTAAAATGCTTAGGTGATGGAGATCGAGGTATTTTCCTGTGCGGAGGAGAGGATGGTCCATGTGGGATAAAAGGAGGTGGTGATCCATGATAGGATTCGGTAAGAGTCTTAAGAACATGCCTATGCCAATGTGTAGGACTAAGAGAATAGAGTGGTTGTGTGGGGGACTAATCAAGGTGGTGAAGTAGGAATTGTTGGTGTGTGTATTTTCCACATCATCAGGTGAGTCATCTCACTTAGGTGAGATCATAGGTCCACGTGTCATTTAGGGGTCATTATGAGATTCTCTTACGCATCAGTGCATCAGCACGTCAGTGCATCAGTACGTCAGCGGGTCAGTGCGTCATATGCATCATTCAGAGTTATAATTCTATTCTGGGAATGTAACTCCCCCTCTCTACTCGAGTTGTCATGATTATAGCACTGGGTGTTACTCAGCACCTCCTATATGTACACCCCATTTGATCTATGAGATAGAAGAGTTTTATGGCTTAACCAGGTTCTGCCCATTTGTCAAATCTTTGCATGCACATTTGGTTGATGCTCGCTCCTCCCGATATCTCTTCATGCTGCCGTTCGCACGTTCGATGATGTGCACGTCGTCCCTCATGATCCTCGCTTGTGGGTTTTCAAACCCTCTTTCATGGTATCAGAGTGGATCTTGTGGATCCATGTAATCATTGGCATTTATGTGCATGTTTTCCGGCTTCCGGCGTGATATTAAAATCTCTTTCAGTGTGTGTCGTAATGGAAATTCCAACTGTGCTCTACTTGCACTGATTCAGGCTTCATACCTCCGTTCGGTTTTTGAGTGTTCGTGGGTGTTCAAGCAAAATTGGGGTGTTCATGGTTGTTCCAAAGTTTTCATGTGGTCTTCAGAGGTGATTTGCATTTTGGGGTGTTATTTGAGGGCTTAAAATCTGAGTTTCAGGTTTTTGGATTTGGAGCTACTTGTTCTTGGTTTTGCATTGCTTTTTGCATGCATTGGGTTTTGGTACCTCCTGCCTCAGATCTATATTCTTCTTTCAGCACTCTCGGCACTAGTTTCTCACATCTGTAGACTCGGGATCATTTTTTTACATTGCCTTGGGTTCACGTTTGAAATTGGATTCTCTCAAACTCATTTTTTTGGGCGTGGAATCTGAACATGGCCTTTTTTGTTGGCATCAAGGGTCATCTAGTTTGTTTGCTACTTGCTCCTGTTTCCTTGGTGTATTTCAAATCTGTGAGCTCATGGTAGTTTTTTTTGCTGTGCATCTAGGCTCAACCTACGTTTCTTTTACATAGGAAAATGTTTTGTTTCCTTGATGCGTTCAACGCACTTCTCCAACAAACAAACAAACCTCAGCCGCTCCAGCTCCCGTTTTTCCTGTGCTTTGGATGTTTTTCTATGCATTGGCATGTATTACAGACTTTTTTCAATGTTTTTTGGCATTTTTAGGCATTTTTTGGGGTGTTTTGGGTCTTCACCTGCATGCACAACCAGCCAGACACTGCCTCCAGCATTGAAAAACGTTTTTTGACTTTGCTCAGTCGTTTTTGGGCGTTTTTTGGCATTTTAGGTCTTCAAACAGCTCCTCCAGCTTGTGCAGACCTACCACACCTGCTCCCAGCACCTCTAGCAACCTCCCACATGTCTGCAGCACCCTCAACAACCTCCCACGTGTCTTCTGCACCCTCAACAGCCTGTACAACGTTTTTTGGTGGTTTTCCCTACAAACAGCCCAGCACCTAAACCCTCCAACTTGGCATTCGAGTATCTTCAATGTGGGCCCCCTCCTTTCCACCTCTTTTTGATGTTTAAAGGTGTTAAAAATTAAAACATTCAATTTGGCATTGGTATTTTTATTTATTGGGCTGTATTTTTGCTTATTTAATACCTTCATACGTGTGTCGAAGATGAAGGGCGAGGTCTGAGGTTGGCAGAAGGCTAATCCCCCCTCGCAGTCAAAACAAACTATGCCTAAACTTTGATTTTGTTTCTGACGAGTACCCACATGATACCCTTTGCACCCATTTTGTGCACTTTTTTAATGCGTTTGCAACATCTAGTGTATTTTTCCTTCAGTTGTGGGAATTGTATTTATGCCATAACTTTTCACTCGCTGTTCCTTTTTGAGAGCTTCCTTGGTCAAAGTTGCATTATTTTTCACACATTACGTGATGGGATTATTATTTTTGTAAACACACTACTTTTATAAAGTGCCACATTCTGGGGGGGTTGATTATACTCTTGGGCCTACACACACAGATGCATTATCGGCCGAGTCCGACGTCTTGCTTTTGTGCATGTTTCTTTTTTCATCATGGAGAGTGCTCTTTCTAGACGTGAGCATCATAGAATTTGCTTACAACCTCCGTCACTTCTCACTGGGAGAGAGACCTATTCAGCTTGGCGTGCTTCCATGGAACGTTACTTCGCCCACGAGGGTCTTTTACCCTTCTTGCTTGGGCCAGTTCCTACACCTGCTAATCATCTTCATCTAGAGGAATTCCTCGACACTTGTGACCATGTCTTTGGTCACATGATGATGCATGTCTCTCATTCTCTCTGGTTTCACGTGACAGACTCAGATCCACCTCACCATGTCTGGAGCATTCTTCAGTCCTTGTATGGAGACCCTTCACATACTACCACCATTTTTGCTGCTGTTGATTCAGTTTTCTCCTCCATTTCTTCGTGTGATGACAATTCCACTGACATAGACTCGTTTGGTTCTACTTCTGATGATGAGGATTGTGCATCCAGTTCTGATGTCAAGAGTACTACAGAGGACTCTTCTCCTCTTTCTCTCACTATTCTAGACATTGTTGTCACCCCCCACATCTCATCAGATATCGAGAAGTCTTCTACTTAGTCTCACACCATCATTACACCAGCCTCCTTTCCACTTCCAGTGTGCAAGGCCTATTTCCCTCCTCTACCTTCATTGGATGACTCATACCTATCTGACATCGCTCTTCTATTTGTTGAGCCCCCTCATTGGGATGAGTATCTACCTGACCTTAATTTTCTTTGTGTAGAGTAAACTTGTGATACACTATAGGTTTCTCATCCATCTATAGGTGTTTTAGAGGAGTTCATCATCTCCATTGTTAGGAGTGCCCCTTCTAGGACTATTACCACTTCCACTTTTCCAGAGACCTTCATTGATCCACCCTCACTTGTGGATCCATTTTCTGTTGTGGAGGATGTTCTATTCCCTTCACATCACTTGGACATTTTTGTGGGTGTTCCTCGTCACTCTGACAGTTCTACTCATGTGGCATTACCTTCGGTTCCTTGGCACTCACTCACTAGACCTATGTCACACTTCAAGGCACCAGACTCAGAGTTCTTCGTGTTGCTGCCTTCAGCTTCCTTTGTGGAGTGGGTGGACATCCAACATGTCATTTCTGTCCTTCCTAAGGGCAGGCACACAGATCGTTGTGGGTGGCTCTTCTTTAGTTCAGAGGTAGAGGATGTCGTCATCAAAATTCTTCTGGGAGACCTAGAGCTGCAGAGTTCAGATCCATCCATGGCATCTTCTGCATCCCTCTCATCTCCCTCTTCTTCTCTCTTCTTCTTCTTTTTGAGAGATTGCCTCTTTGTACATGGGTACCTTTTCAAGCTTGTCTATGGCCGAGACCCATTTTTGGCATCTTTCTTAGATTAGAGAGTGTTTTGTTCTCTTGTGGTGGATGTTTTTCCCACTGGGTTTTCCTTAACTGCTTGGGACTTCTTTCTTGTACATGGGTACCTCACCAGGCTTTGTGTTGGGACCCATTTCTCATTTCTGACTTGCCACCTCATCCTAAGTTATGATGAAGGGGGGTTTTGGTGTGTGTATTTTCCACATCATCAGGTGAGTCATCTCACTTAGGTGAGATCATAGGTCCACGTGTCATTTAGGGGTCATTATGAGATTCTCTTATGCATCAGTGCGTCAGCACGTCAGTACGTCAGTATGTCAGCGCGTCAGTGCGTCATATGCGTCATTGGGAGTTACACTTCTATTCTGGGAATGCAACTCCCCCTCTCTATTTGAGTTATCATGATTATAGCACTGGGGGTTACTCAACACCTCCTAAATGTACACCCCATTTGATCTATGAGATAGAAGAGTTTTATGGCTTAACCAGGTTCTTCCCATTTTTCGAATCCTTGCATGCACATTCGGTTGATGCTCGCTCCTCCCGAGATCTCTTCATGCTGTCATTCACACGTCCATTGATGTGCACATTGTCCCTCGTGATCCTCACTTGTGGGTTTTAAACCCTCTTTCACCTACTACTTAGACAATGTTTCCAAACAAGTATGAAGGTATTCTTTTTAACCCAAAATCCAAATACTATATTCAATTAGATCACCCAGGAAATGAAGGGAGAGAGATGCAAAAAGATAAAATATGGAAAAAATGAGGAGTACATGGATAAATTATATTTTTCTTTTATTTTTATTTAAGAACACATGTTTTCAATCCAAGCAAGCAAGATCCCCAAAGCATGCAAGCATGAAAGGTATACCTACAGGATTAGCATAAAGAAAGGAATAAAAACTGGAAATGAATAATAAATAAAGAACTCACCAAAAGAGAAGGGTGTTTCCCAGTGGGCGTGCTAGAATATTGATCAATTTTTTCCGCTTCTATTCCATATTAGTGGAATGGTGGAAAATAAAATAAGAAACTCCAAAATATGAGAGGGTTTAAGGTTTCCTAATGATATGATGATGATGATGAAGATACAAGTGCAAAAGATCCTCTCCACGGTGAGTTAAGTAACCTACACAATAAAGAGAAGCTAAACATGAAAATGATTAGTAGATAGGATGTTGGGTTGCCTAACACTATCAATCCCAAGAAGTGAAAACTTCCTAGGGATGGATGTCAACCCAATTTGATAAAATATAGATAAAATGATAATGGATAAATGATAGGATGCAACAGATAACTGAACTAAAATAGAAATATGAGATGTGTTAAATAAGATAAGATGCATATTTGATAATATTAAATGATAATAAACTAAACCAAACTTGATCGGGTTGACAGTGACTCAATAGTGACATGCACATTTGATGGTGACTACAGGATACTGAGCCAAAATATAACCAGAAAAAAAAATCTGAAATAGACTCTAAATATAATGTTGAGATGTTGATTTGGGTTTGATTTATCACAAATGTTCATAATCTAATGAGAACATAAAATATGTAAGAAAATTGATAGATCTAATAAGAAAGTGATGACTGTAGATCGAGTTGACAATGAATGAGCTAAATCAATGGTGATCAGAACCAAAAATTAGGATCATGGCTCCTGAATAGGTGGATAAGAGAAATAGAGGGATCTGAATACTGAAGAAGTGGCAATACAAATTGTAGATGAAGAAAAGAATAGAAAAATGGGAAGATGGAGACAGGGTCGACGGTGACTAGATATGATGAAGATGATATCTGAAGAAACAAGTACGCAGAACAAAAATATTTAGATCATTTGAGGTATTGTGGGGCTGGAAAATAGGTAGCTAAAAGGGTGGATGATAGACAATAAGGTAGATTTAGGTCAAGTTGACAGTGACTATGCACAATCAATGGCGACTAGGAAGGGATATAGGATTTGAAGAGGCAAAATGGATGGGAAAACAAACTATTATGAAGGATAATGGGGGCTCCAAGAAATCTCTAACTCTCCAAAATCTCCAAGGGTGACATGCAAGATCTTATAAATAGCTCCAAGTTGATATCAACAACTCCAAAGAGGAGAAATAAATAAAGCAAGATTCACAAGAAGGCTTGATTACAAAAAATTTCATCTTCAAGAGAGGAGGGTATGGGTATACTTATAAGGTCAACGAAGACCTGTATGAGTCACTAGCGAATGTGACAAACCATTGATTTGAACGGTGGAGATTTAATCTACTCAATGAAAATGGTGTTAAAGGGGTCAAGTTAGGGTTTCTAGTTATTAAGGTGGGTTAGGGTTTCTTTGGGAGGATAAAATGTGGTTGGAGGATAGAAATACATTGAATGAGGGTAGATGGGAACCTCAGGATGGTAAATGGGGTGTTTAGAGAGGATAAAAGGATTAATGGATGTGTTTAGGGATAGTTAAGTGTGATTAGGGGTGGATTAGGGAAGATAAATAATGATAAGGTTAAGATGGGATTAAGATGGTAAAGTGGGAAATTATATAAATAAGATTGGATTTATGAGGGAAGAGGTGTATTCGAATGGGAAAATATGTATGTATGTGTGAGAAGATGAAGAACGGGATGGGGAAAAACCTACCAATTTTTGGTGTCTGCACAAAGAGCTAAGAGGATATTAGAATAGGTGAAGTGTTCAATCAAAAGTGGGTTCACCAAAAAATTCAACCCTTAACTAAATTTTAAGTCAATTTAATTAGGTGTAGAATATATTAGAGTTGATTATTTATCTTACACAGGTGTTAGAATATAAACACTAACTCGTATTTACAACTTAGATAAGATATAAAGAATTAATGATGCACCGATCAACCTAATGTATAATCAAAATCACAAACAAATATATAGAAGTAATTAGCTTATTTCAAATGATTTCTATAGAAATATAGGACTGTGAAAAAGTGAAACTGGTAGATCTAAACCTGATTTGTCTTCGTAACTATGGACTTTAATAGTAATTTCACCTAGATTAGGACCATACCATATGGTCTGGCCATTTTTGTATGGTCTTATACTTGCTTTGATTATGCTCCTGCAATTTTCTGGGTTGCTCACCTTCCTATATTTTTTCGTCACTATCAAACACTAGTTTTCACACATATAATGGTTCTCTTAATGGATTGATCATCATCTTAAACCCAATCGATGGACACATAGTCCGAAATAACACACATCGTAAGGGTTTTGGGAACCCTTGTGTACTTCCTATGTTAGCACTACTCTAAATATGCCTCAAACCACATGCCGTTCTCTACCTAGCATGTGATATCTAGATAGATTAATCAAATTTTACAATTGCTTTGGCCATGCTTGTTTTGACTTTTATCTTGCTAAAATATTTGGAGAGAGGATGTTTTAGTGATTTTGGATGAGAGATATGGCTACTTTGACCTAGTTTGTAGCTTCATAGTTGATTTGGGCAATTCTATAATGATTTTAGATGTGTGATTCCAAATTTAGGGAGCCTTTGATGCCTTTTACAAGTGTATGAAGTGAGTTCTCTAGTGCATTTCCTTAAGAGTTAAAGGTTAGCAAATAAGTTAGTGTTTACTTGCTTATATAAGGCTCCGTAGATGATTTATCTAAGAAATTATGAGTAGATAAAGTATAATACCCAATAACATATTTCAATTTGAAGGTGCAGTTGGAATACATGTCATTCCAAGACCATACAAGTAGGTTAGGACCATATGTACATTCCTAACCAAATTGTATGGTCCTGATTAGAAGTATAAATGTGCCAAATGAAATTTATATTTGGTAAACTTATGTCTCTCTATTTATTTTTTGTAATGTATTCTCAAGATGTGTTAGCATTTCAATGTGCAAGGATAAACAAGCTAAATAATGGACCTCAGAAAGTGCTAAGTGGGAATGAAGAAGAATTATTTATCATAGCAAGAGTAAATAATCAAATCAAGGGTTACCAAAGTGCAAATTACTAATTTGAGTTTCTATAAGAACAATATATGTTATTCCTAAATAATCTACATGCATTAGTATCATAAGTCCAAATAAATAGCGTATATCGCATCATATAATATAAACATAACTAGGATGTGAAAGAGTGGTGTGTAATTAAAAGAACAATAATACATGATAGTGTAGAAGATGCCCCCAAATTATCAAGGCCATTTGGTAAAAGGCAAATTCAAACATCTATGATCATATAAAGTTCTATGAATATTTCATCATGCTCACATACCTCATGAAACAGATGTGTTTATATAATATAGAATATGTTATCTATCGAACCATGTGACAGATAACATATGTAAAGTAGAATCTAGTAAATTAACTATGCTCGAGTCATTATTTTTTATTTTTAGAATATTTGAATGTTTTTTGTGTTTTTAGAGCCTTTTGCAAAAAGTGCTACCCTATGATGTGATCAAAAGGTCAAGGATAGGAACTAATATGTGGAGGATTGGACCTTAGTAAAATATTATACACAATAGGAGCAAGATTTTTCACCTTAACTTGAGGATGTGGGACATGCTTAGGAGGTTGATTGCTGCAAGAGGAGACCTAAGAGAAGGTTTATGAAGGATAACATGAGTAAGCTTAGTAGGCATGGGTATAGAAATCGTTGATATATTAGATTAAGGAATAAGTGACTTAGTTCATAAAGTAACCTCACAATACCCTTAACTATAAAAAATTTTGAAGATGGATAGCTGTGTGTTTGAAAAAATGGGTGGGCTGCATGAGGGGTTTGAAAGCGCAGTTTTAGCAGCTCTGGCTACTGAATGTCTTGCAAAATACTGCGTACTAGCTGTTAAAGCACAGGTAAAAGAGAAAGAATCGACCATTTTTGGATCTAGAGCCTGGGCGGATGTTGTGAAGATTCCTCCTGACAAAAATGTGGGGCCTCAGCCTGCATGTGATCTAAATTTTAAAAGTACAAAAGATGTTTAAGGAGTGACCCACTTGCAGGTACCTGACGGATGTCTGCATAAGGCGCTGGAGAAACCAATCTGGCCCTTGTCGGTAAATTTTTGGGGTCACAACCCAATGTGGACATTATCAGAAAATGGGCCATTCATAGATGGAAACCAAAAGGGGATTTGATCATCACCACCATGGAAATAAGAAAATTTCTGGCTTGTTTTAATCTTCAATCTGATGTGGACTCGGTCTTGTTGGGCGGTCCCTGGTGTCTTGGTAATATGGGACTATTTCTAAAAAAATGGTATCATGGATTCAATCCATTTGCTGAAAAAATTCATGCCATACCCATCTGGTGTAGACTCCCAGGGTTACCCCTACATTTATGGGATGATGAAATCCTCCTTCATGTTGCCAAATCAATAGGATCACCCATTGGACTGGATGGGCCCACGAGAAATAGGTCAAGATTGGCATTTTCTAGGTTCTATGTCTATATTGAAATGGATCAAGAGCTTCCTGATTACATTGTGCTACAGTCCAAATTTGGAGTATGGAAACAGCAAATAGAATATGAAGCTTTCCAACTAAGATGTAGTAAGTGCCATAAATTAGGCCACTTTGCCAGCAAATGTCCTGAACAAACAGTACAAAAGTTGGAACCAATATCTGATGTTCAAAGGCAGAAACAGACTGATAAGGCTGATAAAGAGCCACTAACTGATCCAACTACTGGAAATAGACATTTGTAGAGGCATCCCAGGTTAAAAGAAAGGAAAAAAGGATTTAAGGTGAAGAGGCCACCGGTCTATAGAAAACTATGGAGACCTAAGAAATTGGTTGAGACTCAACAAGAAATAGATCTAGGACCAAAAGAGGCAGAAAGAAAAAGGGAGAGGTCAGTGGATTCAGAAATGAACACTTTGACACCAAATCCTATAAAGTTGAGCATGGTGGTTGATGAAGAAAATGAAAAAGTTTTTATTTCTCTTTCTCATATGGAAGAAGAGCTGGAAAAAACCACTGCTCATTAAGAGCTGTTAAATAGAACCAGATCTCTGGAGAAACTCAAAATGAGACAAGGAAAAGCCAAAGAGGATCTGGAATCCTTTGCACGAGATCTAAGCCAAGATAAAGAGGATACTAATAGGGAGGAGCTAGCTTCTAAACTAGATAAACTGACTGATATTGTCATGGGAAAAGAGGATGGGGAAATTACCCCAATTAGTAAGGAAAATATACCAAACTGTGATAATGATGGATTCATCTTAGTGAGAAGAAAGAAAAGAGGTCTAAAAAGTCTGGAAGAAAGCCCGGAATCACTCTGTAGTGATAAAAATAAGCAGATGGGAAGCTGGGAAGCTTCCACCTCAAGAATCACAAGGGCCACTACTAAAAGAACTGCAAATATTGGAGTCACATATAGAAAAGGCAGGCTATCAAAGAGAGAAGCAAGAGAAAAAGATACTGAAAAAGAAATTGCAGATGGTTCACAAAGAATTTTGAACCATCCGGCAAATGCATCTCCAAAAAAATTTTAATGAAGGTTATTTCTTGGAATGTCAGAGGCCTTAATGGGGGGCCTAAGCAAAGAACGCTAAAGGAAATTAAAATATCTAACAAACCAAGCATCCTTCTTATTCAGGAAACTAAAATGAAAAGTAAGGCAGTTGAAGACTACAAAAGGTATTTCTAGGAGAACGTTGCCTTTACTGCTATTGATTCTCAAGGAGCTTCTGGAGGCTTAGCGATCTTTTGGGATACCAAAGATTGTTAAAGGTATGGTAATCTCCTCCACCCATAACCATCTAGCTATTATTTTTACAAGTCTTGAAAACAATCATAGTTGGATTCTATCTAATATTTACGCGCCCAATACTGCTACTGGTAAAAGAAATTTATGGAAAGAGTTAACCTTATTCCGAAGCAATGTTGAAAACATGAACTAGTTGGTTATGGGAGACTTCAATACTCCTCTGAATCTGGGAGAAAAATTTGGGGGAAGTTTTGAATTCTCCCTTGGTATGGAAGAATTTGCTAGCTTCATTTAGACTCTGAATCTTATGACATAGAGCTTCATGGCAATCAGTTTACCTGGTCCAATAGAAGATTTGGGGAGAACTTAATACAGGTTAAGCTTGACAGAGCTCTTATTTCTACCAATTGGATTCTGGATCAGAATTTTCATCTTTCTTCTCTTCCCAGAATGGGCTCTAATCATTATCCAATTGTCATAAATTTCTTCAATTGGACAAAACCTTTTCATGGCAATTTCAAATTTGAGAAAATGTGGCTCGAACATGAAGATATTCTGGACATAATTAAAGAGTGGTGGGATTGGGAAGGCACAGGGACAACCCAATTTAGGCTTCTGCAGAAGTTGAAGAATGTTAAACAAAAGATTAGAATTTGGAATAAAGAGGTTTTTGGAAACATTTTTGAAAATAAGAAAGAACTTAAGCAACAGCTTGAAGAGCTTGAGCTAAATTTTTCCATGAAAGGTATGTCTCTTGAGGATCATCAGTGGGAAAAAAAACTCCTTTTGGATCTGCATAATATAAACAATCAGGAAGAATCCTTTTGGAGAATGAAGTCTAGAGCCCTTTGGCTTAAAGCAGGTGACAGGAATACAAAAAAATTTCACTTAACAGCCCTCAAGCATAGATCTTGTAACAGAATATCTAAGGTTGCTAAAGGCAGTGGAAACATTACTAAGGATCCAGAGGACATCAAAACAGAAGCACTCAATTTTTACAAAAACCTCCTCACTGAGAATAACTCCTATAATGAGCAAGCGGCCTCTTTCCTTTTAGACTCCATTCCTAATAATCTAATACCTGCTGAGAGATTTAAAAGTCATTCAAAAACTGTCACCATTGAGGAATTAAAAAAGGTTGTGTTTGCTTTAGAAGGGGATAAGGCACCAGGTCCTGATGGATTTTTGGCTAACTTTTTCCAAAGATGTTGGGAAATATGCTCTGAAGATATTTTGAAGGTTGTTAATGAGTTTTACAGAACGGGAAATCTCATCAAAGAACTAAATAATACACACATTGTGCTTTCCCTGAAAAAGTTGGATGCAAAGGACTTCAAAGATTTCAAGCCTATCAGTTTAGTTAATGTTATTTATAGGATTTTCACCAATATTCTCACCACTAGAATGCAACCTATTCTTATGGAGATAATTTCACAACAGCAGAGCGGATTCATCCAGGGAAGAATTATTCAAGATGGAATTATCATGGTTCATGAAACAATACATTCTATGGATAAAAGCAAAAAGGCGGGGATGGCTATCAAGCTTGACATGCATAAAGCATTTGACCGAGTCTCCTGGAGATTCATGGATGAGGTCTTATCCAAGTTTGGATTTCAAATCAAATTCAGAAAAATCATTCATTCTTATATCTCCACCTCTAGATTCTCAGTGGTTGTTAATGGGGAACTTGTGGGTTTTTTTCTAGCAATAGAGGTATCCGGCAAGGAGACCCAAATTCCCCTCTTTTATTCATTATTATGGCTGACAGTTTAAGCAGATCTATTTCCAAAGCTATCAGCATTGGCATGATAAAAGGTTTTCCTCCAACTTTTGGAAATCAAATCTCCTCACACCAATAGTTTGCTGATGACACTCTGCTTCTCCTGATGGCCTCAATCATTGAGGAAAAAGCTATCAAAAATGTCCTTAGATTTTATGAGGGAGCCTCGGGAAAAAAATTTAATTTTGAAAAAATCTCTATTTATTTCTTTAACACTACTTTGAAAAGGCAAAGAAAGATTGCTAATATTCTAGGATGCACTTTAATTCTCTTCCAGCTACTTACTTAGGTTTACCTCTAAGTAGAGTATTCAAGTGTTGATATATGATTTCTTCTATATAAGGATGTGTTCCTTTGATTGAGAAGTCATGCTTGATATGGATTGTATCTTCTTTGCTCTTGAAGATCTTTGACTGAGTCAGAATATGCTTGGACTCTTTTATTTCTTCATTTTTAGCACCTGAGTTCAATTTGATTTTGAGATGAATTGTGGATTTATCCATCCTTATGACTCAGCCTTGGATCAGTTGCATTGATCCAAGAGATGTTTTAAGTTGATTCAGGATGAACAAAAATTATTGACCTCACGAAAGTTGCAAGGTCTGAATGAGTTGAATGAGAAATTCTGGAGTTTAACTCAGGCTGATCGTGTTAAATGAATTTGGTTCTAGATATCATAATATCAGGAAGGCGTAGACCTTGAGCTAGGTAAGAAATTCTGGTGTATACTACAAGCTTAATTTGCAATGCCGGATAGAATCCATTACAGGAAAGTTATACCCTGTTTGGTTCTAATACTGATCGGTCCTACTTGGGAGACCTAGACTGGATTCGTTAAGGTTAATAACCTTAACCTAAACTATAACCTATTGGTTTAATTATTGCTAATCTAACCTAGCCCTAAAACTATAAGCTTAATGCTCCTAAGGTTAGCTACACCTAGCACTATGGAAGTAAGACTAATGTCTTAGCTTATGATCTAACCTATGTTTCTAACCTATCTTAACTAATGATAATGGATGGAAGGGGACCTATGAAGGGGCGCAAGTCATGGGCGGTGGTTTCCATGGCATTTATGAGGTGGATAAGGATGAAGGACTTAGGATTTAACGGAGGTTGCAAACGGCTATTGTGACCTGACGTGGCAGCATTACCAAATTTGGGAATGGTTGTTTGTTTTCATTTGTCAATCACCAAATTTGGTGGTCGGTGGCAATGGAGAATAGGCGGGAATTTAGGAGTTAATGCCATTGATGAACTTCGGTTCCTGAGCACGGATTGCTTGGGAAGGCATGCAAATGGAAAATTGGTTGGTATTTTGGTTTTCCATGCGTTCTGTTTTTCTCTCTGCTTGATCATTGGTTCTTCGAACCAGTCTACTCTGTGTTGCATGGCAACTTTGAGAATATCTAGCTCTTTTCTCTGTCGGGGAAAGTTTATAAGGCATGAAGGTAACAATTTATTGTTGTTTAATCTATCGTGGAAGAAGAAGAGAAGGCGCGAGCTCATTCAGAGGTCTTCTTCGGATTTTTAAGTGACACTATCAGGCATGATAGTTCCTAACTTTTAAAAATCTTGCTTTCCTTCAAATGCTTTCATTAAAACAACTCTGTTCAGGTGATTTTAGTACAGTTGGTTTGAAGCAATATATTGGTTCTTCTTTTCCTATGGATTTAGGAATCTCTGGTTATGTGAAGACTCTGTTGAAATGTTTACTGTATTTATTTCTTCTTTTTGGATTCATTTTCGGCTGAAGACGCGGCTGTGTTATCATGTTGTTGAATCTTGTTGAATGGGTATACTTAAAGTTTCTTCTGATTGGAATGCTTGTTGTGATTATTTTACTTGAATGCGACTTCTATTGAAGTCCTTACTGTGTTTTCAATTTTGGTTAAGACCCCGTTGAAAGTTTGCAAGGAATATATATATATATATATATATATATATATATATATATATATATATAAATGACTCTGTTGGAGTCCTTGAAATGTATCTTATATTTCGCCTTCTATAGAAGCTTTGTTATGAATACTTATTGGTATTGACTCTATTGGAGTCCTTGAAATGTATCTTATATTTTGACTTCTATAGAAGCTTTGTTGTGAATACTTATTGGTATTGACTCTGTTGGAGTCCTTGAAATGTATCTTATATTTCAACTTCTGTAGAAGCTTTGTTGTGAATACTTATTGGTATTGACTCTGTTGGAGTCCTTGAAATGTATCTTATATTTCAACTTCTGTAGAAGCTTTGTTGTGAATACTTATTGGTATTGACTCTGTTGGAGTCCTTGAAATGTTTTCGTATGAATTCGACTTCAATCTAAACCCTGGTTGTGAGTACTTGTTGGATACGACTCCATTAGAGTCCTTGCAGTATTCCCATGTGAACACGACTCCTGTTGAAGTCCTTGATGTGTTTGCATGTTGGCTCGACTTTTGATGTAAGTCCTCACTGTGCATACATATTAATTCAACTCTTTCTAAATGTTGTTGTGTTTATATTCAGTTCGATTATGTGGAAATGTGTGTTGGGTTTGCATTACAAACACGACTCTAATAGATTCCCTGTTGTATTTTCATATTAGCTTGACTTCGGTTAAAACTTTGATGAGCTTATGTTATGGAGGCGACTTCTGTAAAGTCCTTGCTGTGATTATCTTCTGTTAAAATTCCTTGCTATATATTCATAGGGATTAGACTCAGTTGAATTTTTGCTGTGTATGTATGTGTTTCGACTCAGTGGAAATGTCGTTGTGTTTGCATCTGGATATGTCTTATGTTTATGGTGTTATCTAGTCTCTGGTTTGACTGAGATAAAGAGTTCCTAGTTGTGCCATGTCAGGCGATGGCGTTGGGTATTTTTCATGTTTAATGAATGATATGGAAAGATTTGTTGAGTCTATTAGGGTTGGATTATTTATTATTGCTTTGTCGTGGGAGCTCTTGTATTGCTTAATAGCTACAGGTGATTTTTATAATTAAATTTTGATGAAACTGTAGTTTCTTCTTGTTATCTCGATTGATTTAGTCGCATGCGTATAATGTAATTGCATTATTCTTGAGGAGTCGGTACAGTCCTGAACATGATTGGAATGGAAGTCTGAATGTCTCTGTTTCTTTCTCCTCAGCTGTAAAGTATATGTTGATATATATAACTGTAGGAATAATAAAATATTCTCTCCTTGTCTAGAAACTCTGAGTGCTTTCTTCTTTTGTATTCCTTATGTGAACTCTACAGTACGGGCTTAAGAAGGAAAGACTGTTAAACTATAGGGAGAGACTGGTAGAAATATATAGCAGTAAAGTTGGTGTATTTGTCAATATCATTGAAATAATGTAATGTTTTTAAAGGAATCTCGTCAGTTGAACTTGATGAAAGTTATAATCTGCCTTTGAGGAATTGTTAAAAAAAAACATACCTGTTGGATACACGAATTGATAGGATATTCATTTTTGAATGGAATAATTTGTTGGATTATTGTTGTCCTTGGGATTCAGATGGATGGATGTTTTGGATTCATTTTGTTCTTCTTAGTCTCTAATATATATGATGAATCATCTGAAGGGTATTTAGGATTAATTGGTAACTATAATATGAGTCATGCATTAAAAAGTCATGTTAGAATTACAGAAAGATGATTAGTCTGATTTATGTTAAGTATTTGAAGAAATGATTTCATTTAAATAGATTGTTTAATGAGAACAATTGGTGGAATGCAATTGTTTTAAGAATTAGTGCTTATCATGCTCAGTTCACCGAACTGACCCGTGTTGGCAATTTTTGCAGATGGTTGTCGTAAGTGGTAAAGGCACGCAGATCTGATATGATACTCAGATTGTTTAATTTGGTTTTATGATGAATTCCAACTTGATTTCTCTAATTGTACTATATGAAGAAAGTTGTTCTTTTGCTGTTGAGTATTGTATCAAAAATGCTGAATGCATAAATTGTAATTGTTGGGCTTAGAAATAAATGAAATGAGGGGATTGTTACTATGTGGCTGCATTTGTATTGTGATGGATTGATCCTCTTTGGTTCGATTGTTTTTAAGTGCATTTTCATTATTGTATACCTTGGAGATATTTGGATTCTCTAAGTAGGCCTTGTAATGATTATGTGACTGATTACTTGTAAATGATTAGTAATTCTTTTATGTTTTGAATATGGCTAAATTGTAAAAATTAGTCCACTGTTTACGGGAAGTTAAGGTTAAACTACACCTTTATAGGTAGTTGAAACAGGAAGGGTAATCTAATACTCCCTATCCATGATCTAAGTCAAGACAACTGATGATTTTAAATCACTATACCTTAACAACAATGAGTAAGATATATATTTCAGTTTTGAGAACTGATATAAACTTATAGGGGTATAGTTAGCATCCTTATGAGAGGGCTTAGGGCTACTGCCAATTTTGTTGATTAAGATTAATGTGAGTCAATGAACTCCTTGAAGAGATCTCAAATCTTATTAAACTTCTCTCTGTGAAATGGATCTTATATAAGTAAGGCAACTCAAAGGTGAGGAACGCAGGGGTTGGGAAAAGACTACCCAGAAAGGAGAGTCTTAAAGCATAATTTCAACTCAACGTAAGTAACAACACCTTAAGTTAAGTAGATCTTTCTGAGGAAGTTTTGAAGGATGTCGGCACATGTCAACTGTAGGGTTGTACCTTCGAGAAGATTAGGATCTTCTCGAGGATACAACAATGCAGGTGACTTATGGCGGCACCCTTTGCATTGATCGTTAAGATTTACACCTTAAACTCGAACAAGTTTTTACTCTGGATCTGGTTAGGAACATGGTCATGTTATGAGGCTGCCCTTGGAGACTCGGGGTACCTTGACACATAGGGTTAACTAGGGTTGACCCAGTATGTCAGCTTATCCCTAGTCCTCGAGAGTATCCTTATAACATTGACATGTTATTAATTTGTTCCTGAGTGAATGACTTGGGACAGGGGAGGCTGATAGAAGTTAGTGTAAGACATTCTATATAACATCGAAGTGGGGTGAAGGACATATTCCAAATTAATGAGTATGCCATCAAGGAATACGATACATAAACAGTACGTTTCAAATCTTTGGCTAAAGTATCGCAAGCTGCTGATTGCATTGTCCTATGTCACCTAGTCTAAGGGACGGGATGCCGATGAATAATGATAACAATTATTCAGATAGGTTCCTTGGGTAGAGCATTCTGAAATCCCAGTTTAGGGAAGAGAACCGCAAGAGTGTGGTGTTAAAATAAAAATGCCAACTCTATGATACCCATGAATAGATCGGTAGATTACCGAGTCATGGAATGAATAGATCGGTGGTATACCGAGTCATTACAGCTGCATATGGTTATCTGTTATAAGAATGATTGTTTTGATCTGTGAGTTCTAAATTATGTATTTAGAACTAGGAAGCACTTATCAAAAAAAAAATCTTGTTCTAAAGTACTAAATTAAGGAATGTTACATCTTAGTATCAGAGCTGAAGGTTGTAGCTCTTGGACCTATTGTGTCCATAATCTGATAAAAACTTGAATTTTCTTGTAACAGAAAATGGTTAGAACAAGGGGGAATGTTGCGAATAATGCTCCACCTAAAGGAGGGGCGGCAACAACCTAAAATCTTGATGAGATCCTTACTGCCCTATTGGACACAAGAGATCATTTGGCTATACTTGAACAACAAGTAATGGGAAATGAGGAGGATGATGAAGCTAGTAACAACAATCAGCTACCTCCTGAGGATAACCCCGATGTGGGTGTTGATAATAACACTGGAAATGTACCTATCCAACTAGAAAACAAAAAGGCCAGGTTGGCAGCGGAACTCACTAATGATATAAAAAGGATAAGTCCACCTAAATATGATGGCACCACATTAGGAGATGGAGCTGAGAACTGGCTTAGCGAAATGGAAAATTATTTTGTAATAAGAAACTTCTCTGAGGAAACCAAAGCTATTTGGGGAGCCTATCAGCTTTCCTATGAAGCATCTTCATGGTGGGACAACCATAAAGCTGAGCTAAATATTGATGAGACCAATATCACTTGGGATCAATTTAAGGGCTATTTTAGGCAACGTTGGCTGCCACAACTTTTCTATGATCAGAAAATGACATAATTCCAGAACTTAGCTCAAGGAAAGCTAATGGTAACTGAATACTAGGAGCGGTTTACGAAACTCCTCAAGTACGTACCACAATATCAAATTGACGAGAAGTTCAGAATACAAAAATTTATCATGGGACTAAATCCCGTGATAGGAGGAGAGGTCGATGTTCACAGCCCAACCACTATGGAAGGGGTTGTTGAAAAGGCCATAAGGCAAGCACAGAAATTAAAGGCTATTTCTGCTCATAAAGCGGAAGTGTGGAAGAAGATTGTAAAACCTTCTTCAACTTCACTTGCACCCAAGAAGGGGCCATGGAAAAAGTTTGGAAACAGAAGTAAGTTTCCAGGGGATAATAGTAAGAAAATGATAGCGAATAAGCCTGCTAGAAATGTAAGGGATAGTTTTGCCAAAAATTATAACAATGGGCAGAAGCCCTATGGAGGACAACGTGATAATTTTAAGGCTGGAAGTAATTTTGAGCCTAAAAAGGGACCTATAGGAGGCTGCTATAATTGTGGCAAAGACCACTACGCAAATCAGTGCCCTTTGAAGAAGGATTATTGTAATCAGCAGCATAAGATACATGCTGGAGTAGAAGACAAGCAAGCTGAAAAGCAAGTGACACCTATAGAAGTTCCGGGTAAGTTATTTGGCATACCTGTCACTATTCTTTTTGATACAGGAGCTACTGAGTGTTTCATTTCTAGTAAACTTGCTTCTAAACTTAAAAGAAAATCTAGAAAAATGGATAAATCTTGGACTGTACAGTATGGTAATAACTCTGTTCATACAGTGAGTATGTGTCTTTTTGGGGCAGTCCTTGACTTACCTAACTTTTCCACTGAAGTTGACCTGTATGTTGCACCTTTGGGATCCTATGACATTATCATCGGTGTTAATTGGTTAGCTGACCATAAAGCAAAAATAGACTATTTTGAAAAGAATATAAGATGTTTAGATGATCAGCTGAAAATAGTAGAGATACAAGGAGTGAAACGGGAAATTTCAGTTAGGAAACTATCAGCTATGCAACTTAAAAAGGCTAAAAACAAAGGATGTACTTTATATGCAGTAAAGATGTCTGAATTTTTAGAAGAAGATGGTGATTCCATGAAACGATTCCCTCTATTGCAAAGTTTCAAGGATGTATTTCCAGAGGAATTACCAGGTTTACCACCCAAAAGGGAATTTGACTTCACTATTGAAATCAAACCAGGAACAGAACCTATTTCCAAGGCACCTTATCAAATCACTACTACAGAGTTAGTTGACCTTAAGGCACAATTGCAAGAACTTTTGTCTAAGGGCTTGATTAGACCAAGTGTTTCACCTTGGGGAGTGCCAGTAATATTTGTAAAAAAGAAAGATGGAACACTTAGGCTATGTATTGACTATCAGATGTTAAACAAAGCAACAGTTAAGAACAGCTACCCACTTCCAAGGATTGACGATCTATTTGATCAAATGTGTGGGGCAGCGGTTTATTCCAAGATAGATCTTCGATCTGGTTATCATCAATTAAGGATTAGAGAAGAAGATATTCATAAAACAGCTTTCCGAACTAGGTACAGACATTATGAATTCACGGTTCTACCCTTTGGATTAACTAATGCACCAGCAAATTTTATGAACTTAATGAATAATATCTTTCAAGAATATTTGGACAAGTTTGTACTTGTATTCCTAGATGATATTCTCATATATTCTAAAAGTGTCAAAGAGCACAAAGAGCATTTGAAGATAGTTTTGGAAATTTTGAGAAAAACAAAGTTATAAGGTAAGTTATCCAAATGTTCTTTCTTTGATACTAAAGTTCACTATTTGGGTCATGTCATTAGCAAGGAAGGAATTGCAGTGGATCCTTCAAAAATAGTGGCTATAACCAAGTGGCTTGCACCCAAGAATGTACATGAAGTAAGAAGCTTCATGGGTCTTGCTGAATATTATAGAAAATTTGTTAAGGATTTTTCTAAAGTGGCTACACCAATAACTTCATTGCAAAAGAAGGATAAGAAATTTATTTGGAATGATAAGTGTGAAACTGCTTTCAAAAGTTTGAAAAGCTAGTCAACTTCAGCACCTATATTAGTTGTACCAGACCCTAATGGGAGCTTTACTATTGTAACGGATGCTTCTGGGGAAGGCCTTGGTGGTGTTTTGTTACAAAATGATCAAGTCATAGCATATGAAAGTAGAAAACTTAAGTTACATGAGCTGAATTATGCCCCTCATGATTTGGAGCTTGCTGCCATTGTTCATGCGCTTCAAGTCTGGAGACACTATTTACTTGGGAAACCTTTTGAGTTGAAAACTGATCACTTAGGGCTGAAATATATTTTCACTCAGCCTAATCTAAATTCCAGACAGAGAAGGTGGTTAGAGTTTTTATCTCAATATGATTTTGATATTAGCTACATCAAAGGGAAAGAGAATAGAGTAGCAGATGCTCTAAGTCGTAGGAGACACATTTCTGCTCTTATAACATTAAGAACTCAGTTTAAGGATGAGGTAAAAAGTGCCTCAGAATCTGATATATACTTTTAGCAAGTAAAAGCAACGCTTGCTGCAGAACCTAATGATGAAAGGTTTAAAGGTTTTCATTTTGATAATGAAGGAATCTTACGTTATGAAAACAGAGTATACGTACCTTTTCTAAATGATTTGAGAAGGAAGTTGCTAGTCGAATTTCATAATTCACCCTTCTCTAGACACCCGGGTATCACAAAAATGCTTGCTGATCTAAAACAGCAATACTTTTGGAAAGGTATGAAAAAGGATGTTATAGATTTTGTGACTCATTGTCTGGAATGTCAGCGGGTTAAGGCAGAACATATGCACCCTGCTGGACTATTATATCCCCATAGCATACCACAGTACAAATGGCAAGTAATAAGCATGGACTTTGTACAAGGGTTACCTATGTCTAGGAATAAGCATGATGTTATCTTAGTAGTTGTAGACAAACTAACAAAGGTAGCTCATTTCATCGCTGGAAATCTGAAGGATGATTCTCCAGTGTTAGCAAAAAGGTTTGTACATGAAATTTTCAGGTTGCATGGAGTACCTGAATTAATTATATCTGACAGGGATCCTAGAATGACGTCAAGATTTTGGCAAACGCTTAATACAGCTCTTAGAATGAAACTAAACTTCAGTTCTACATATCATCTGGAAACGGATGGACAAACGGAGAGAGTAAATCAAGTGTTGGAAGATATGTTGTGAATGTATTGCATGGATCAACAGTATAAATGGGAAGAGTATCTTCCATTAGTTGAGTTTGCATACAACAACACTTATCACTCATCTCTTAAAATGGCACCTTTTGAAGCACTTTATGGAAGAAAGTGCAGAACCCCTGTTAGTTGGGATAGTATTGAGGATAGAGTGGTAATTGGGCCAGAAATCCTCACTGAAATGGAACAACAAGTAAAGATGATTCGTGAACGATTAAAGGAAGCAGCAGATAGGCAGAAGAGCTATGCTGACCTTAAGCGGGTTGATCGAAGGTTTGAACTTGGTGAAAAGGTTTTTCTTCGTGTTAAACCCAGAAAGAGTTCTATAACTTTTGGCAAGGCTGCCAAGTTGTCACCTCGTTACGTGGGACCTTTCAAAATTGTCGAAATAATCAATCCTGTAGCTTATCGATTAGCATTACCACCTGCTTTGTCTCGCATTCATGATGTTTTCCATATTTCCTTGCTTAAGAAATATGTTTCAGATTTGTCACATGTTTTAAATTGGAATTCCTTGCAGGTCCAAGACCCAGGAATAATCGTGGTTAAACCCACACGAGTGCTAGAAACTCGCCAATTGCATTTGAGAAATCGTGAAATACAGCAATGTAAGGTCCAGTGGGACCAGTTTAATGAAGAAAGTGCAACTTGGGAAAATCTGGAAGAGATGAAAATTGCTTTTCCCTTTCTTTTTGAACAGAATGAAATCTGTTGACAAAAAAATTTTTTATGAACTTATCTTTTTCATGTCTTTATGAAAGCTAGATTGAGGAAAACATTATTCAGGTTGAATAAAATGTATCATGACATTGATTTCTTGAATTATTCAAGTTGGAAATAGTCTTTTGTATTGTGAACTAATAAATTGGTTGACCTGAAGGTAAATCAAAATATGTAATCATCGGGACGATGAATCTTTTAGGAGGGAAGCATGTAACACCCTGAATTATTGTTACTTCCTCCTGAGTATTCAAGTGTTGATATATGATTTCTTCTGTATAAGGACGTGTTCCTTTGATTGAGAAGTCATGCTTGATATGGATTGTATCTTCTTTGCTCTTGAAGATCTTTGACTGAGTCAGAATATGCTTGGACTCTTTTATTTCTTCATTTTTTAGCACCTGAGTTCAATTTGATTTCGGGATGAATTGTGGATTTATCCATCCTTATGACTCAGCCTTAGATCAGTTGCATTAATCCAAGAGATGTTTTAAGTTTATTCAGGATGAACAAAAATTATTGACCTTACGAAAGTTGCAAGGTCTGAATGAGTTGAATGAGCAATTCCGGAGTTTAACTCAGGCTGATCATGTTAAATGAATTTGGTTCCAGATATCGTAATATCAGGAAGGCGTAGACCTTGAGCCAGGTAAGAAATTCTGGTGTATACTGCAAGCTTAATTTGCAATGCCGGATAGAATCCATTACAGGAAAGTTATACCCTGTTTGGTTCTAATACTGATCGGTCCTACTTGGGAGACCTAGACTGGATTCGTTAAGGTTAATAACCTTAACCTAAACTATAACCTATTGGTTGAATTATTGCTAATCTAACCTAGCCCTAAAACTATAAGCTTAATGCTCCTAAGGTTAGCTACACCTAGCACTATGGAAGTAAGACTAATGTCTTACCTTATGATCTAACCTATGTTTCTAACCTATCTTAACTAATGATAATGGATGGAAGGGGACCTATGAAGGGGTGCGAGTCATGGGCGGTGGTTTCCATGGCATTTATGAGGTGGATAAGGATGAAGGACTTGGGATTTGGTGGAGGTTGCAAACGGCTATTGTGACCTGACGTGGCAGCATTACCAAATTTGGGAATGGTTGTTTGTTTTCATTTGGCAATCACCAACTTTGGTGGTCGGTGGCAATGGAGAATAGGCAAGAATTTAGGAGTTAATGCAATTGATGAACTTCGGTTCCCGAGCGCGGATTGCTTGGGAAGGCATGCAAATGGAAAATTGGTTGGTATTTTGGTTTTCCATGCATTCCGTTTTTCTCTCTGCTTGATCACTGGTTCTTCGAACCAGTCTACTCTGTGTTGCATGGAAACTTTGAGAATATCTAGCTCTTTTCTCTGTCGGGGAAAGTTTATAAGGCATGAAGGTAACAATTTATTGTTGTTTAATCTATCGTGGAAGAAGAAGAGAAGGCGCGAGCTCATTCAGAGGTCTTCTTCAGATTTTTAAGTGACACTATCAGGCATGATAGGCCCTAACTTTTAAAAATCTTGCTTTCCTTCAAATGCTTTCATTAAAACAACTCTGTTCAGGTGATTTTAGTACAGTTGGTTTGAAGCAATGTATTGGTTCTTCTTTTCCTATGGATTTAGGAATCTCTGGTTATGCGAAGACTCTGTTGAAATGTTTACTATATTTATTTCTTCTTTTTGGATTCATTTTCGGCTGAAGACGTGGCTGTGTTATCATGTTGTTGAATCCTGTTGAATCTTGCTGGGTATACTTAAAGTTTCTTCTGATTGGAATGCTTGCTGTGATTATTTTACTTGAACGTGACTTCTGTTGAAGTCCTTACTGTGTTTTCAATTTTGGTTAGACTCCGTTGAAAGTTTGCAAGGAATATATATATAAAAATGACTCTGTTGGAGTCCTTGAAATGTATCTTATATTTTGACTTCTGTAGAATCTTTGTTGTGAATACTTATTGGTATTGACTCTGTTGGAGTCCTTGAAATGTATCTTATATTTTGACTTCTGTAGAAGCTTTGTTGTGAATACTTATTGGTATTGACTCTGTTGGAGTCCTTGAAATGTATCTTATATTTCGACTTCTGTAGAAGCTTTGTTGTGAATACTTATTGGTATTGACTCTATTGGAGTCCTTGAAATGTATCTTATATTTCAACTTCTCTAGAAGCTTTGTTGTGAATACTTATTGGTATTGACTCTGTTGGAGTCCTTGAAATGTTTTCATATGAATTCAAATTCAATCTAAACCCTGGTTGTGAGTACTTGTTGGATACAACTCCGTTGGAGTCCTTGCAGTATTCACATGTGAACACGACTCCTGTTGAAGTCCTTGATGTATTTGCGTGTTGGCTCGACTTCTGATGTAAGTCCTTGTTGTGCATACATATTAATTCGACTCTTTCTAAATGTTGTTGTGTTTATATTCAGTTTGATTCTGTGGAAATGTGTGTTGGGTTTACATTACAAACACGACTCTATTAGAGTCCCTGTTGTATTTTCGTATTAGCTCAACTTCGGTTAAAACTTTGATGAGCTTATGTTATGGAGTGACTTCTGTAAATTCCTTTCTGTGATTATCTTTCTTGAATTCGGCTTCTGTTAAAAGTCCTTGTTGTATATTCGTAGGGATTAGACTCAGTTGAATGTTTGTTGTGTATGTATGTGTTTCGACTCAGTGGAAATGTCGTTGTGTTTGCATCTGGATATGTCTTCTGTTTATGGTGTTATCTAGTCTCTGGTTTGACTGAGATAAAGAGTTCCTAGCTGTGCCATGTCAGGCGATGGCGTTGGGTATTTTTCATGTTTAATGAATGATATGGAAAGATTTGTTGAGTCTATTATGGTCAGATTATTTATTATTGCTTTGTCGCGAGAGCTCTTGTATTGCTTAATAGCTACAGGTGATTTTTATAATTGAATTTTGATGAAACTGTAGTTTCTTCTTGTTATCTCGACTGATTTAGTCGCATGCGTATAATGTAATTGCATTATTCTTGAGGAGTCGGTACAGTCCTGAACATGATTGGAATGGAAGTCTGAATGTCTCTGTTTCTTTCTCCTCAGCTGTAAAGTATATGTTGATATATATAACTGTAGGAATAATAAAATATTCTCTCCTTGTCTAGAAACTCTGAGTGCTTTCTTCTTTTGTATTCCTTATGTGAACTCTACAGTATGGGCTTAAGAAGGAAAGACTGTTAAACTGTAGGGAGAGACTGGTAAAAATATATTGCAGTAAAGTTGGTGTATTTGTCAATACCATTGAAATAATGTAATGTTTTTAAAGGAATCTCGTCAGTTGAACTTGATGAAAGTTATAATCTGCCTTTGAGGAATTGTTAAAAAAAAAACATACCTGTTGGATACACGAATTGATAGGATATTCATTTTTGAATGGAATAATTTGTTGGATTATTGTTGTCCTTGGGATTCAGATGGATGGATGTTTTGGATTCATTTTGTTCTTCTTAGTCTCTAATATATATGATGAATCATCTGAAGGGTATTTAGGATTAATTGGTAACTATAATATGAGTCATGCGTTAAAAAGTCATGTTAGAATTACAGAAAGATGATTAGTCTGATTTATGTTAAGTATTTGAAGAAATGATTTCATTTAAATAGATTGTTTAATGAGAACAATTGGTGGAATGCAATTGTTTTAAGAATTAGTGCTTATCATGCTCAGTTCACCGAACTGACCCATGTTGGCAATTTTTGTAGATGGTTGTCGTAATTGGTAAAGGCATGCAGATCTGATATGATACTCAGATTGTTTAATTTGGTTTTATGATGAATTCCAACTTGATTTCTCTAATTGTACTATATGAAGAAAGTTGTTCTTTTGCTGTTGAGTATTGTATCAAATATGCTGAATGCATAAATTGTAATTGTTTGGCTTAGAAATAAATGAAATGAGGGGATTGTTACTATGTGGCTGCATTTGTATTGTGATGGATTGATCCTCTTTGGTTCGATTGTTTTTAAGTGCATTTTTATTATTGTATACCTTGGAGATATTTGGATTCTCTAAGTAGGCCTTGTAATGATTATGTGACTGATTACTTGTAAATGATTAGTAATTCTTTTATGTTTTGAATATGGCTAAATTGTAAAAATTAGTCCACTGTTTACGGGAAGTTAAGGTTAAACTACACCTTTATAGGTAGTTGAAACAGGAAGGGTAATCTAATACTCCCTATCCATGATCTAAGTCAAGAAAACTGATGATTTTAAATCACTATACCTTAACAACAATGAGTAAGATATATATTTCAGTTTTGAGAACTGATATAAGCTTATAGGGGTATAGTTAGCATCCTTATGAGAGGGCTTAGGGCTACTGCTAATTTTGTTGGTTAAGATTAATGTGAGTCAATGAACTCCTTGACGAGATCTCAAATCTTATTAAACTTCTCTCTGTGAAATGGATCTTATATAAGTAAGGCAACTCAAAGGTGAGGAAAGCAGGGGTTGGGAAAAGGGGTTTGGAAAAGACTACCCAGAAAGGAGAGTCTTAAGGTATAATTTCAACTCAACGTAAGTAACAACACCTTAAGTTAAGTAGATCTTTCCGAGGTGGTTTTGTAGGATGTCGGCACATGTCAACTGCAGGGTTGTACCTTCGAGAAGATTAGGATCTTCTCAAGGATACAGCAATGCAGGTGACTTATGGCGGCACCCTTTGCATTGATCATTAAGATTTACACATTAAACTCGAACAATTTCTTACTCTAGATCTGGTTAGGAACATGGTCATGTTATGAGGCTGCCCTTGGAGACTCGGGTTACCTTGACACATAGGGTTAACTAGGGTTGACCCAGTATGTCAGCTTATCCCTAGTCCTCGAGAGCATCCTTATAACATTGACATGTTATTAATATATTCCTAAGTGAATGACTTGGGACAGGGGAGGCTAACAGAATTCAGTGTAAGACATTCTATATAACATCCGAGTGGGGTGAAGGACATATTCCAGATTGACGAGTATGCTGTCAAGGAATACGAGACATAAACAGTACGTTTCAAATCTTTGGCCAAAGTATCGCAAGCTGCTGATTGCGTTGTCCTATGTCACCTAGTCTAAGGGACGTGATGCTGATGAATAATGGTAACAATTATTCAGATAGGTTCCTTGGGCAGAGCATTCTGAAATCCCAGTTTAGGGAAGAGAACCGCAAGAGTGTGGTGTTAAAATAAAAACACCAACTCTATGATACCCATGAATAGATCGGTAGATTACCGAGTCATGGAATGAATAGATCGGTGGTATACCGAGTCATTACAGCTACATATGGTTATCTGTTATAAGAATGATTGTTTTGATCTGTGAGTTCTAAATTATGTATTTAGAACTAGGAAGCACTTATCAAAAAAAAAATCTTGTTCTAATGTACTAAATTGGGGAATGTTACAATTTCTGTGGAGGTATGGAATGACCTTATTAAGAGATTCCAAAGAAAGTTGGCTGGCTGGAAAGGAATTGTACTCTCAAGTGCAGGAAAGTGCCTATTAGTTAAAAGCATGCTCCAAAACTTGCCTATTTACATCATGTCAATGTTCAACATACCTGCAACAATGATGAACAGTATTGAAAAGATTCAAAAGCATTTTTTATGGCACGGTACTGAGGACATATTCAGATATCATCTTGTGGCTTGGAAGTAGGTATGTAAACCTAAGAGACTTGGGGGTTTAGACATCAAACATATCAAACATATGAGTGCTGCCCTTATTGCAAAATTAGGTTGGAGGCTTATAAAAGAGCACAAGCCTTGGACAGAGTTGGTTAAGATCAAATATCTTTCAAACCAAAACAAGATTTCCTTCATACATGATCAGTCTCTTCCAAGTGGTTCTATTTTCTAGAACAACCTTCTCAGCAGCAAACACATCCTTTTGTAAGGGTGTAGCTGGAAGCTTGGGGATGGACAAAACATAAACTTCTGGATAGATAAGTGGACTGATTCCAACTAGATTTTTGCTTATGATCACATTAAAGACAGCTTAATCACAAAGTATGGGCACAAAATCCAGGGGTGCATTGAGAGAGATAGAAACAAAAGAAAATGGAAACAGCTAAAAGTGTTTAATGATAATGTACAGGCTGATGTTTCTTCTTTACAGAGTCAACTTTCTCTAATTCATATAAGTAATCAAAATCTTAAGGATGAACTCATCTGGAAAGATTCTTTTGACGGGGAATACTCTTTCAAATCAAGATATAATTCTTTCTTTGTATCCATGGAAAGTGAAATTAAGTGGCACAAACTGTGGATGCCGGAGTTAACCCCTAGATTGAACTTCTTTTGGTGGCTTATCATTAATGGCAAGATCTTGACTAATGACAACCTCATATAGAAGGGATTCATCATGCCAAATAGATGTTGCATGTGTCAGAAAGAGGTAGAAGACGTAAAGCATTTATTCCTCCATTGTGAGTTTGCTTCTAAAATTTGGCAACTGATTTTTGCAAAGTTTAATCAGAGATGGATTTTTCCCCTTACCTGTCTTCAGGCTTGGGAGTAATGGGACTCTCCGTTTAAGCATTGTGTGGTGAAAATATTGTGGCAACTTGTTTTACCCCACACTATGTGGAGAGTTATGAAGGCTCGTCATGATAACATTTTCAGAAACAATAGAAAGGCATGTAATAAAATCTATAAGGAAATCATGATTGTTGTGCAAGACAATATTACTAGATTTAAACCTCCTAAAAATAGGCTCTACCCTAAGAAGGAAGAATACATCTTGACTGAATGGAATATTGACACTGGCAATAGGAATAACAATGGTATTGATAGAAACACAGTCTGATGGATTAAACCTCCCACTGATTGGCACAAGTTAAATTTTGATGGGGCCTCAAAAGGAAATCCGAGGGAATCTGGAGGAGGGGGAGTTATTAGAGATCAAAGAGGTTGTTTAGTTGCTGATTTTTCTGGGAGAATGGGCAGGCAGACCAATCATTACTCTAAAGCCCTGGTGGCTCTTTGGGGTATAAAACTTACCAGAGATTCTAATATTCCAAATATTATAATTGAAGGGGATTCTCTAAATATCATCAATCTTTTAAACAAAAAGCAACACCCCAGCTGGTCTATCAGAGATTTCATTGAGGAAGCCATTGATATATGCAAGAGCTTTGAAAATGTTAAAATCACCCACACCTATCGGGAAGGAAATAGAGTCGCTGACAGCTTGGCTAACCTCGGTGTTACTAATACCTTTCAAACTTGGCTTGGGGGGGATGTTCTGCCCACTCAAATCAATAAAGCCATAATCAATGATCTTCATGGCCGTGAAAATCAGCACTAACGGCTGTAATTTGGGCGTTAATGTGCGTATCCTCAAGTACAATATGATGACATCACATAATATATGGATGATTGATGCGATTTGTACGAGATGGACTGTCATCATTTTTAAGCATAGAAGGAAAGCTGAGGAGTGGGGCAATAATTACATGTATGCTATAATAATTAATTCTACTTTCACGGAAAGGAAAGATTCAAAAACCAACATCAGAGCTCTGCCTGTCCCGCATAGTGAGAGCATTTTTACCGTTGAGAACAGGAAAAAGAGCAGAGGAAACATGGGGGGTCCACCTTGCAAAACTGAACTGACCCACAATCTAGCGTGGAAAGAGAACATGGTGCTGTGGAATTACCTTCAAATCAGGGGTCTGTCTAATTTAATTAAAAGGGTACAAGGATTTGACCAAGACATCTCTATCAAATTCACCCAGGGATGGAAGAATCGGATTGTCAAATACAATAACATGGAGATTGAGGTCATAGAAGAGCTCATCACCCAGGTCATGGGCCTCAGCCTGGAGGGCACCAAATTCTTCAGCAAAAAGGTGGATAGGGAGGTCGAGACCAAGAAGTTCCTGGACGACGGTGAGAATCTTGAATTCGTGACTACTGGCATCAAGGTGGCATCGATCCCTGAACCTTTTGCTGAGCTGGCTAAGATGGTGGTTAGGGATGTCACTCTTGAAGGAAGATTTGTGATAATACCTCAAAAGCGTTTGATATGTCTAAATCACTTTCGTAGAAATATCACCATTAGCTTTCCTCATTATTTGATTAACTCATTGGAGAAATCAATAAGGGAAGTTTAGAGCCACTCTAGGGCTATCCCTTTGCATCAGGGACTTATCCTCCTAATCCATTGCCATTGTTCTGGCTACTCCCCCTTGAATCCTACCCCACCTTCCTCCTCCATTCCTCCTCCTGCTCGCACCGCTTTCACTCCCCCTGCTGAAAAGGAAGCTTGAAACTTCTGCTTCCAGCAAGAAAAGCAAGAACATAAAAGATAAAATCCCTCCTTCCCAACGGGTCCTAAGAAGCCATAAAGACCTGGAACTTGCTGAGAACCTCCTGCATATCAGTATTCTAATGGAGGAGCCCAAGGAAGAGGGCTTGATGGACAGAGTGGATAGGTTAGAGAAGGAGATACAAGAGCTAAAAGGGACTATAAAAAATATGGAAAGAGCTAAGGGTAAACGTATTCTTCAAAGTGATGATGATGAGGGGGTTATTGCTGAGGTAGTCAAGAAGTTACAGTCCCTAGATGGAAGAATGGGCAATGCTAAAAGCCAAAATGACTGCATATTATCTACCCTTAAAAGCATATATAATTTCATTGAGCAGCATGTGCATAGTGTCTGCAGTTTAAGTGGGGTTAGTGAGGACATTTGGGGACCTAAAGAGAAAAGAGATATGGAAATTTCCCAGGTTGATGTGACTAACTCCTCTCAAGCCACTGTCATTGCCTTCTTCATGTCGCTGCAGGCCATCAAGACCAAGATTGACAGGGCAATAAAGTAACGGGTTGCTGTGTGGTTGCTTTTTGGCTGCGATGTTGTTGTTATTTGGCAGTTCAGGCGCTATTTTTTGGTGGAGTTTTTTATGATGCTTCTCTTTTTGTTGCTTTTTGTTCTCTTTGGCTTCTTTTGGGATCATCATTCATTTGGATCCTTTCTTCACTTGTATTGTCTTACTTGGCTGTTGAGCCCTCTTTGGTTGGCCATTTTTCCCTTCTCTGGGATGTATCTCTCATTTTGACTATCTGGCTTTTGAGCCCTTTTTTATACAGGGTATAGTCCCTTCAAAACTATTTGCCCTTAATAAAAAAATAACAATTTGATTGCAACAAATGTATTTAATGCAATGGTGGATAATAGAAAGAATATTCCCAAGCATATGAATCTAAGGTTATCATAAAATCATGTCACATTTCCCAAGAGCATTAGTAACCAAAATGTGTGTACATAATAACATATGTTACTATTAGTGGGAGAACAATGTGTCCAATAATAATTATAAGAATGTGTACTAAATTATATATGTTACTTAGTAGAGCCCAAAGAATTCAGGCATGTGGACATGCACATATTGTTCTTAGATCTGTTATCGAACAAAAAAAATTGATATGTTTTTGTTATGTTGTGGAGCTTGTTTTCATGTATGGAAGTGTTGAAGGATATACACTAAAAGTATTGTACACTCTCCACAATTTTTTTCCTAAAAAAATGTGTCTGACATCTCAAGAAATGTTCTCTTCTCGTATGGGTAGGAGTTTTGACCCATAATTTTATGGAGTGGTTTTGGCCCATGGTTTTGGTACCCACAGTATTGTAAAATTGCTTAAGCAATTTCCTATTGATGTAGGGATGACATATCATTGTAGGTGTGTGTGTGACTTGAAGTGTGAATTCAGGAGAGTTTTTTTAGTATATCCCCAAATATATTTGAGTATTGTATTAAGAGAATGAGGTGGATTCTAATAAAATATAAGCAAGTGATTCTTGGTGGACATATCCCAAATTGGGTGAATTGCGTTAAATATTGTCTCTATGTTGTGTTCTTTTATTTTCTACATTTTTATTTTAGATCTGTAATATATGTCTGCATATTATTTTCTACCATTACGATTCTATGTGGGATTGTTCCGCATATTTTAACCCTTATTTCCTAACAGTTTTCAATTGACAAAATGTTAAACATAAAGTTCTTGAGAAACAACATCATCATCAAGTATTCTAGTATCATCATATGTAATAATAAGCCTAAGAGGAAAATAAGGATTAATTGTACCAATGAGATAATCAATTAGTTGATTGTATGTAGCTAAGGGAGGTTATGCCTTATGTGCATGATTCACCTCTAATTTTCTCTTAAATTCATAAGTTTGGTGATTGGGAATTGGATCATTGAAGATATTGAGTTTAGCATTCTCATTGATTGGAGGCTTATATTGCTATGAAGTAGGGTCAAATAAAATAGAATTAGTATCAATTATATTTTGAATAATATTTCATAATATTGCATTATGTGTTAGTGGAAAGCCTGATACATATACGATAACCACAATAGGCATTAATATCAAAATATTTATCTTGAGGTTTTCTCTTATTGTTGGACTGAATAAATGACTACGTATGAAGACATGTGCAAAGGCGAAAGGATACAAGAGGGTGAACACAGAAGCATGGAAGAAGGATTTTCACAGGTTGAAGGATGCATGAAGGTATAAGGAAAGGATGTGTGAAGGTTTACGCGTAAGGACAACAGACTCTGGAGTTAGCCAGAACTGTGAGAAGGCTAAAAATAGGAAAAAGCATGAGTTAGTGTGGTTGACAAAATATATATATATATATATATATATATATGGATAAGGCATGGCCAAAAACAGGATAAAGCACATGCAGGGCTAATAATAGACACGAAATATGCATGGAAAATAATAGGAGTCAATATAGCACATGGAGCAGTAGTTATTTATAGCACACAAGATAAAGATGGAACTTCCATATTAAAGTAGGCCGCACATGGAGAACCATAAGATGGTGCTTAAATATAGGAAAGCACAAGCATGCAAGCTATGTATAGGAGTAGTCTAAGAATAGATTAAAGCATGTAAAGTGGTGAAGAATAAGTTCCCACCCTTTGTGTGTGTGTGTGTAGATTTCCATGAAAGGTGATGAGATGGTTGAAGATATAGAGAGTGTGTGTAGGTGTAAGTTCATGTATGAATCTTGGCTTGTGCATGAATTTGTAACAGAGGTGGGATGATCCTATCATATTATAAATAATCATGAATATAATGAATACAATCTCTTTTGGTTGATCAGTTATCTTTCAGCACATTACAGTAGTTCATGTTCTTCATGTGGCATGTTTACATATTATGTTAATCATGTTTTTAGGAACCACATCCTTATTTCCACCCTAGAAGGAACTTGGAGGAGTTCCATGCACTTCGGGTGAGCACTTAGACTTATGTTTAAGAGAAGTGTCAGGGATCCCAATTATGTTGTGTTGATTTACTAGACTACAATGTGAAATTTTGGTTCCATTGTTAATACCTTCTTTCATTCATGCTCTCAAGATGTGGTGATTTTATGGATTTTCATCTCTCTTTAGAGAAAATTGAAAGCTAGATACACAAAGAAGAATATGAGTTTACACAGAGATATAACATCTTCGTTAACTTCAATCTACACAAATGGGTCAAATCCAACCTATATGATTCACTCTATGAGACATTCTTCAGCTTTTTTCCATGGGAATTGTATGAGTGGTTAGCATTATGTGCACAAAACATAGGAATTAGGATTAGGCGAAAGCAGATTTAGAGTTAGAATAAGTATCAGATACTGGATGACTTGGATGCGTGTAGTAGATCATTAGTGGGAAGGAATCTTTAGGAATTAAACTTTATATTATTTGATTTCAATGTTCTCATATTTATGCACACTACAATTATCTATAAATATTTTAATGGTTAAAATTAGATTGGAAAATCTCCTAATGGTTGGCTAAAACATCGCCGCATGTAGGGGCATGGAAGGGGGTTAGAGAAGATTGCATTGGGTGAGATGGAAAGAGAAAGAGAATAAATATTACACATATACAATGATGCACGAGACATGGTAGTTGAAAAGTCACTAAGACAGAGAGGAATGGGGTTGGGTGAACATTTTACGGACCCTGCAAGAGGTAATGGACCACAGGACCATGACCCTCTAATATTGGGGAATCATAATAGAAGGACCCCCTCGGTATCTGATGAAAGTAAGTATAGTGAAGAGAGAATAATTGTTGGCATGCATCTTACCCACCCCATACCCTAAGCCCTTGCATAATTTGGTATTCGGGAATCAGAAGTTCATGTAAAGGATCATCATAGTGACAAAGAATAACAAGGTAATTAGGGATCACCACGTTAGAGCAGAGATATAGGAAAATACATATTAGTATCAACTCAGGAAGCACAATAGATAAAGGTAATGCATATGGCAATGCAATAGACTCATATAGCCAGAAAGTAAATTTTGTTTGGAAGTAAGCCAGTACGAGAAACATTAAGACAAACAGTTGGCATGTTACTCATGGAAATAGTCCCATTGGTAAGATACCAGGATAGATGGTTGGTGTGCAGTTCAATTCTACTATGGCCATGCAAACCAGTTCTTCCTAAGGACCACGATTCATTCTAGAAAAAGGAGGCTTGGGAGGATTTGGTCCTCCCTCAAGTGGAAATAACCCTAGTGGAGGTGTAAGGTTAGGATCTGGTCCTCCCCAAGTTGAAGAAATCTAGGACAAGGAAGTAACCCACTAAAAAAAAACCCTCATATTTTCTTTGAAATTTCACTCCACTTACCTTAGTATAGAGAAGTAGAAGATGTTGTGGATCGTGTACAAAAATGTGAGCTCTTGTGGAGAGTCAAGGGAATTACTACTTCAGATAGGAAGGTTAGTCTATTCATGACTACATTGTAAGCTCACCCACATATCTAGTATAGGAAGTATGATCCACACCATATGGCATTAGACTGTGACATGTTATGTGTTTCCTTTCTGGCATAATTTCACATACCTGATTTTGAGCAAAAAAGCATCATCTCACTCAAGGATATTAAATAGGGACTATCTGAGAGTGTTTGAGAATATGATGAATGATTCAAGACTTTGTTATCTGATCTCTCGTATGATATCCATCAAATATAACATGTGCAATGCTTTTTGGGGATGCTACTTACACCTTTTATAAGGTCACTATCACATAAAATGATTGTAGACCCGTGTGAAGATCTGGGGGTAGCATTGTGCATAGAAGTAATTAGGAGCATAGAGTTTTGTGTAAGTTCATTCCTAGAAGCACATATTACAGCTATGGCCACCTAGTTGGAGAATTTTTCGGCTGATTTTTTGCATGACTCTCACAATGGAATATGGCGTAAATATTGTGACATAGAGGGGCACACTAAGGATAATTTTCCACACAAGAATTTGTGCGCACTACTTTCATCTTGCAATATTTTCCATAAAAATCATGTTTTTGGTTTTTGCCACTTCCTTTGTGTGCAACCCAAAATAATGTGTCCCTTTATTGTAATATTTTTGACATGCATACACATGATACAACTAATTGTTAGATAATTGACTATATCCATGAGACCTATGAGATGGGGTTGCACCAAACTAGTGCATAAATTAATTCACAGGTCCACGAGGGATAGAATAATGGAACAAGTAATAACGGAAATGGAGGATTTAGGGGAGGATATCATGGAAGAGATTTTCAAGGTTACAGATACATGTTTAGTAAAGAAACATACTATATATGTCGGTCCCCATACCATTATCATCATGAGTTCCCAAAGAACCAATCTTGCACGTGCTATGGAAAAGGGCTCAGAGTGGAAGATTGCTTAGACTTGTATGCACACATGTGTAAAAATAAGAAGGATAGGGGTGTAATAATGATATAGATTGAGTGCTCTAAATAATGACAATGGTATCCCAAGAATTTAGTTTCGGTATTGTAGTAGCCATTATTGGTTACTACGCATGCAAAATAATCACATGCACGTGAGAAGGGAAGATCAAATTTGTTAATCAGACAAGATGATGTACAACCAACTAAGCATCTAGAGGTAAGGTAGCAAAATGAATTATCCAAGAGACCTTGGGATTAATCAAAGAACTGTAGGGGGTGAAATTTTTCCTGAATGAACAAGCACAAGATAGAGAGTGTGCCAAGAGGACTGAATTACTTGATTAGAATGTTGATGACCTCAGAGAAGTATGTAGAATTATCATGCAATATAATATCATACCAGTATTAGGAGAATGGTTGTGGGAAAGAGTGTCATGTGTAAGTACAGAGAAGGAGCACCAAATTGTACATGTTAACTTGCCAACTTAGAACCATGAATATGACAAAGATATTACCCTAGATGTGGTTATAGATTGCTAGTTGGTAAGTAACATTTTAATTGATATATGCGTAGAAGCTGATGTCCTTACCTTTGATACATGGAATAGGATGGGTAAACCACCATTACAACCATTCTCGAGTGTTTTGTATATGGCAAACAAAATAATATACATGCCCATTGGTGTTTTAAAATATGAAATCATCACGATTAAGGGAGAAAAATTACAAGGTGATTTTGAAGTTCTTGAGTTTGTAGAATTAGACAGTTTCCCTACATTCTTCGGTCTTCCTTAGTGCTATGTAAGAAACACAAACATGTTCTTTAACAAGAATTATATAGGCTTTGAGAATGCGAAAGAGCGAGTAGTGATCCCTATGTATGGTACAAATATTCCACCTTACATTAAGCATGTAAGTGAATAAGATCTTAACCACATCCATGCACAAACGATGTGTGACCTAGAGTATGTTGAGCTAATGAAAGAAGGAATGCTCAAGTGGGACGATGTGCATTCTATCACTGACACTACTCAAATTTCTTGTGACAATTAGGCTCATAGGACATATGAAATGGTTGGTCGTGAGTTTCACAGAAGATTCACATGAGTAAATAAGACATAGGTGGTTAGGAAATTATAGAAGATCAGACTACCAAAGTTTACTAGAGAAGGAAATAAAAATATTTTTGCACACCATGTAGGATAAGTTGCATAATGAGGGTGAAAGAATAAACATGCTTGTCTACTCACTCAGGGGAATAGTGGTGTGATGATGGGCTACGCATAGAGGAAACTTGGTAGGATGTGTAGACACAAAATCACACACTTGGGTATATTTTTAGGTCCTAAACACATACTAGCATTCATATGATTCCTAAACGAGAAAACTAGTAATTGACAGCTATCTTTTGCCTTCTATCTGTGTTTCTTATTTTCTATTTGGTCTTACACACCCTACATCCTAGTTGGTATTTTATTTATTTATATTTTATGTCTCCAGACACTATTGCCCAGCCACGACGTCAGTTCCCGGGTGCCCCTAAACCTTTTCTATATTACTCACTTTTTTTAGTTCTCTTTTATATTTTGGGCATCTTATTTTCTTATGGTCTGGCCTTCTAGTTGTCAATTATGAAATTCATGCAAGGGAATCATATAAATACATACTTATGTGACCAAAGTAAAGGACCAATTGTTGAGAAAACATAATTTTTCTCTAAGGAGAAGACACATGAAGGATGTACGCATGGGAACAAGGTGCATTTAAAGGCGCGAGAAGATAGAAAAGAAAACATGCGCCATAACACTTAAAATCAAGACTTATCCATTTTTGTGGATAAGGACTATTTTTGGAGATAACATGCATAGCACACATGGAGATGAAGATTTTTGCTCCACGCAATGTTATTTTGGGAACAAGTGGTAGATAAGCGTCATGCATAGTTTAAACTAATAATAGGACTTCTACTTGGATTTAACTATAGGAAATCTATTATTAGAGCACTTACATGTTGTGCATACTGTTGTAAAGGTGCATGGCTATTATTAGCATGTGGCCAATTTTGAGAAGTGCATGGGTGGTGAATGGAAAGTCCCCACCCCTCTAAATATGTATTGATTTGCGTAGTTTAATGTGGTGAATTATTGTAGAGTTGTGTTGTTGGTTTTAACGCGCACATGACTCATGGAGATACTGATATAATGTAAGAAGCTTCTGTGTTTTACAGTATTTGATGAAATGGATTATATTGGTTGACTAATGGCATTAGACATAACTAAATTTGGTTCTTGTATGGTTAATCTTTTCATAGTTATTGTTTAGTTTGTCTTTCATATAATCTAAGATCTAGATTTGGTTTATGCACTGTGGGTTGTTTACTACTAGTTGTGAATATGAATATGTTTAAATATCATCATGCTAACATCCTGTATAAGAAAATATAAAGAGGGACTTGGTGCCTTGATGTCCTTTGATTGAGAACTCAGCGTACGCTGAGCAATGTGCTAGTGCACCTGGATTATTCACAGGGCTTTATCATTGGTTCCATTGTCGGGACCTCTTTTCCAGTTGTTTTCAGGATGTTTCATGATGAAGACATACCGGTTGACCTTATCAAGTGTTGAGGAGTGGATAGTAGATCTAGAATATGAATACACTCAAATATTAAGCATTAGATATGAGTTTGACACACACATGTGGGTGGAGAAAAACTTGTATGACTATTTATATGAGATTTTCTTTGTTATCTTTCTAATAGAGTTGTACGAGTAGCCGATTACTTATGTGTATAAAAGGAATTGGAGGTTTTTCACACTTTTATAGATGCATGAATATTTTCAAGCCTTCTATTATGCTAATCTAATTTGGATGTGTGTTATGGACACTTGGATCCATGGTGTTCTAAATATCTATATTTTGGAGTACTCAATTTCCACTTATTCTTTCTTGGAGGTAGCTGAGTTCCAGTTTTTACATTATCCCAGGGGAACCTATCTGTAAGGAATTCCATTGGAAATAAAAATCTTGATGGTGACCCTAGTTTCTAGTTTCTAGTACAACCAGTAGTTAGTAAGCTATTTTAGGTAGTAAAATAACATGATTGAATCAAATAGTAAGTACATCTATGGTCGAGTATATGTTTTCCTTATTATTTGGAGGTACCTTTTAGGAACATCGTTGGTGTAGAACTCACGTGCATAGAATTTTGGACTCACCTCTAGTAATAGTACCACCTCACAGACTGTAGGAGTTCAGTTTAGTATCATTGTTGGGACATGGGGTAGCAAATCCTCTGATTCACTTCTTGCTACAAGTAGAGGATCAGGGGGCATAGGTGGTTCTAGTTCTAGTGGATCTAGTAGGTCTAGAGGTAAAGGTAACACAGGAGGTTCTGGATCTGGTGGGCATGGTCATCACCAACCCCATAATATTTACATGGATATTTCACTTCATCTTCAAAAGTATAGGGGAATAGAAGATGTTGTTGATCATGTGCACATGTGTGAGATATTGTGGCACACAAAAGGGATCATGACTTCTGAGCACAAGGAAAGTTAGTTTGCAACTACGTTGCAGGGATGCGTGCACAGTTGGTAGAGGAAGTTTGACCCTAATCAAACTTGTGTAGATTATATAGCATTATGGGATGATTTCCTTAAGGAATTTTATATCCCTGAGTTCAAGCATAAAATTATAAGCACACTCAAGGATATTAGGCGGGGAACTACTAAGAGTGTTCAGGAATATGATTCCCATTTCTAAATGTTTTGTCCAAACTTTCCTATGGTTTCCATGTAAGCCAGCATACATAGTGGTTCGTTAGAGGCTTGATCACACCTTTTAGGAGGGCATTGTCACATAAGACATCTATGGATCCACGCGAAACACTTAAAGCAGTGTTACATGCTAAGGCAGTCAGAAGTATAGATAGTGGAGTGAGCCTATTCCTGGAAGCTCAAATTGTAGCTATGGAAAAGCAGTTGGATAAATTATCGGCCAATTCTATGCATGAGATGTGCACTAGGATTTTGTGTACATATTGTGAAGTTAAGGGGAACACTAAGGATAGTTGTCCCCACAGATCAGTGCATTCATTGTTGTTGTACTATGAGATATGTCATTTAGACTATGATGTAAGCCACTACCCAGTGTTACAACATGTGATTAGGAAGAATGTATCTTTCTACTATAATATTTTCTGGTCCACGACACACAATACCCAAGATTGGAGGTTGATTGATCAAATCCATGATGTCATTGATATTGGCGTATGACAGATAGGATTTTTGAATAACTCTAAAGGTAAAAGTGAGCACCATGATCACTCTCAATTGTGCTATGATCAAAACGAAGGGCACTTTAAAGGAGGTCTTGGTAGAGGTTGAGGATACTGATGGTGGATTCAGGGGTTGAGGCCGTAGTGGTGGACGAGGGAAGTTTTCTCATGGAATATGTTATACGTGCGGATCTCCTTACCACTACAGGCATGAATGTCCTCATAATATTACTTGTTATTTTTGTGGAAAGAATCATAACTATAAGGAGTGCCTGGACTTATATGAACATCTTAGCAAGTAGCATAAATAGGATAACAAGGGCACGGGGATGGTTAGAATACAGCGCACCATGGAAAACCAATGGATGCCAAATTTGTCACCATATCTTGAGGTAGTACCTGTGAATATTACTACAAGTGTTAAAACTACGCGTAACATAGAAGCATTACAACAAAATCCTACCATTACCAGAGAGGAGTTCTTACATGCAAGATATGCAGATTCTGCACATCAGAATGAGGTTTATCAAGAAACCATGGAGGTTCTCAGAGATCTTCAGTGTGAAATAAAGTGATTAAAGGAACACTCACGGAAGTTAGATAAAAAGAAGGTAGTAGAAATGGTCTTGTTAGATGTTGATCATCTGAAAGAGGTATGCAAGATGTTGTGCCAGGAGAATATTATTCCATTACTAGGAAATTAGTTAAAGGGAAACACTCTATGCGTAGTTATTGAGAATGGATGACAGATCCTACATGCTAATCTCCTTCCTCATAGCTTGGATTATGATAAGGAGATCACCCTGAATGTTGTTGTGGATGGGTGGATTTTGAGAAATATATTGATTGACACAGGAATGGAAGTTAATGTGCTTACTTTAGATGCATGGGTGCAAATGGGTAGACCTCCATTATAGCCATCCTCTAATGTATTGTTTATGGAAAATTGAACTAAGCCCACTCTAATAGGATTTTTAGAGGATGCATCCATTACTATACAAGGGGATAGGCTTACTAGGGACTTTGAGGTATTAGCACTTGCGGAAGCTGAAATCTTCCCATCTCTACTTGAGCACCCTTTGTGTTATGAAAATAATGCTTATCTATGGATCAACAAGGGGTATATAAGTTTTGAGAACAATAAATAATGAGTTATTATCCCTTTGACATATGGGAAATCTGCACCTTATGTTGAACCTTTGAGTGAGGAAGACTTGAACATGATTTATGTGCACGACATTCGAGATCTAGAAGTACTTGATCCATCTAAGGGATGAATGCTCCAGTGGGATGATGCATATTCCATTAGTGATACTACAAGTATTTCCTATGATAATTTGGTGCATAACACCTATGATATGGTTGGGGGTGAAGTAAGAAGAACATCTGTGTGAGAAGGCAGACCTCGTTGTATTAGGAGGATAAGTAACAACATTATACCATGGTACACTAATGAAGGAGACCCTGAGGTATTCTTGTGCACCATGGAAGAACAGGAGAAGGATCAAGTGGAAAAAAGAAATATGTTAGTGTATACCCTACGCAAGACTACGGAACATTGGTGGATGGTTCATAGGGATAATCTCATAGAATATAATGAAGTGAGAATTGCTCTAACAACCCAGTTTCTCAGAAGCAATGAACCTACTCAAATCTACACATATCATGGTAATCATCATGTCCAACACCACGTTTAGAAATGTGAGAGACTCTAGATAGAGGGGCAAGAAGCTTTACCACCTTCATTATGGGTGCACAAACTTTATTTCAATTTATGTGGTTGCACACATGCTTGGTATGTTTATGCGAAGCTACATAAGAAGACTAGAAATTGGAAAGACTTGACTACAGAAATGATCCAAAATTTTGACTACTTATCCATTAAACCTCCAGTGAAAGAGGAATTATGAGTTATGGAGTAATTGACTATGGGAGACAGTGCAAAGGCTGAAGAACTCATTTAGGATTTATTTGGTGAGTCAGACCCAAGAGCATGTTTTTATGAAGTAGATGAGATATATGTCGAACTACTTGAGTGTGCTTACCTTGAGAAGGAGAAAGAAAAGATGGTCTACATAATGGATGAGGATGAAGTAGAAAAATTGGACATAGATCATTCAGAGGGTACATGTAAAGTACTGGATAGTGTGGATAAGAAGGCACTTGCCTATCATGAACCTATGAATACCAAGAAAGTGAACATTGGCATGGATTTTGAACCTAAAGAGGCCATAATTGGAGACTATTGGTCTAATTTTGAGGTGGCTAAGATAATTAAGTTACTATGTTATTTCTAGAACTTATTTCCTAGGGTCTACCATGAGTTAAAGGGATTACATGAGTCTTTGGGTGAAATGAAGATTAAGTTAAAGGAAGGTGAGAGCTTAGTTATGAAGAGACCTTATAGGATGAACCCTAACCTACGCATAAAATTTAAAGAAGAAAATGACAAGATGTTGAAATCTTTCATCATTAAGCCCCTAAAAAAATCAGAGTGGGTTAGCCCTATGGTAATCATTATAAAGAAAGATGGTAGGATTAGGATTTATGTGGACTATAGGGAGCTAAATGTTGCATGTGTGATTGATCATTTTCCTACTCCTTTCACCGAGGAAATATTAGAAGGCATTGTAGGGTATGAATTTACTCTTTTACAGATGGATTCTCTATGTATCATCAAGTAATAATTATAAAGGAGGATCAAGAGAAGACAACTTTCACCACTGAATGGGAAATTTTTACATACATGGTGATGCCCTTTTGACAAAGGAATGCACCTGAAGTATTTTTTTGCATTGTAGTTCAAGCATTCTAGGATTTTATTCACAAATTCTTGTAGGTTTACTTGGATGATTGGATAGTATATGGGCTTTTCAAGGATAACTGTGAAAACTTACAATTAATGTTTGAGATGTGCAGATAGTTAAGCATCTCTTTAAACATCAAGAAGTGTGTATTTTATACACCTTTTGGAACTCTACTACGGCATATCATTTGCAAGAAGGGTTTGTTAGTAGATCCATCCAAGGTTGCAGTTTTCTTAGGCTTGGAGGATCCTACCAGTCAGAGTGAGGTACACAGATTCATGGGCCACAAAGGTTATTATAGAAAATTTATCAAAGGATATGCTAAGATTTCCATGCCCTTGGAGGAGTTATTAAAAGGTAAAGGGACATTCTATTGGTGATAACCACAGTAGCGTGCATTTGAAGCGTTGAAGGAGAGGCTTACTACGGCATCTATTATGCACTTTCCATCATAGAACCAACCTTTTCATGTATATGTGGGTGCCTCTAGCATGGCCATTGATGTAGTATTAGCTCAGCCTAGAGAAGTTATTATAGATCATTCTATATGTTTTTCTAGTATAAAGTTGACTCCTACAAAACATAATTATACAACTATAGAGCGCAAGGCCTTGTCAATGATCTACACACTGCAAAATTTTAGACATTACTTGCTAGAAACACCTTTTGTGTTCTATAAAAATCACATGGCATTGAAATACTTGGTAAATAAGCTCATTTTACAGGGGAACATATGCAAACAATTTAAGATATAATGCCATATGCAAAGTTGTACAGATTAAACTGTGTGCCCTCAGAATTAGAGGATATTGTTGTCTTTTTATGCATAGACATGGCTTCAAAAGGAATGAAATCCTTGGAAAATAAAAAACTTGCAATTTTCACCACACCTTTCATGTTGATCAGTGGTGACCTATAAAAACTAGGACAAGATGAAGTATTGTGCCGGTGTGTACTGGAGTATGAGTGCATAGCAATCATAGAAGAGGATCATGGCAGTATTAGAGGTGGACACTATGCAGGTTACACTACCGCGTGCAAGATTCTACTCTCTGGTTTATGGTGGGAAACCTTGCACAAGGATTGCAAGGAGTATTTTAAGGTATGTGATCATTTTCAGCACCTTGGAAAACCTGGGCAAAGAGATGAAATGCCTTTAAGGCCTTTTACTAGTGCAGAGTTGTTTGAAAAATGGGAAATAGAATTTTTGGGTCCTATCTCCCCAACCATGCGTAGAATTTGATTGTGTTACATCATCACTTGTTTAGATTATCTTACAAGGTGGGCAGAAGCAGCACTTACAAAGGATTATACAGTGGCTACAATAGCAAGGTTCTTATGGGAAAATATTCTTACTAGGTATGGATGTCCATTGAGTTTGACAAGTGATAGGGGCACACATTTCTTAAATGATACAATCAGTATATTATTGGATGAATTTATGGTCACACACCACAAGACCACACCCTATCACCCTCAACTAAATGGGACTATTGAGGCCTTCATTAAGATATTGAGCCAGACCTTGACAATAATGTGTGATGTTGGAAGGAAATATTGGGATGATAAAGTTTTTGCTATATTTTGGGCAAATAAAACAACCTACAAAAGGTTAAATAAGGCCACACCCTTTATGTTGGTGTTTGGCACAGAAGCAGTTCTTCCCATAGAATTTATGCTACCTTCTTTACGTATTGCATTCCCAAGAGTTCTAGGTGATGAGAAAGACTTGGAATAAATAATTGATAAATTAATATAGTTGGATGAGAGATGCGTCATACAACATTAGAGTCAAAAGTAGAAAAAGTTCAGACAGAAGGCATGGCATGAGAGACACATCAAGGACAAGAATCTTGAGGTTGGGTAGATGGTACTTCTTTATGATTCAAATTTTCTACGCCACCCAGGAAAGCTTAAGGTGTATTGGTTGGGACCGTATGCTATCACTCACATACTTTAATCAAGAACTTTCCAGTTAGAGGTGCTTGATGGAACATGGTTACCCAGATACTTCAATGGGAGTATGTTGAAGCCCTAATATAAATAACCCTTCTTGGTATTTGTAATAAGGTAGTATTATCATTTAGTATAGAAATCCCTTATTTTATTTCATTTAATGTATTTCCTTCTTTGTCATTATGCTTTGTCAATTTAGTTCAGAATTTTTTGTAATAAGCGTGTTTGTGCACCAGAAGATGATCACAATCTGAAGTGTTTTTATGCATATAGGACTACACATACCCTTGGTGTGGGGTGGTTATCATTCAAACATGGTTAAACATAAGAAAATATTGTCACAGATGATTTCTCTTGTTAAAAATTGTAAACAATATGGAAAGTTACTGCTAGAAAGAAAATTTCTCCTAAAGAAGACCATAGCTAGAAACAATTGAATGCACGGTATAACACAAGGTAAGTTGCCATCGTAAAAATTACTAGAGGAAGGAACAGTGGCAAGGTAATTTGGTGCATGGAAGCATGCATAAGGAGATCTGTAGCCAAAAGGTAGGAAGGTGTGCTTGAAGGTTATAGTTGTGTCATGCACATGTATCATGCGGAAATTGGGAAAATGGTCGATTAATGAGAGGATCGGTGGTAGGTAAAGGAGCAATAAATTTGATAAATTATCCCAACTCTCTGTAAATACATGATGCGGGTTCATTCCTACCTTTACGATCATGATTATTTGAGTGAGCTAGTTGTGACCAAACTAAGAAAAACACGTTGAGGTGTAGAGAGTTGTGAAACCAGTCAAGGAGAGTAGATTTGTGCACAATATTGGCTTTCATTCCCATTCAAAAAGGGTTTGATTGAAGTATAAATGTATAGAGAGAATAAATAAACCTTTGGGGTTGAGAAGGAGCTTGGGCACGTGGTTTCAAGCTAGGGCACGGGAGCTTGCTCGACAAAGCTAAAAAGGCATAACTTTGTTTTATCATGGCACCAAGGAAAGTACCTGGAGCAGGAAAAAAGGGGAAGAAGAAGGTAGAAACTAAGGTTGAGAATGCTCCCAAAACTAATTTCTTGAAAATGTAGTATCCAAAAGAATTAATTATTAGACGGGATTGGGATTCCCATATCTGCATGTGCAAGGTGAGAAACTACAAACATTGTACCACCGATAAAAAGGAGGAATTGGATACATTGTTAAATAGAAATACCAACAAGAAAACATTTGATGACATGTCCATTTATGACGATGTTGGAGAGAAGTTTCTGAAAAAGGTAAGGGTGTACCATCTATATGAACTCCTGTACTTTGGAAAACCAGAGAATCTATATCAATGGCTTATGAGAAGATTCCATGAGGACTTCTTCTTCTTTTTTGGGTGGCATATGAGGATCATAGTGCCCTTACTTGCTACGTTGATAGGATTAAAGGGCACAGGGATAGAGGTTAGTAGTGATCTAACTGATAAGGCAATTGTTATGGCCACTAGCAAGGAGTTGGGAAATTCAAAGGATCTGTGTGGAATGGATATTTGCAAGTTGAGAAAGTACCATGTGGTACAGGCAGTTGCACACTTATTCACCAAGTTGAATGATTAGGAAAGGTGGTCACAAGTGAACCCCATGTGGCTACACATTTCTAAGAAGATTTCACAGGGAGAAGTTTACAACTTAGTAGGATACATAGCAGATACAATCATTGAGGAAGTGCACATAGGTGAGAAGATAATTTTTGGCACTATCTTGTTATCGCTTATGTTTATAGAAATTGGAGTGCCCAATGGGGCAAACAATAAAATCTATGAATACCCCATGAAAAAGATGTCCCTCGCAGAGAAGTTTGAAAATTATTTATGTGAAGTATCAATGAGTGGTCTGTTCAAGAAAAGGGCGAAGTTATGGTATGACCAACTTCATACAGCCTTTGAGGAGGAATAGCATATTCCAAAGGAGCTACCCTCAGTGGTGGGAAATGGCATGTAATTTGCAGTATATAAACATTTTTACATCACACATTTTTCAATGAAGGACGGGACATGGAATCCTTGGTGCAAACTACCATATGCCTTCATGGCACGATTCTTCCAGGTAATAGTACATAGGTTTACCGATACATGCCGGTTAATCTACAATGTGGACAAGGTAGATTGTGACTACTATACCACAATTATCCTAGTCCATGCAGACTCATATGGATGAACCGTATTTTGATGTGTGCGAAGAGTCATGTATCTCACAAAGAGTGAAGAAGGCACCATAGAGTAGGCACATGACAATAAACCTACTATAATGTCTGATGAGCATGTCAGCAATGCCCTTGTTAAGGTATATGTTAAGGTGGTGTGGAGGAACATTGATAAGGCCACCACCATTCAAGCACTACTTAAAGATAAAAAGGATAAGACTACATAGATAGCACGCTTACAAGAAGAGAAGGAACAAGAAGAGGCAAAGAATGAGGCCTTCATTAACATGGCTGAGGAGCTTGGTGATCACATTCTTAAAGCAAGGCCTCATCTAGAATCTCAAGTTCCTAAAAAATTTCCTTCTGCTATGCATTATTTGTGCACTTTGGTCAATTTATTATTGGATAACAAGCCAATTCAAATTCTCACACTAAAATATTATGCACAAGAAGAAGGAAGAGCAAGGGTCAATATTGTTAGAAAAGTTTCAACTTATGAGGATTTTCTCCAAACCTTAAAAGATGAGCTTAAGAAATTTGACCAAGATCTCAATTTATATGTGGCACCAGATGCCATATTAAGGTTCAGAACTATAGTAAAGGACAATGAAGTTTCTAAGGAAATGAAAGATGAAACACTTGGGTTCACAGAAAGGTTATCACTGGTAAAACAAAATTATGAGGCCCTCCCAGCAGCCTATGATCTACACAAGGATATAATTGATGAGATTGGGAGACTGATAGTGCAGAAGATGGATCTCACGGAAGGAATGTTGTCAGGTATGGCCAATTTTGTCTAGGTGCTACAAAATGAGAAAGAGAAGATCACTCAAGATGAATTGGATGCCATAGCCACCGATATTTTAGAGATAACAAGGAACGTGCTAAGTGACTAGAAGACCTTGGAGGTTGAACTCAAAACTAAATATCCAAATTTAATCTTTCATGTCGAATAAGAGGGTGCTATAGAGTAAAATTCATTATTTTATAGTGTTTCATTCATTCTTTCATTAATTATTCCTGATTGTTGGAGACATTAGAAATAATACCCATTTTTGGGATGGAAATGTACTTTAATGTGTGGTAATGTTGAGTAGACATAATTTTGTTCTAAGGATAAGACGCACGAAGGATGTGCACATGGGAACAAGGAACATTTGAAGGCGTGGGAAGATAGAAAAGAAAATGTGCACTAGAATACTTTGGATCAAGAGTTAACCGTTTTTGTGGATAAGGACTACTTTTGGAGATAAAGTGTGGAGCACACATAGAGATGAAGACTTGCACTCCACACAATGGTATTTTTGGAACAAGTGATAGATAATTTTCATGCATAGTTTAAGCTAATAATAGGACTTCTACTTAGAGTTCACTATAGGAAATCTATTGTTAGAGCACTTGCATATTGCGCATACTATTGTAAAGGTGCATGGCTATTATCAGCATGTGACCTATTTTGAAAAGTGCATGGGTGGTGAATGGAAATTCCCCACCCCTCTAAATATGTATTGATTTGTGTAGTTTAGTGTGGTGAATTATTGTAGAGTTGTGTTGTTGGTTTTAACACGCACATGACTCATGGAGATACTGATATAATGTAAGAAGCTTCTGTGTTTTACAGTATTTAATGCAATGGAGTATATTGGTTAGATAATGGCATTAGACATAACTGAATTTGGCTCTTGTATGGTTAATCTTGTCATAGTTATTGTTAAGTTTGTCTTTCATATAATCTAATATCTAGATCTGGTTTATGCACTATGTGTTTTTTACTACTAGTTGTGAATTTGAATATGTGTAAATATCATAATGTTAACATCATGTACAAGTAACTCTAAAGAGGGACCTGGTGCCTTTGTGTGCTTTGAGTGAGCACTCAGCGTAAGCTGAGCAATGTGCCAGTGGACCTGGATTATTCACAGTAAATTCTAGGTTTCATCACCAATATCTAAGCATTACTATCTATCACGTTAGATTGCATCCAAAGGCATATATCTAGCATCCATACAAAAGATAATGGACTACATTTTCTGCATACATGGTGCATAGGAAGGATAATTTTATTATTCCATCCACACATGGTATGCATTGTTACATTCTATAGCTATCCCGTTATCAAGTGCAACTTACACTAGGGTATCCTAGGGCACAATCCTCACACACTCACAATAACTACATGGAGCCTGAGATGTAGAGTAGTGCTCAGTTGTAAGTTCACTTAGTCGGGTGACCACCAAGGCCATTTTGAATCCCCATATTGCATCTTTTATTTTTGGGATTTGATGTGGTTTCATGGGTTTTACAAGTGAAAATATATTTTACATGTTACAGTGACACTCAGAAATCAAGGTGTGATATACATGCGACCAAAAATTACTATCAGAAACCCTTTTGCAACACCAAAAAATTAGATTCTGACAATGTGCGTAGTCACAGGAACCCAATAGCAGAATCTAACACCCAGGTGCCCCTGACCCAATCTAGGCTCCCGTGTCCAACCTTATCTAACATGTCCAAATTTTATAGGGCACAATTGTGATAGTCTTCCCTCTTTGTTCATCATTTTTCTAGTCCATATCAATTTCAGGAAGAGCGTAAATCATTTAATTCATTATTTCCATCTCTTACACTTAGGGTTTCATATTTCATTATCTTATTGCTTGTGTCAAATTGTATCTAGCAGTTGTATTTTATTTTTTTAAACAATTACTATGTAATTACAGTTTTTCGAAAAAATTATTTTTATTAAATCAAGATGGCATGATATTAGGGTTACTTTCTTAACTCAATTTTTTAATAGTAACCTTCCTTCAAGGATATCAAGTTATGATGGAGTGACTTCTCCCTTGGTTCACATTCAAAGTTGTGTAAATAATTGGCTTTTGGGACCTAATGTGTTACCACCATCTCTATGGGTGCATAAGTTTTTTTCTACATTGAGTGGGTGTGCACGCACATGTTAAATACATACTGAGTTGAAAAATGATACCACGTGTTGGAAGGAAATGACTTAATATTTGATACATGTCTTCTATTACTCTTCTACTAAATTGCATGTGTATACATCTTTTCAATTAATGAAGTACATTACCTTGGGAGATAGTGTGAAGGTAGAGAAGCTTGTAATTTAGTTAGAGGGTGAGACTCTTCTGACTAAGCATGCCAATGCTTATAACTGGATGGATTCTTATGAGTACCTCCTGGAGTGTGCATGGAAGGAAAAAGATAAAGGAAAACTAGCATATATGATTGATGATGAAGAGGTCGAGGATATAGATATTGAGCACACTAAGGGAGAGCGTGAATTCTTTGCTAAAATAGATGTTCATGCACATGTTTATTACCAGCCTTTGAAGACAACAAAATTTAACATTGGAATAGAGGATACACCTAAAGAGGTAATAATTGATGATTACTAGTTGGAGTCTGAAGTTACAAAGATTATAGAGTTATTGCACGAGTTCTAGGATATATTTCCTATAGGCTACCATGAGTTGAAGTGCGTTCATCCATCACTCAAGGAAATGAAAATAAAAATAATGGAGGGTGAGAGAACAATACAAAAGAGGCCTTATAGAATGAATCATGTCTTGAGCGTCAAGTTGAAAGATGAAATAGATAAGATACTCAACATCATATAGCCAATAGAAGAATTAAAATGGATAAGTCTAATGGTCAACAGCATCAGAAAGGATGCTTGATTAAGAGTTTGTGTGGACTATAGAGAATTAAATTGCTCTTTTGTTATTGATCCCTTCCCTACACCCTTTACTGAATATATTTTTGAAGGTGTAGCAGGGCGCTAGATCTACTCTTTCACATATGGTTTCTCTTGATACCATCAAGTACAAATAGTGTGCAAGGATCAACCTAAGATAACTTTTACAATAGAGTGGGATTATTATGCCTATTGAATTATGCCTTTTGGACTTAATAATGTTCCAGCAGTATTCTTGTGCATCATTTTCTTGGAATTTGAAGACTTTATCCAAAATTTCTCGCAAGTTTATCTTGATGACCAGACAATGTATGAGACGGTAAAATAACATTGTGATTGTTTAAGACTAATGTTTGAAATATGTAGATGGTTGATTATATCTTTAAATATCAAGTACATTTTCTAACACCTTTTGGCACACATTTGAGGCACATCATATGCAAGTAAGTTATTTTAGTTGATCCGGAAAATATTGCAATTATTTTGGGATTAGAAGAAACAACGAATCAGAGTGAGGTGTGCAGATTTATTGGACCTATAGGGTATTATAGGAATTTCATCAAAGGTTATGCTAATATTTTTTAACCACTAGAGAAGCTATTAAATGTGAAATGGAAATTCTATTAGATGGATGCACAACAGTAGGTATATGAGACATTGAAGGAAATTTTACTATTAGACCCATCTTACACTTTCCTTCATGAAACTTTCCATTCCGTGTTCATGAGGATACCTAAGGGACAGCAATTAGATCTGAGTTCACACATTCATGAGAAGAGAATGTAAATTTCCAATTTACTTTGTGAGTAGGAAGTTAATAGTTAATGAGCAAAACTATACAACAACTAAGCGTAAGGCATTTTAAATGGTGTACGCGCTATAAAAATTTAGACAGTATCTTTTGGAAACACCATTTATCTTTTACATTGATCATATGGTGTTATATTATTTGCTTAATAATCTAGTTTTACATATTTTCATCTATAGATGGTTCTCTTATCCAAAGAGTTTGTATTTTCTGTTATAGTAAATCCTAGAAAGAGTAATTTGGGACACGACCATATTTCGTGCATCAATTATAGATAAGATGCACAGAGTATTGATGAACCTATGCCATATGCACAATTGTTTAGGTTGCAGCACGTACCATAATATTCAGATGATATAATAGTATTCTTACATATAGGCATTGTTCCTAAAGGAATGAAGATAATGGAGAAGAAGTAACTACCTATATGCGTTGTGCCTTATCAGTTGGTGGGAGGATACCTGTATAAAATTGGTAGAGATGAGGTATTATAGAAGTGTGTGTTGGAGCATGAGCATGGGGAAATAATGGAAGAGGCACATGGTGGAATTTTGGGAGGCCATTATGTTGTAGAAGACACTACGCACAAAATACTCCTCACATGACTATGGTGGGAGATGCTCTAAAAGGATACCTAGGAATTTTTCAAGGCATGTGATCATTGTCAAAGGATGGGAAAGCCATGTCAATGTGATGAAATGTTATTGTGGCCCATAATAAGCATAGAACCAATTGAAAAATGGGCAGTTGATTTTTTTGGACCAATTGCACCAGCCACACATATAACAGATGTGTGATACATCGTCACTTGCACATATTACATAACAATGTGGGTGGAAGCTACACCTACCAAAGATTGTATTTCCACTATAGTTATGTGCTTCTTGTGGGAGAATATTATTAGTATATATGGCTACACATTAGGCCTTACCAGTGATAGGGGAACTTGTTTCCTTAATGAGATCATTGGGATATTGCTCACCAAGTTAATGGTAGCCCATCACAAGACAACTCCCTACCACCCACAGGAAAATGGTACTACAAAGGATTTCAACAAGATCTTGGGAAAAATATTGACTAAAATCTATGATATGGGAAGAAAATATTGTGATGAAAAAATATTAGATGTATTATGGGCATACAGAACCACATATAGGAGATTAAACAAAGAAACACCTTTTCAATTGATGTTTAGAGAAAAATTTGTATTACATTTTAAGTTCATGTTACCATCATTGTGTATTGCACATGCAGGGCTTGTAGATGAACAGGAAGTAGAAGATCACATTGACAAATTGATGCAATTGGATGAACAACGTACCATTGTGCAATGTAGTCAGAAGACAGAGAAGGTGAGATAAAAGGCCTAGCATGACAGACACATTAAGAATAAGTCTTTTTTAGTAGGAGGGATGGTGCTTTTATATGATTCAAATTTTATGCACCACCCAAGAAAATTGAAATTACATTGGTTAGGACCCTTTATAATCACAAAGATGTTATATTTAGGTGTATGTCAATTACAGGCACTTGACGGCGCTTAGTTTCCTAGTTACTTTAATGGAAATAGGTTGAAGCCCTAATATAAATAATTATCTTTTCATTGTCTCTCTAATAAGGCAGTATTCCCATTTAGTTTATATTTTCATTTCGATTTTATTATTTTTTGTAATAAGTGTGTTCATGTGTAGGATTTGATGTATTTGTGGAAGTATTCTGCACAGATGACTGCACATACTCTTAGTGTCGGGTATCAAGAGAAGATCACAAAGTGAATAAATGTGTAAGTACACATGTGCATTAGAAAATGATGAAAGGTTGGTTATTATTATTTCTTGATATGATGAAGGCATAGGTGTGCACAATAATGGTGGTATTTTCCCATTTATGGATCAGATTACTCAAAGGTGTACGATTTTGATAGTGCACAAGATAACACGAGGAAGGTGACATAGAAATAAAAATACTTGGTTTATGGCATAGAGAGATGAAAAGTATGGTGCGGATAGGCACACAAAAAAGGATCATTGCTCTATAATGACAAGTATGAAGGTGTGGAAGGGTGTGTGTAGGAGGATCATAAGCCTAAGAAAGTGGATGCGCGACAGAAGGTTATGTCTACCCCGTGTGAAAGAAGAACTTGGAAGACCCATGGTTGGCTAGAAAAAGGTAGGAAATAGGAAACTTTGGTGGGAAATTTCTACCTACCATACCTACCACATTAAATTCCTAAAAAAAATGGAAATCTATAAATAAGAGTGAGTGATAGTTACAATTCACCTTGTGAATTGAAAACTTGTGTGATTTAGAGCTCTAGAAAACTAGTGTGATAAAAAATGATGATAAAGGTGACCAAAAAAAATGGCGCGAGGATCAGATCTCCTTGTGTTTGAGAAAATGATGAGTAGAAGCTATAGAAGGATTTGGAAAAAATTATGAATTAGGGTTACAAGGCCAAGTGAAGATAAATTTATAGAGTTAGGGCACGTAGTTTGTTTGCAGAGTTGGGGCACGTAGATTTGAGAGTATAAATCAAAGGGGGATTAAGAACTTGATATCAGGAGGGTACAGGGTGAATAGTTAGAGCAAGGGTATGAGGAGACAATAATTTTGTTCATTAGGGAATGTAAGTTCAAGATTTAAATATTGAAATATGTGCCCTTTAAGTTGAAATGAAGCAATGGCACCAGTAAAGAAAGTACCCAATGGACGAAAAAACATGGAGGACACACCTGATGACTCGTTCTCATAAATGTAGTACCCAGAAGAGGTAATTGTTGGGATGTCATGGGCATCATAATTCTGGAGATGCAAGATAAGTGAGTATAATCATCATGCATCAGAGCATGAAAAGGACATAAAGAACAATACATTGAACGAGAAAGAAACATGCACTCTAGAAGGATAGTTGGTGTTAGATGATAAAGTGTGTAAGACCCTAGAGAGTGTAAAATTCTTGCAACTCTTTGAGTTACCTTTTTTGGAAAACTTGTGTGATTATTCCAATGTTTGATGTCACGGGTCCATGAGGACTATTATTACTTTACCAGCAAGATAATTCGCATAACCATGAAATTGATTAGTAAAACCATAGGGTTACACAATAGGGGGTTGAAATTGTGATGGATATGTATGATGAGGAAACTGTAGAGGAAACAACCATTTCCTTGCATTATCAAAGGAGAAGTCACGTGTTCAATGTATCACATATCTCTGACCCTGGCACTAGAGTGGCTACATGTTTAGTAAGTTGTAAACTCAGAGCCTTAGAAAGATGGACCGAGGTAAATAAAAAAAAAATCATAGTACACAAAATGGTGAATAGGAGCAAGTAAAACATTACATTGTACATCATAGAGGGAATTATCAAAGAGAAAATACCCATCATGACAAAGGAGAAAAGATAATATGGGGGTCCATCTTAGTTTTGATTGTGTTCTGGGACATAGGCATTCTAGATGGTCTAGATGGGAACAAATGGGATCACCCCATTAAGAAGAGTTCACTGGAAAAAATATTTCCAAGTATACATGTGATGACGTAATATTGAATGTATACAAGGCGCACCTAGAGGTGTGGTATAAGAGAATGCATGACACATGAAAATGAATGACACATACCTAGGGAGCTTCCAATTGAGTTGCATGGACAAGAAAATTTTGTTGTTATGCAACATTTCCTCCTTGTGATATTTTTGTTGGTCAATGGAGAGATAGGGCCTTAGTGAAAACTTTTGTTTTCATTTACAACCAGATATTTCCAAAGCATTATGAACCAAATCAAGGACACATATCCTTGAATTTAAAAACTGACAACGTAGACGTAGATTACCTTACTTTGTGTAATACTTATGCCTACATGACAAAGCAACCCTATCAAGAAAAATGGATTCTGATTCAATGGATTTGAATCCCATCATGACTCTCGTAGTGGGAAAGGATGCGTGACAAGTATATGTATATCTCAAGTCAAAGCTGAAGGATGAAATGGTATTTGAGGTGCATGACATATCTCTCACTTCTCCACCATCAAGGAGAATGAAAACAAGGATGCATGTAATGAAGTGTAAACCTGATTTAGTCTGTCAACAGGAAGAAAAAAAGGAAGAGATTCATCTAGACCAAAGCTTAATAAAAAGGAGGCAAATGGATTGAGAAGCTGCAGTGCATGCCCCTCCAAAAACACCCTCGATAAGCTTGATTGATATTGTATGTGAACCATGCCCTAAGTAAGAGGCACAAGATTTAGAAACTCAAGGGACATAGGACTCAGAGGAAAGATACCCTCATTTTATTCATGTAATATATGAAGAAAACCTCACACACTCTGAGCATGAACAAGAAGATTCATCTCAAGAATAGGAGGCACAACAAGAACATGAATAATGGGAGGAGAAAATGCACAGGGAGGAGTCGAAAGACATAGGGAAACATGAAGAGAAGGAGTCAACGCAGAATCAGTGTGTGACATGATAAATCCTAGAGTCATCAACTAGAGCTAAAAGGAAGATGCATAGCTCCCCCCAATAGCAAATTTCCTACATTGATGACCCCACAAAAGTAATAAGCGTGATATTTTAAAGCTCAATAGAGACACATAAACTATATGGTTGGGAGATGATGGATAGTTCACAGGATCATGCAAGGACATGTAAAATTATATCCTTTACAATGCAAATTCACATGGAGGAGCCAAAGATTGATCTGAAAAAAGAGGCCATTAGTGAACTACAAGGGAGAAGAGATCTCACAAATAAACTCCCAATTTTGGTTTCAAAACATATGTCAGACATACAGCAAAGAAACACACTAATCAATATGGTGAATGAAGTTACACGCAGAAACATTGATAAGGGATCCACATTGCACACCACATAAGAAAATTTTGAGGATATAAGTAAAAATAATAAGAAGGTTTTTGTGCAATTGAGTAAGGCCAAAACCTAGCTAACTGTTGTAAAAGCTAAAGTGGAAAAATTAATTACGTGCATTGTGAATTCTTGTTTGAATGTGGCCTTGGAAGAAGAGATGAATAAAAGTGGTGAAATTGACACCCTAGAGGAATTGATTGATTTGTTGATAGAGAAAGTGAATAAAAGGTAGGGTTCAACGATAGCGGACTTAGAATGAGAGAATCGGGAAAAGGTTGACCAAATAATAAAGGGGTATGAATAATTGTGTGTTGAGATATAGGAATCCACACAGAGGGCTGAGAAAATATTTGGTAGATTTAAGGATGCCTCAATAATTGACCCGTGCCTTGTAGAATATGAAGTAAAGTTCAACTACTTAGAAGCCTCATTATATACAGGAGATTAGGCATTGCGTGAAATTTTTTTGCAAGAGGTATGGGATAAGAAATATTATAATAAAGCCAAATGTGATAGGGGAGAGGCAAGGATAAGAGAGGTACAAGCCATGGTAATGAGAAGATTAGATATCCTAGGAGGCATGGTTACTGAATGGGATATAATTTTGAAGGAGTTACAAGAGAAGGTCATATAACTGAACCTGTAAAAGATTCCCAACATTGTTGAATCAGCACTGAGTGTTAGAATTTGAGGATTCTAATAAATATAGATTTAATCAACTTAAATATTATATAATGTTACAATAAATATTTAAATAAACATTACATTATAACATAAGTAAATAAATAAATACTTACAAAAAATAAATAACACATGTGACATAGTATTTATAGTGGAAAACCCCAAAAGGGTAAAAACCACTTTGAAAATAACCTTTTACTTCAAAGAACTTATTTTACATCCAGTAAGATCACCTCCTCCTTGAAACCCTATTTATAAAGGTTAAAACCAAATCACTTGATTTGCACACCTTTGATATATTTCCCGAATATATCAAATGAGGACCTAAAGTCCTTTTTATATAAGGTGATCGGGTATGTCTCTCGATCCACCTTTTCAACCTAAATGGTTGACACATATACCTAGGTGAGTGTATTTAATAAATATAAACATAAATGATTCACACTATTAAATACTTACCTAATGTCTATTACCTAGGTATGAATATTTAATAATAGAAAAGTATTTCATATTATTAAATATTTAACCTATATAATAGTGATGGACCCATATTAATTAAGGGTTGGCCAGACCACTTAATTATTATGTTCCAACACTCCCCCTTAATGTTAAGTGGGATAACATATGCCAATAGATTACCTGCCCATGGTACACTACAAGATTTACAATCCTTAAACCATAAAGGTTTTAGGCTAGCATATCGAGTGAAGGAATTATAACACCTTCATCATACTCAAGTTACCTTTTGGTACAAAAGGATTTGGAATCCCAAAGATCATCCCATGATTAGTGGCTAAGTATGATTTGTGAGTTTTACATATTCTCACAGGTTCTCATAAAAGGTTATTGAACCCAAGAATATAGGAGCCTTTTATAACCAAGGACCTCCTTAATAATATGCTTGTACTGGATGTCTACCAGTAAAATCAATAGCACTAAAGAGTTTACTAAAGATCACCTTTAAGATCTTTCACACTTCTTTCTAAAAAAGAATCCGATGAGGTATAAATTCCCAAAAGTCTTTTTACACTTGCCCAAAGGTATTTTTTACAAATGCCTGAAGGTTTTTTTACAAAAACCAAGTTCCATTAGGAGGTGACATTGTCATGCACACTCCCCCTCAATGGTAACTCTGAAAATCCAATCTTTTCACAAAAGTGAAAAAACTTTACAGCACTCAGGGGCTTTGTGAAGATATCAGCAACCTGCTCTTCATTCGGCACGAACTTGAGATCTATCTCACCACTTAGCACCTTCTCATAGATGAAGTGTATATGTATCTCAATGAGCTTCATCCTCTGATGTTGTACTAGATTATGTGCAAGAGCTATGGTACTTTGGTTGTCATAGAACAAAGGAACACTATGTGGATCCTTCATCTTTATCTCATTGAACAACCTCTTTAGCCATAGAGCCTCTTTTGCAGCTTCCATTGCACTTCTATACTCAACTTCTTTTGAAGAGATAGAAATAGTTGGCTACTTTTTGTTGAACCAAGTAATGGCACCTGCACCAAATTTAAACACATAACTAGAAGTAGATTTTCTATCCAATACATCACCAGCATGATCAGAATCACAAAATCCATATAAGTTAGCATTTTCATTCTTATTATAATGCAACCCATAATTGATTGTACCTTTAATATATCTAAGAATCTTTTTTGCAAGATTCCAATGATCTCTATAAGGTTCATGCATAAACCTAGAAGCAATTCCTACTGCATAGGAAATATATGGTCTAGTGATAGTGAGATATATCAAACTACCAACTAACTGCCTATATAAAGTAGGATCAAATTTTTCACATGCAGGTTTAGGATCAATTTTCAATCCAACTTCCATAGGAGTAGAAATTGGTTTACAATCAACCATGTTAAAAAATTTCAGTACAATGGTTGCATATTGTGATTGAGAAACAACAATAGAATTTTTATCTTGAAATATAGCCATGCCAAGAAAATGATGTAAGAGACCTAAATCAGTCATTTCAAAGTATTGTTTCAATTTTTCTTTAATTCTAAAAATTAAAGAAGGATTATCACCAGTCATAACCAAATCATCAACATATATACAAACAATGATAATATGTGATCCTTCCTGCTTAATGAATAGATCATTTTCATAAGAACAATTAGGAAATCCTAACTGTTTAAAGAAAGAATTAATTTTTGCATACCAAGCTCTAGGAGCTTTCTTTAAACCATACAAGGATTTTTTCAATTTACAAACATAGTTTTCTTTACCAATTTCTTCAAATCCTTTAGGTTTAGACATGTAAAGTTCTTCTTTTAAATCACCATTCAAAAAGGCATTTTTCACATCCATTTGGTGGATTTCCCACCCAAATTGAGTGGCAATTACAAATAAGGTCCTAACAGTACTCATTTTAGCTACATGGGTAAATGCCTCAACATAATCAATACCAGGTTTCTGAGCGAAACCTCTAGCAACAAGTCTAGCTTTATGTTTTTGAATACTACCATATGTATTATATTTTACTTTGTATAACCACCTAGACCCTATAATACTTCTTTTCTCTAGAAGCGGAACCAACTCCCAGGTTTGATTTTGAATTAGGGAATTATATTTAGCTTGCATTGCATTGATCCACTTCTCATCCTAAGAAGCTTCTTCAAAACTTTGCAGCTCAGGTTCATACAAGGTCATTAATGCATGGTACGTATGATGGCTTCTGTTCATTTTCCTAAGATCAATAGGATTAGAACTCTCTAACATATATTGAGTCCATTTTGGTTTCTTAACTAGGGAGTTAGGAGATTCAGAAGCATCTATAGTATCAACACAAGAAACATCATCATGACCATTTACTATATTCTCAATATCAGAATCATAACCATTATTAGAAATATTGACAGAGTTAGGAACATCTTTACCATTATCAGATGAACAAAAGCATTTTTCCAAAACCACCACATTGTGGTTTTCAGTTACTTCCCTTTTTATAGGGTTGTAAATCCTTAGACCTGCAGTGTTAATACCATATCCAATGAAAACACAAGAGAAATAAGTCATATCAAGTTTCTTTTTTTTCTTTTTAGGAATGTATAAAGAAGCAAGACTACCAAAAACTTTTAGATGAGAAATATCAAGTTTTTGATTTGACCATTTTTCTAAAGGATTTGAAATATGAATAGCTTTGGTGGGAACCCTATTTAGAATGTAGACTATTGTGTTCATTGCTTCTGCCCACAGAAATTTGGGAAGACTAGCAGAATGAAGCATAGTGCGAGCCATATCTAAAATAGTCCTATTCTTACGTTCTATAACACCATTAGATTGGGGAGAATGAGGAGAAGTTAATTCCCTTTTAATACCACAATCAATACAAAAAAATTCAAATGCTTTGCTAACATATTCACCCCCATTATCTGTTCTAATTCTCTTAATTTTTTAATTTGAAGATTTTTCAACATATGCTTTAAATTCCTTAAATTTCCCTAGTACTTCAGATTTATTTTTAAGAAAATATGACCAAATCATCCTGGTGAAATCATCAATGAAAGTTGCAACATATAAAGAACCATTTAATGAAGCTACTTCAAGAGGTCCTCTAACATCACTATGAATAAGTTCTAGTGGGGAAGACGAACTCTCTTCAAGATGTGAGTGAAAGGGTTTAGCGCTTTGTTTTGAGTGTAAACACCCTTCACACGCATCATGAGAAGAAGACAACACAGGCAAACCTTTCACAAGATTATATCTAGCCATTTCATATAAACTTCTATAATTAACATGTCCTAATCTTTCATGCCATAGTTTTGCATTATTCAAACTTTGAGAAACAAAATAGAATGCAGAATGGAAATCATCAAAAATATACAGACCATTTCTTTGAATTCCCTCAGCTATTATATTATCATTACTATCCTTGATATACCAATTATCTTTCAAAATTTGAATATCCAAACCATCATGAGTTAATTGAGAACATGATAAAAGGTTCTTTTTGAGCTTAAGAACAAATAAGACATTATTCAACACACCATTAGCAAATTTTACTTTCCCTTTCTCTATTGCTTTTAAAAATGAGTTATCACCAAGATACACACGTTCATTGATTTTCACAATATCAAATAAAGAATTTGAAATACTAGTCATATAATTTGATGCACCTAAATCTAGAATCCATTCAAAATTAGAGGAAGAATACAATGCAGCATATAATGTAATCATTTTAGGAATATCATTAGAGCTATATTTTTCCTTAATCAAGGTTAGAGATTGTACTACAAGAATGGAAGCATCTATAGGCATCCATCAACCTTAAATTTCCCAAACTCCTACCAACACCCTAAGTAAATTTTTGGAGTGCATGGTAGTAGACATTATTTATTCCTTGTATTCTTTTGGGGTTTTCCATATTCTTTCTTTAACCATGATTCTTTATTTTTTCCATCCATTTATTTTTGCATTTCCAAGGACATGATATATCCCTAGTGTGGGGTAATGTTGGACCGAAGAAATGACTAAGTATGAAGACATGCGCAAAGGAAGAAGGACACGCGAGGGTGCATGTGGAAGTATGGAAAAAGTATTTACACAAGTTGAAGGATACATGAAGGTGCACACGAAGGTATAAGGAAAGGACACATGAAGGGTTATATGTAAGAATAACATACTCAGGGGTTATCCAAAATTGTGAGAAGGCTAAAAAATAGGAAAAAAAACATAGGTTGGCGTGGTCGACATGAAAAAGATATAAATAGAAAAAAATATGAATAAGGCATGGATGGAACAAGATAAAGCACATGTAGGTCTAAGAATAGACATGAATTATGCATGGACAAAATCTATTTATATAGCACATGTGAAAAAAGCTATTTATAACACACAGGATAAAGATGGAACTTCTAGATTAAAGCACATTGCACATGGAGAACCATACAATGACACCTAAATATAGGAAAGTGCAAGCATGCAAGCTATGTAAAGGATTAATCTAAAAATAGATTAAATCATGTCAAGTGATGAAGGTTATATCTTATATATATATATGTGTGTAGATGTCCAGGAAAGGTGTGTGAGGAGATGAATGAAGATATAGAGTGTGTGTGTATGCATAAGTCCATATATGAGTCTTTCCTTGTGCATGAGTCTGTAATGGAGATTGGTTGAGCCTATCATATTATAAAGCATCATGAATATAATGGATACAAGATATTTTTTTATCAGATATCTTTGTGCGCATTACAGTATTCATGTTCTTCATGTGACATGTTTACATATTATGTCAACCATGTTTACAGGAACCATATATTAGTTTCCGCCATAGAATAAACTTGGAGGAGCTACACCTGCTTCAGGTGAGTGCTTAGACTTATGTCTAAGTGAAGTGAAAGAGCACCCGACTATGTTGTGTTGATTTATTAGACTAGAGTGTGACACTTATCAATCTCAATAGGTGAAGGGAGATATATAAGATTACATTCAAACAATGTTTTAAAATCACATGTAGCGAGGAAGGAAACCAAGTGAATTTCCTTTTAGAAGAAGCTTGTAAATGAAGCTTTGTAGGTTGAGATATGGCATTACCAGTTGTTTTGGATTTATTTTTTTATCATTTATTTTTACTTTGTAATTATATTTACCTTAGAACTTAAATTTATATGCATTAGGTGGGGTAGACCCATACTTAATCTTGTTCAATGTTAGGGGGTTGGCCTCTCTTTCTTTTAAAGTATGACATAACTCATCAAAGCATTGAAATTTTGTAAACAAGATATATTATTGTAAGAATATAAGAGACTCTAATTAAATACATCCTAAATTTCATTATTCGTATATATATCACTCATTCTTGTAAGTATTATTTTGTAGCGTAAGACATAGTCGTTGATTGGTTCATCTGAGATTCGTTGCATTTTTCCATTTGAGCACAAGAAACCTTATCACCAATGTTGATGTAAAATATATCAAAAATTAGAAATGATAAAGGTGTTGGTGTGTGTGAATTGCCTTTTCATCACTCGAGGTCTTATCCACATCATGTGGTGAGTCATCTTGCTTAACGAGATCATAGGTCTTAGGAGTTATATGACACATGGAATATTCCATCATAGAATCTGTGATTTTCATATGTGTTAGTAGTGTCATAGGAGTAACATTGCCATTTATAATTGTAACTCCTCTTTCCCTCATGAAGAGAATGATTATATAGGAACGGGAGTTACACAGTACTCCCATATATACCCTCCTTTTTCTATCTATGATAATGTTAAACATGTTTACCTTATACATTATTTTCCATTGTTGTTCTATTTTTATTGATTACTTGGAGCTATTAGGTTACCGTTGGAGTGTAGCCTCTTTGATGTGCGTGGGGTTCCTTATTGATCCTTGCAGAATAATCTCACATGGTATCAGAGCACTTGTTTGGTAAACTTGCACTCATTTTTATCAGTTGTTAATTACTTCTGGTTTCAATTTTATTGCTTCTCATGTAAGTTTTTGTTCATTTGTTAGAATCTTGCTAACTTGTTTTATCAGCTTCTTTTTGTAGAGTTTGTACATTTTTTGAGGTTTGTGCATGTGCAGGTTTAGGTTTCACCACCATAAAAATCTATATGTAGTAATATTTTGTGAGAAAGTTATTTTGGATGTAGGATTTGCATTTTTGGTTTTATCAGTTTTTTAATTAAAAGTGATTTTTTAAAAAAAATATGGCTGAAAACCTATTGCTACTTCATGTCCTGCCTGGCTTTCCTTTTTATTTCACCCCTACTCTTGTCTCCATTCTGTCAACTTAGTCGAGATCCTATAGAGCCCGAAGTGCTCCTTGGTGAGCTAGTTCTCCCATCGAGCTTTATTGGTTCGTGCAAATTGTTTTTTTGCATCGGTTTGCATTGTCCTTTGCATGTTGGGTGAGTTGTTTGAGTGTTTTGCATTACTCTTTTCTCAGTTGGGTTTCCTTTGCATCGTGTTAGATTCTTGAGTTTTGCATTACCTTGAGCTTCATTTGTGTTGCATCGTCCTTGGCGAGTCATGTTGTTAGTCTCTGACTTGCATATTGTTGGATTGTTTATTTTCCTTGGCACCCATGTTGTGCAAGATGTTCCTTTAATGTGGGTTATTCTTGCTTGATATTTACACCTTTACTTCGAGTCATGTTTTCCTGATTCAAGTTGTAGTCATTTTTCATTGTGTTGAGCTCTCCATCTGCAAGTTATGATGTTTTGTTGTGTCTCTTTGCATATGAGTTATGTATTTGGTTGAGTTGGTTGTGGCTACATGTGAATCATGTTGGGTGAGGTTCTATTCTCTACATCAACCTAATGCCTTAGCCCATCCAAAGAATTCCTAGCATTCTCTCTCCCCTGGCATGCTCTCTTCATCCTACTCTACTTCTACTTTTCTATCAAACGTCAAACCCTTTGTTGAAATGTTGGAGCGTTACTCAATGCCCACTACATTTGTCTGTTAACCCTCTCGTATTACTCGTTGAGTTAACCTTGGGATTTGTAATAGCTGCATCTTTATCTTGCCTCTTTCCCAATGTTTGGTCTGGGATCCTCCACATATTGAGCCCTTGACTGAATACTTTGTTCTTTTACTCGTTCTTTTCTTTTTAAACCTTGGAAGCCTCTTTTAACCAATTTGTTTTAGATTATAAGCGGCCGATTTTTTAAAGTGGTTTTCATTATTAAAGGGTCATCTCTTTTAAACATGAAGTAAGGTTAAATAATTTTTGTTAGGTCTTAACCTTAAATATTAGGATCTAATTTTTTTTAACGGTGGTTAATTTAATTTAATTAGGCCCTTAATATTTTAATTAGGCATCTAATTAATTATTTCAGAGCTTTAATTAAATTTAATTAGTAGTTAATATTATTGTTTATTAACATTTTTAAACGTTTTTTCCCTTTTAATTTCTAAAATTAATTTAATTGGGTGAATTTAAAGTGTGTTTGATAGTGTTATTATATGGTTTTTTCTACTGATCTTTTGCTAGAGTGTGTAACAACATTTCTAGCATTCTTTTACCTTCCGGGAGCCCTTATTGCGTCCTTAAGGTCCTCTAGACTCATTTTGAGTCATTTTTTCCTTGTATCATCATCCTTATTATTTCTTGTGGGCTATTGAGTGCATCTGCCACATTCTTACAAAAAGGGGGTTTCTATTATGATGTGATACATTATTTCTCACACATGAATATGTTTTCTCCCTTTCTCTTGTTTTTTTCTTATTTTGCGCTTTCTTATGGTGTTGAACTATCTCAATCAATGAAACTTGATTGTGGTATCCACTCTTGTGGTTTATTATGTTGATTACAAGGTGATTGACCAGTCGTTTCTCAACGCACATTCACACCTAATTATAATCAATGCACTAAACTATAAAGTGTCAAGTTCAGGAGGGTGATAATATTGTTTTGGGGTGGTTTTGTTTCTTTTCTTTTTCTGTATTCCTTCTTTCTCTATTCACAAAGGATGCTCTTTCTATTCCTTTTCTCATGTAATTCAAATTCTTAAAATTGAGATAAAAAATGGTAATGAAACTAAGGGGAAAGGGCTTAATTCACATCATCATGGGAGCTAAGACTCAACCTGATGATGAGACTGAATAATATAAGTGTATGAACCGATGTTATGAAGCCTTAATTATTCTTTGTATGTTTATTTCTCTTGACTTTCTCTTCCACATTGAGTCATCATATACACCTGATGAAGCATGGAAATGTTGAACACTATGTTCAGACAACAAGATGAAATGAGAGTGCATGAGTTGGAAAACAAACTACTAGGAATAAATCCTAGTGACTTTGAAAACCTACAGGCATTCTTCTTAAAGTCCATCCACACTAGACTGCTTCTGAAGGAATGTAAAGTGGAGAAGAAATATTATCAATTGATCTTGTCAAGTTTTTTTGAGTTAGGTCCCAAATACTCCATCTTCATTTAAACTTTTCATGCCACAAAAGCCACATTGGGCAGTACTTAGAAGATGCCCTCATTTGATATTTTTTCATCCCAACTCATTCGAGAACAGAAAAAACTCATTCAAATGGGAAATCTCAAATCCAAGTCACGTGCCCTTGTAGCAAGTAATGGTAAGGGAAAGTAAACTGAAACTAAAAAAGAGAAAAATGACCAACCCAAGAAGGAAACCAAGACCAACCAAGACCAACCAAGCCTAAACCACGCCTATCACAAAAACTTCAACTTTTGAGCCCAAAGTGGAGAAGGAAAAGTGTAAGTGTTCCTATTGCAAGAAGTCTAGCCTTGGAGAGCATCAATGTATGAGAAAAAAAATTGATCACTTAACTCATTTACCTAAGAAAAATAAAATAAGTGTTCCTAATTCTATCAAACAGAATGCTCTAAAGGTCAAGTCTTCCAAAGTAAAGGAGCATAAATCTTAGAACAAATAAGAAAAGGCCCTTGTAGCTAGAGCAGCTCCTTCATCGATGTGGATTATCAATTTTGGTGCCTTGCACCACATGGCCTCTTCACATGTTGAGCTATCCAACATCAAACCATGTGGCATGTCCCAAATCACGTTGGGTGATGACACTACAATGTCAATTTCTTGTAGTGGATTGGTAGAGATGGATGGAGGATCATTTAACCAAGTGTTGATTGTTCTTGATCTCTCTACCAATATCCTATCAGTTTACCAAATAACTCACATTGGTGAAGGAATGTGAATGGAATTTTTTCCTAACTTGGTAATTATACGTGAGCTTCATGATGATACTACAGTCTTGAGGGATAGGAAGATCATTGTTTACGATTGTATACATTCTCCCACTTTACTTTTGATTCGACACTCACTTCCTTTCTCACTCATGCAGATGAGGTTAGCAAGCTATAACATGAGAATTTTGGACATCTTAACTATAGTTACCTTGAACAATTGAGCCAAAATGAAATGGTCAATGGGTTACCCTACGTCAAATTTTCTAAGGATATTTATGAGGGTTGTGCCTTTGGGAAGCACCCCGAAGAAAGTTTTGGCAAAGGAAAATCTTGGAGAGCTACTCATCCATTAGATCTTGTTCATGGTGAAATTTATATCCCTTTCCCATATCCTTCATTTACTATAACTCTATATATACTAACCTTCATTGATGACTTTTCATGTTACACTTATGTGTATTTTCTTAAGCTAAAGTCTAAAATTTTCAATCATTTTCAAGACTTTAAAGCTCTCGTTGAGAAACAAAGTGAAATTTCTATCAAGTTTATTCAAACTGATAATGAAGGTGAGTGTACACCGGAAAAGTGACAGGCGAGCATGAGAATCTACAAGTGACTCTTCCACGCACCCGACCTCTCGAGGTCATGCCGAGACAGCCGGTGGGGGTAGAATATGCGTTGGATTCAGACAAACTAGTTAGGCAGTCTAATGTCTTTGACACGCACTAGTGGAATTTGTGAATCTAAGGCAAAGAAGGCCCTTCTAACTTGGACTGGTGTGATAGATTGATCGGCAAGGATGACTGCTCGAAGGCTCCAATCAATATCGAGCTCTGGCGTGATTCGATCTATGGGTTGTGGAATACGTGGAAAATGACCTGGGATAGTTTCGTGTATGTCTCCAGATAAGGTCATAGGGTGGATGGTGAAAACAATTGACTCTATGGACGATTCTCTGGCCTAGTCCAAAATTCTCTAGCTTCGTTAGCCGCTATATCCAGTAAGGACAATTGTTTGATGATGATGGGTGGAATTGGAGTGGATTGGAATACTAGTGTGCGTAAGCCAGCGTCTATATCTGATTGACTTATGGATTCGTTGGGCTGTGAGATCTGTGGGTCACAACCATGTACTCTTGGATGTTGCGGTCCTGTTATGGTCATGCACGAAATCAAGTTCTAATCCCTAGTATCCAGTAATCATATGCTTTCTCAGCTTCTATGTTTAGGACCAACAACTGTGTGATTTTCTCAGAATATCTCACAGGCGTTCGTGTAACCTGGATCCTTAGACTGGTATCTATATCTGTGAGAGTGTCTCCTGCACCTGGCTGTGGGACCAAAGGATCACAACCAAAGGTTTGTTCTCTTTCAAACCCTTCTACAGTCATGTGAGTGTTTACCTAGGGCAATCTGTAATTTGGTTGGTTTGACCAAAACGTGTGTGCTTGGTCATCCTCTATGTTTAACCCTCTCAACTGAGAACTGATCAGTTGTAAATCTGTTGTTGTTCGGAATACTTGTATTCTGAGATTTTGGTCTATGTCAACTATTGCTGTGACGAGGTTTGGTTGAGGCATGATTGGCTCAAATATATATTCCCTGGGCTCCTGAGGTCCCGTGATTGTCATACGAAATGAAATGTAAATCTAACTGTAACTAAGTAAACTCTAACTACGTGGAATAAACCTAAAACATAAATAAGTTCTATTCTTCTAAGAAACCTTTCGAGAATATAATGAAAGCAAGCTATTTAAATGTATCTAGGAATAACAACTAATCAATAATTTAAAACAGACAAAATAACCGAGTGTAGTTATCAGCCTGTGCAATTTGTAGATTTATTCTAAATAAAACAGCTCATCTAATCTATCTGCAAGATTCTCAATCCTACCTCAGAAGTGAGGAGTGAATCATAGTTTCTCAGAAACTATCAATCCTCACAGCTTCCCTAGCAATATTGAGAATAGAATTCACTGAAATGAAGCAATTATCTACTCTATTTGATATGATTCTAACTAGAACTTTGAAAGCTAGAACCTGGATTCCGCAGAACAGTGGCGAATCCGATGGTGTGTGTGATCTTGTCCCCTCAGTATGATCTCCTCGTTCTTTCATGTTCACGTGGATCCAGAAAAGTGTGTAATACTAGCATCGACAGGAGTAGATATTGGGACAAGGACAGCTCAGAATGCAGACCGAAAATGCGAGTAGGAGAGGGACAGCGCAAGAGTACAGAGCTTGGCTTATGCGATTCCTAGCGGGATTTTACTGCAAGCCATGCAATATGAAGCGACCAGAACCTAAAACTATCCTATTTGAAGAGCAAAACCTACAACTTTAATGGCTTCCTAAGCTATTCTATTCCAATGGATTGGATAAAACAACAACACTGTTTGCACAAGCTGGATATGTGGCTTACCAACAGCTGGACAATGCTAATGAGCATGCAAATGAACTAAAACAAGTATTCTAAGCAAAATAATAGCTTAAATCTAATGCAAAGAGAAATTCAGTGACAAACTTCAGACCGGATTGGGTGAAATAACAGCACTGCCTGCACAAGATGGGTATGTGGCTTACCAACAGCTGAACAATACTAACTAAACATGCAAGTGAATTGAAACTATGGCTTCTAAACAAGATAACAAGATGGACTACTGAAAATGAGGAGATGAGAGCAAAAGATCAGTCTCCTTTTGTTTGAGCACAAGCCATGCATTTATAGGAATTCAATCCCCCAAAGATCAAAACCAAACTGAACTCCTAAACAATAAACAAAGGAAAAACACTATTCCAGGGGACCAAAAACATAAATGCATGCTCAAGTCGGCAAGGAAAGCTGGTGAAACGTGATATTTCACGCGAGTCACGTCAAAAGAACGTTCTGGAAAACACACGCAAAACCGCCGCAAAGGGCGATGGTTACAGGACGCCGCCCTGATCAGGGTGGCGGTCACGAGACCGCCGCCCTGCAGGGCGGTTTCGTCACTGAAGATCAAAAGGCCAAGGAAAGAGGGAAAAAAAGGGAAAACAAAGGGTGCGGGGGCTAGGCGGGGCATGCGGGATGTTAACGCATACTCCGAGAGCTTTTCTGGATCCCGAACACCTTGCGAAGAGACCTGTATCATCATTGGGGCACTTATTACGCTGTTCCGCAGTACAGTACCTTACAATTTTGGGTACGTACATATTGCCCCCTCGGAGAAGCATTTTAGCCATGAAGAGGCATAAAACGGTGGGTCCGAGTATGGCAGTCCCGAAATGGGAAGTAAGAAGTTATACCTTACACGTCTGTGTGTTGAAATCACGCCATCCAAAATTCCCGCTACCTGCAAAATGAAAAGAGGATTCAAGTGCAGATAGATACAATAACTTGGAAAATAAACACTAAAATAATAGGGAATGAGAATGTACCATTCGCGCGGGGATAGGGACTTACCTCCATCAGCGCTCCAAACCTGTGAAAAAGTCTTTTAAAATGAATCAGGGTGCTATATATATGAAAGTGGGCCCATTTTCCTATTCATTTGCGCGAGTTGATTTGATTGATTTTGAGCTCTGGGACCCACGGTGACGGTTTCTTGCGTGAGTAGAGTCAAAACGTCCGCAGCGAGATCGTGATCATGCCTCCACGTGCGGAACACCGTCCTGCTAGATCACAGGTTGGTTTTCTTCAATTTTGTGTTTTTTCCCCTTTAAATTTGAAATGCTAAATTTTTCGTAATGGGGGGGTTATTTTCAAAAATATTAGGTTCAAAAGGTCCACCTAGGGGGGGCGCCTACTGGGTAGGCTCCATTTTTAGGTCAAATGGTCATTTTTTGCTAGTTTTAGGCTTTTTAAGATTAAAAACCCGCGTGGGTTTTCGGACCACAACCACCGCCCTGGACAGGGCGGCGGTTACGCGACCGCCACCCTGATCAGGGCGGTGGTTACACGACTGCCACCTTTAAGGCGGCGGTTACAAAACTGCCTCCCTGCTCAGGGCGGCGGTTCTGCACAGAATGCAAAAGAACTTATATTTGAGATTGTGTTTGTATTTTTTTGCACTTCTACACGTTTTTATGACCTTCTTGGTATTGTTCAGATATTAACTTGCTCTGTTTTGTGTGTTTTTGGGTGTATGCAGGCGAGAGAGGAGTATATCAGATGGAGTAGAGAGAGAGTGTGTGATTGGCTCTCAGGAGTACTGGATGCCCTCTCGCAGGACGAGGAGGATACACTTCAGAGGGCTGGTATACTGCGTATATCGCATGTGCCTCATGTTGCACCATCTAGTCACATCCTTTGTGACTTATTCTCTTATTGGGATGCAGATCGGAACACCTTCCGACTGCCAGGGGTCCGTGGTGAGTGGACCATCACACTCGAGGATGTCTACCATATTTTGGGGGTCCCGATCATCGGGAGGAGACTTACATTGGAGACAGCAGGCTCACAGGCACAGATTGCACAGTGGGCAGCATATATGGGAGATGCAGTTATCTCCACGGGGTCGAAGAAGGGAGTGAGAGTTCGATCCATTCCTTCTTTGCCTATCCCCGTACTTCGACAGGCCGTCATGGGGATCCTTGCCTCGAGACTGATCGGGGACAAGGGAGGGGATACATTGTTATACTGCTGGGCCCCCATCATTGCGCAGATAGAGGGGCATGGCCGGATATATGCCTGGGGTGCAGATATTCTGGGGACCACCTACCATGATTTATACAGGGTGGTCCGTTTATAGGGATAGTCATTGAGCCACCTGACTTTAGTCATGAGTTGGGTGTATGAGCATTTTATCCCTTATGGCAGAGGTGTGGAGGTGGCAGATCCTGGGGCTGTGAGGGCAGCCAGATGGATAGATATGTCGGTGCTTAGAGCACCTCACCAGCTAGTTGCCTCCCTTACTACTGCAGACATGGAGGTGACACCGTACCGGCTTATGGCCGGCATATGGGGAGAGGAGACTCTTACCTTGATCTCTTGCTCCACCACAGGGCAGCTCATTGATCGAGTGGGGCGAGTGGAGGTGCATCCTTTTGGTAGAGTTCCTCAGCAGTTTGGCCTACCGTATATGGGCATGCTTCCCCCAGTGGTGCCAGTTTACAGATCAGTTCGCGAGGCCAGAGGGGGGCCTAGAGGCCGTGGGTTGGACAGTGATCACTCCTGGCATTCCCATTGCAGCCAGGAGGATAGTTCGTGCTAGAGGGAGAGCTGGTGTGCCTCGGGCACCTTTACTTCAGATTGCTGCGGGTCCTGCTCATAGTAGCGATGACCCCATAGATATTGACTCTGACTCTGAGGAGCTTACAGAGGGAGGGTCGGAGGAGCAGACTGATGACAGTGATCCTGAGTGGCATGACACTCAGGACATTATGCAGGCAGAGAGGGCTGAGCAGAGCGCAGAGAAGGACACTCTAGTTTCAGAGGAGCCACTCTCTCAGGGCCATGGTGGAGAGGACGAGTCAGTTGCAGGGTGACATGTTGCCCCTGCCATAGGAGCAGCCCCTCAGTCGGCAGCGGCATCCACGGTGGGTGCTGGCCCCAGCGATCCATCTTGGAGGCCCGGTGATCCGAGTAAGTTACCCTTTCTTCCTTCTTTAACGTTTGTTTAATTTAGGATTTGTTTTAATTGCTATCTCTCCTTGTGTTTTTATCTTGTATCTTTTAGCCTCTTGCTTGGTTTCTGATTTATTTTTCTTCTTTGTTTGCAGAGACTGTTGACGAGTGGCGGGATCTGATCCGCAGGGTATGTACCGATTCCCTGATGATCCCCATGGATAGGACCCGCGCGGAGCTATCCGTAGATGCCGGGGAGCCCTCAGCAGCTGGTAGACATACTGATGTCTTCACTCCCATTTGGCAGGTGGCCAGGATGGTGTCGACCCTGCGCCGAGCTAGTGGGCTACAGGACGGCTGAGCGCCTTATGAGGAGCCATTCTCGTGGTGAGACTGCGGCTGCCCCTTGGGACCCTGAGCCCTCCGTACATTCAGAGTGCCGGCGTAGCCGGAGTCCTAGGCGAGGGCGTGCACCTTCGGAGGGGTCGCGTAGGGGTTGAGAGGCCTTTTGGCCCTTGTGTATTTTGTACTATTGTATATCACGGGCTCTTTGAGCGTTTTGACCATGCCTAGTGCATGATGGCATTGTATATAAACATTGATTATTTATATATATGCATTCGCCTTTGGATCAAAAGCTTGTCACTCATGGCTTATTTTCTATTTCTAGTTTCTTTGTGTATACTACGATGTATGTTTTATATGCTTTCTAGAATGTATGCAATGGATAATAGATGATGTAAATGTTTACTTTCTTTTTGTGTTTCGTGATGCTGATACATGATATTGCAGATATATTGTGATTTTAAATCTTAGCTTCTGTGAGCAATTTGGATACCTCATGTTTGTTTTGGAAAAGTGATGAAAATAACCAGTATGATGAACAGATTAACTTGCCCCACTCCTAACTCCACGCAACTAGTAAGATGTGAGGGCTCATCACCAAGAGCCAAGAAGGGCGCAAGTTATGAAATGTGGTGAAATGATAGTGATGAAAGACAGACAAAGCTTTGGCGGAACCAAATTGGAAGCTACAAGCCAACTCAACTCGAGTGACTTCATAGTTTAGAATGCACTTGCTTTGCGGTTTATCTAGACTTAGACCCGTAGATGGCCACATAGTAGACAAGATCTGGGTTTTTAGGATTTTAACTCTCTTGGAATTTTGAACATCTGATTCATTTGTTTTTTTGACTCAAAGTTTGAAAATTTGTTTGTTTATATGACCATTTGTACTTATTTGTCAAGAAGACCCCCTATACTTTGCCCCATGCTACTAGTAAGAAGCGTGGGTTTATCACCGTGGGCAAGGTATAGGCGAGTAAGGGCATTTCCATCCTTTCCCAACCCTACGTCACTAGTAAGAGATGCAAGCTCATCACCGAAGGTTGGTGGGGCAAGGAAATGTGTAAAATTAAAATTTTCTGTTTAATTACTTGTTGATTTGTTTCTTTGAGTAAAATGTCAGTATGTGCTTATTCCCAAAGAGATATGCATATGGGATGGATGTGACACCATGAAGCTTCTAGAACAGACCATAGGCAAGACACCTATCCTAAGAAGAAATCAAAGTGAGAACAAACTTGCAGATCTTGGTATGGTTACCGTTAAGACTTTGTCATGTTTGATTTATTTGATAAAAGATTCTAAGATGATTCGATGATATATGAAGATGGAGAGGTATGATTAAAGAGCTTAATGCCAACAACATCATGAGTTTGTAATGAATTGCTTTGAGAATAGATTCCTTGATCACAATTTATGTAAGAAACAAGTGGACAAAATGATCTAAATCTATATGAAGATGCAATGTAGATAATTATACAAGTAGTGCTAGTTGCTTATGCGTAGAATCGCTTGAGGTGCAGGGAATTGACTGTTTCACCAAATTCCTCACCTTCTAGCATACATAAGAGGTAAGCACCATTTCCGTAGTCCTTCATGACTTGGTATGGGCCCAACCATTTGGGCCGGAATTTCCTTCCTTCGCCGGTCTTCTTGTCGATCCGGTTGTCTAGTCTTAGAACTAGATCACCTTCATATATATCGCGTTCATAGACCTTTTTGTTATACTTGCCGGCACATTCGGTCAGCATAAGCTCTATGCCGCTGCTCAGCATCTAACCTAGTTTCATCTAGGCTTTCTAGTTGTGAAAGACGTGCTTCTCTGTAAGCATCTTCATCCAGAATCCCTTGTAATGAAATGCGGAGACTGGGTATTTCGACCTCAAGTGGGAGAACTGCTTCTGCCCCAAATACTAGCGAGAAAGGAGTTTCTCCCGTTGGTGTTCTTATTGAGGTTCGGTGGGCCCACAAGGCCAGATATAACTTCAAATGCCAATCTCGTTTGTTTTCTTTCACCATTTTAAGGAGAATGGCTTTCAGTGTCTTGTTTGTCGCTTCAGCCTGTCCATTGGCTTGAGGGTAATACAAGGAAGCCGTATGATGGCTTATCTTAAATTTATTGCATAGTTCGTGAACCTCTTCATTTTTAAAAGAAGTTCCATTATCAGAGATAATGATTTGTGGGATACCGTACCTGTAAATGATTTGGTTCAAAATGAACTTGGCGATCACAGAACCAGGTACAGTAGTAAGAGGCATGGCCTCCACCCATTTGGTAAAATATTCAGTGGCCATGATTATAAAATTATGGCCGTCTGTGGATGAGGGAGAGAATTTCCCTATTAAGTCTAGACCCCATGTAGAAAAGGGCCATGGAGTTGTGATTGGTTGTAGAGCTTGTGCTGGCATGTGGATCTCGTGGGAGAATTCTTGGCACTTATGACACCTGCGTGCAAACTCTATTGCGTCATGTTCTAGAGTGGGCCAGAAATAGCCCATTCGATGTATTTTTCGAGTGGTGGCATGGCCACCGAAGTGGCCTCCACATATACCGCTGTGAGATTCATGGAGAATCTTCTTGGATTCCTCTGTGTCGACACACCTTAGGAGCATTCCATCGAACGCCTTTCGATAGAGAACCTACTCTATAATGACGTATTTAGCTACAATTATGCGTAACTGTCTTCTTTGTTGTGGTGTAGCTCCTTCTGGATATGTATGGTCCATGATATAGTTAATGATGTCAGCGTACCAGGGACACTCAGAGATAGTGGGTCGGGTTTCGATGTAGTATACGCACTCATCTGGAAAGTCTAAATCTACTAGATCACCTCCATCTAATGGGTTGTCAGCTAACCAATCCGCAATGATTTTCCCTTTAACTGACTTCTGATTTACAAATGTTAATTCGAATTCTCCCATTAAGGTTATAAAACGTCCAGCCTTTTTAGACAATGACCCTTGTGTGAGGAAAGTCCGTAGATGGTCTGTTTTTACCATGACCTTCGTTTCTTGATTCAGCATATAATGTCTTAGGCGTTTAGTAGCAAAGACTATGGCGAGACATTCTCGTTCTGCCTGTGTATAGCGTGTTTCATAGTCGAGCAACGTTCGGCTGATGAAATAAATCACACGTTCTCTCTTGTTATCGTCTTCTTGGGCCAACATACAGGCCAGCGAGACATTGGTAGCTCGTGAATATAGAATTAACGGGTGATCTAGCTTAGGTGGCATTAGCGTAGGTGGTGATAATAGAAAATGCTTAACTACTTCAAATGCTTCATTACAGTCTTCGGTCCAATCAATGCTATAGTCCTTCTTGAGTAAATTGTTGATTGGATGAACGATGAAGCTTAAGTCCGGGATAAATCTCTGGATTGCGCCCAACTTTCCGAGAAATGATCTGATTCCAGATTCATCTGAAGGTGGAACCATTTCAAGGACAGCCCAAATTTTGGTTGGGTCAACATCTATCCCTCGTGACGATATGATATAACCTAGGAGCTTCCCTCCTGTTACACCAAACACGCATTTCTCTGGGTTTAATGTGACTCTGTATTCTATTAGACGTGAAAGAATGATGCGGAGTACTTCGGGATGGTCACAACGCTTCTTGGCCTTAGCCAATAAGTCATCTACATAAGATTCCATGATTTTATGAATTAGATCGTGAAATATGTATGTCATGGCCCGCTGGTACGTAGCACCGGCGTTCTTGAGACCGAATGGCATAACAGCGTAGCAATAGGTTCCCCAAGGAGTTATAAACATGGTTTTAGCTTGATCTTGCTCAGATATTCTGATTTGATTGTATCCCGAGAATCCATCCATGAGAGACAAAAGTTCAAAACCAGCTGTTGCATCAACAATAACATCTATGGATGGTAATGGGAAGTCATCCTTAGGACATGCTTTGTTGATATCTCAGAAATCTATGCAGATGCGTATCTTTCCATTCTTCTTGAGAACGGGGACGATATTAGATACCCATTGGGAGTAGTCGACTGGTTTGATGAATCCTACCTGGAGGAGTTTTATTACCTCCTCTTTTACCATGAGAGCTACTTTGGGCTTCATGGGTCTTGATTTTTGTTTAATTGGCTTTGCATCTGATTTAGTGACGAGGTTGTGCACCGCAATGTCGGGTGCAACTCCTGTCATCTCCTTATAATTAAATGCAAATGCCTTCTGATGTTCTTTGAGAATCTGAGTATGTATTTCCACTTCTTCTGGGGTTAAGGATGATCCTAATTTCAATATTCTCGGTTCATCTTCTGTCCCGATGTTGACATCGATTGTTTCTTCGATCAAAGAGGTGTTACCCTCTTCGAACTCAGGTGGTGCTGGAGGTAAATCCAAACCCTCCCCATTGTCTACTGCGTATATGCTAGGTTCCATTTGTGAGGGGAAATCCATCATGGGATTCCCGAAATAGGAAGACGAATGTGGAATTAAGGATAAATCTAGCATATGATAGGAGAGATGTAATGCCGCATAGGCGTTTAAGTATTCCAAAGTGGCCATATTATTATCGACATGGCCTGGGGTGGTAGATTCACTTCCGCTTGAAAGGGGATTTGTCATTATTTTTATCAATGGCTCATCACGAATGGACACCGTGAACTGGGTATCTTCTAACTCATTACTTGGAGTAAAACGTGATGCTGAAGTTGCTATTGAATCGGCGAGAAGATTTTTCTCTCACGGGATTGCTTCAATGGATATGAAGTTAAATGCCTTGCTTAAATTTAATACGGCTTCTTTGTAAAGCTGCAAGTGTTCGGCTTTGGTTTCGTATACTTCAGAAACTTGATTTGCCACTAATTGTGAGTCTCCTAAGACTCTGATGTTATCAACACCAATTCTCTTGGCTAAAGTGAGGCCAAGGAGGAGGGCTTCGTACTCAGTGCCGTTGTTTGTGCATTCAAAGTTTAACTTAAAAGTGAATGGGAGGACTTTCTCCTCAGGCGAAGTAAGAATTATACCTGCCCCCGCTCCATAACGGCATTTAGCTCCATCGAAATGGAGAGTCCAATACTTAGTCGGGAGTATAGATGTTGGGGCATTTGCTGCGTTTGCGCACTCTACTTCTACCATACAGAGGTCCTCTGCTGGAAGGGAACCAACACCTAGGGAATATCCTATGCCTACTGAATCAAATGGTAAGAACATTGGTGAATCTTGTTCTATCAACTCAACAATTTTCGCAGTAGTCCCTAATGATACTGTTTCTTTAGTTTTATCTTTGGGGGTTGGAATTGTTTTGGCTATGCTGATAGTTTCAAGATCTGTCGTAGGTACCAACTTTTCCTCTGGTTTTGGGTCAGTGGGTTTATTAAGTTGGTTTGTTGGAAGTTCAAATTCTGAGTGCACCCCTGGTCTTTTCTTTAAATCAGCTAGGTGCAAATCGAAAGGTTTTGGATCACCTTTGGCTACAAATACCTTTCCTAGATGCAAGAATCTTACTTCTTGAAATAAAGTAGAAGGGATTGCCTTCATTCGGTGTATCCATGGTCAGCCGAGTATCATATTATAATTAGTTTCCCGATCTATAATATAAAACTCAGTCAGGATTGTTTTGGGCCCTAAGGTGACCGGCAGTATTATAGTTCCTATCGAAGTGGCTTTAAGGCTATCATAGCCTCTTAATGTATTTCAAGTAGTGGAACAGTTTGTTTCCCCATATCCAAGTTTTTGGAGGAAAGAGAAAGGGACTATGTTAACTGCAGCTCCATCGTCAACCATTGCCTGTTTTACATAGTTATTATAAACCCATACTTGTCAGTGTAAGGCTGGATCACCTCGGCGTGCGATCTCAGCATCTGTGGGCATTTTACTTATTTCGAATATGAATTCGACATCCTTGTCCGGCTGCCCCGGAGGGTGGATATCAAAATCTACGTGATTTACTTGTGTTTCAGGAGGTGGAGTGATGTTAATTAGATGACCTAGACCTAATGCTTCTAAAAGAGCAGCTCTGTGAGGAGGAGAGTTCTTTAGTAAATCTAAAAATGAGATGTGCGAGAAGGTCTTTGTTAGGTCATTAATTAAATCATAGGCACCTACGGGTTTTTCTACTATTTGCTGACTCTTATCTATTTCTGGCAGATGACTTGAGCTCGGTTGAGAGAAATATTCTCGCGTTCTTGTTATAGCTTTGATAGGTAGTTCAGCGTCTAATTCTACTAAACTGACTATCTTGGGTCTCGGTTGACTTCCTAACTGTGGTGCAATTGATGGATTTAATGAAGTCGAGGCTTCATGATCATTGTTTCCTGTCATTGCACTTTTGTTTGTTCCAGTTGGATTCATCCTATTTCTATCATGATTTGGGAGCAGATTGTTAAAGATCTTGAGGGGAGCATTCTGAGGGGAAACTGCTCCTGCGAGCATATTTGGTTGTGATGACATGGGATCTGCCAAAAACAAATCTATGAAGAACTATCTTTGTTCTTCTAGCAAATGTTGCATAAATTTATTGTAGTCACGACACGTTCTAGTATCGTGACCCCGAAGTGGAAACCACAATAAGAATTGGGGTTGTAATTCCTGTTTTGTTGGTTTGGTGTGTATTGTGGCCTAAAATTATAATCAAACTGTTGCCTATTAGGATTAAGGTTTTGGAATTGTTGTTTCTGGTTTTGACTTTGGTTTTGATAACCAAATGAGTTTTGGCTTGGCCCTTGTATGGGATTTCGCCGTTGTTGTTGTTGTTGTGGATGATTAAAATCCACTGTATTGATCGTCAGGGTAAAGTTGTTGTTTCGTTGGTTGTTTGTTTGTGATGGAGTATTAACAACATTTACCCTTTTGGGTTAGTCGGTTACTCCATCTGTTGTTACCCCACGATTTTTGTTAAGGATTTTAGGTCCTTGATTGATATTTGTGATAGTTGTAGTGTTCTGAGTGGAGGTGATTAACCTCCCGTTTGTTCCATATGTCTTACGACCACTATCTATCGCTGCTTGGTCTATTCGAAGAGCACTCTCAAGTACTTCATCGTAAGTTCTTAGTGGGAACTTCTGGACTTCTTCCTTCACCTCTTTGCTGAGAGAATGAAGGAATAAATCACATAGTTCCATCTGATCCATGTTTGGAGCACTTGCCGAGGAATAAAGGACTGTACGCCACCTTTGGATGAAATGGGCGACATATTCGTTGTGTTCTTGTTTGATGTGTAAGAATTCCCTGATTCCTGTTCTCAACAATTTGTTCATGTCGAATGCCTTAATGAATTCTGATACGAGCTGTTTAAATGAATGGATGGAGGCTTCAGGTATTCTATAATACCAGTCGAGAGCAATGCCTTCCAAGGTTTTGGGGAATATTTTAGCAACAACCCCATCCCAAGGGAGTAGCTCTCGAATGGCTGTAGCGTAGGCTTTGATATGTGCGTTTGGATCTCCCTCACCCTTAAACTTGGGTAAATCAGGAAGAGGTCTTGGAAGCATGATGCTTTGTATGGTGAAGTCTAAGGGTTCCTTCAGATATTCTGAATAAGTCCCTATCGCATAGCTTTCGACCATTGATGGTAGTTGCTGAGGGAGTGGTGGTGGGATGGGTTGCTGATATGGTGCAACGTATGCATTGGTAGGGGCATAGGGAAGTCCCTGTGTTTGAGAAAACATGCCAGGGGAGGAGAACATATCTCCTTGTGGTGATTTGGAGTACATGTTTAAGTATGACGGGGTATTGTCTAGTAATGGGTTACTTGATACTAGACCGGGAGGATTAGTGTTAGAGATGATGGGCCTTGTTGGCGTTTGTTGTGGATAGTGAGGAGGCATACCTAACATGCCTACTCCTGTGAGGAGATCTATTTGGCCAGAGTGGTATGGAGGATTGGAACTTCCTGCTTGTATGAACGGAAAGTTTTGACTTGCTTGAGAAAGTTCTAACTCTCTTACTTTTTCTACTAACGTTGAAATGACTTCATTTGGTGAAGTCACGGTGCTTTTCCTGAGCGGCGTTTGTTGTATACCCTGGTGTTGTATAGGCATGTGATAGCCTATCATGAATTGATCGCTATCTTGCCAAGTTTCTCTGAGAGTATTTCCTATATGCAGTGGCATAGAGGTATTTTCTTGAAAAGAGACCTCGGGTTGTATTTGTAAACTTCCTATGGGTGGGTACATACCCCGAGAATGTTGTTCACTCCTAGGATAACGTATTGACCGTTCATCATCTAAGACCAGGTATGGGTCTAACTGCCTACTAATTTGTGGTCTAAGTAGCATTTGAGGAGACGAACCAGATTCTCCGGTAAACGTCATATTGTTCGAGCCTGAAGGCTCTGTTTGTTGTGTTCGAGGGGGTTGATCTAACTCCTCTGTCTGAAAAGATGAGTTATATCTGTTTCTTGTTGACAACTGATTAGTTGAATAGTTGTCACCCCATACTGAGAGTGAGGGTGATGATTGTCCTATTCTGTTGGGTGTAGTATGCCTCGAGACCCAAGAGGGGTCTGCCATATGCATCAAATCCCGACATATTCAGGGGGCATATGAATACCCACAGAATAATGGGAGAGAGAGAAAATGATTTGTGAAAGCTAATGAAGCAGAGAAGATGAAAAGAAAATGTAATACTATGACTCCATATGAGAAAGTAGGAAGTTCACGTCAGCTTCACTAATTTTGTTTGTTTCACGTTGGGTTCACCAGTTTTGTATGTCGGAAAAGTGACAGGCGAGCATGAGAATCTACAAGTGACTCTTCCGTTTACCCGACCTCTCGAGGTCGTGCCGAGACAGCCGGTGGGGGTAGAATATGTGTTGGATTCAGACAAACTAGTTAGGCAGTCTAATGTCTTCGACACGCACTAGTGGAATTTGTGAATCTAAGGCAAAGAAGGCCCTTCTAACTTGGACTGGTGTGATAGATCGATCGGCAAGGATGACTTCTCGAAGGCTCCAATCAATATCAAGCTCTGGCGTGATTCGATCTATGGGTTGTGGAATACGTGGAAAATGACCTGGGATAGTTTCGTGTATGTCTCCAGATAAGGTCATAGGGTGGATGGTGAAAACAATTGACTCTATGGACGATTCTCTGGCCTAGTCCAGAATTCTCTAGCTTCGTTAGCCGCTATATCCAGTAAGGAAAATTGTTTGATGATGATGGGTGGAATTGGAGTGGATTGGAATACTAGTGTGCGTAAGCCAGCGTCTATATCTGATTGACTTATGGATTCGTTGGGCTATGAGATCTGTGGGTCACAACCATGTACTCTTGGATGTTGCGGTCCTGTTATGGTCATGCGCGAAATCAAGTTCTAATCCCTAGTATCCAGTAATCGTATGCTTTCTCAGCTTCTATGTTTAGGACCAACAACTATGTGATTTTCTCAGAATATCTCATAGGCATTCGTGCAACCTGGATCCTTAGACTGGTATCTATATCTGTGAGAGTGTCTCCTGCACCTGGCTGTGGGACCAAAGGATCACAACCAAAGGTTTGTTCTCTTTCGAACCCTTCTACAGTCATGTGAGTGTTTACCTAGGGCAATCTGTAATTTGGTTGGTTTGACCAAAACGTGTGTGCTTGGTCGTCCTCTATGTTTAACCCTCTCAACTGAGAACTGATCAGTTGTAAATCTGTTGTTGTTCGGAATACTTGTATTCTGAGATTTTGGTCTATGTCAACTATTGTTGTGACGAGGTTTGGTTGAGGCACGATTGGCTCAAATATATATTCCCTGGGCTCCTGAGGTCCCGTGATTGTCATACGAAATGAAATGTAAATCTAACTGTAACTAAGTAAACTCTAACTACGTGGAATAAACCTAAAACATAAATAAGTTCTATTCTTCTAAGAAACCTTTCGAGAATATAATGAAAGAAAGCTATTTAAATGTATCTAGGAATAACAACTAATCAATAATTTAAAACAGACAAAATAACCGAGTGTAGTTATCAGCCTGTGCAATTTTTAGATTTATTCTAAATAAAACAACTCATCTAATCTATCTGCAAGATTCTCAATCCTACCTCAGAAGTGAGGATTGAATCATAGTTTCTCAGAAACTATCAATCCTCACAGTTTCCCTGGCAATATCGAGAATAGAATTCATTGAAATGAAGCAATTATCTACTCTATTTGATATGATTCTAACTAGAACTTTGAAAGCTAGAACCTGGATTCCGTAGAACAGTGGCGAATCCGATGGTGTGTGTGATCTTGTCCCCTCAGTATGATCTCCTCGTTCTTTCATGTTCACGTGGATCCAGAAAAGCATGTAATACTAGCATCGATAGGAGTAGATATTGGGACAAGGACAGCTCAGAATGCAGACCGAAAATGCGAGTAGGAGAGGGACAGCGCAAGAGTACAGAGCTTGGCTTATGCGATTCCTAGCGGGATTTTACTACAAGCCATGCAATATGAAGTGACCAGAACCTGAAACTATCCTGTTTGAAGAGAAAAACCTGTAACTTTAATGGCTTCCTAAGCTATTCTATTCCAATGGATTGGGTAAAACAACAACACTATTTACACAAGCTGGATATGTGGCTTACCAACAGCTGGACAATGCTAATGAGCATGCAAATGAACTAAAACAAGTATTCTAAGAAAAATAATAGCTTAAATCTAATGCAAAGAGAAATTCAGTGACAAACTTCAGACCGGATTGGGTGAAATAATAGCACTGCCTGCACAAGATGGGTATGTGGCTTACCAACAGCTGAACAATACTAACTAAACATGCAAGTGAATTGAAACTATGGCTTCTAAACAAGATAACAAGATGGACTACTGAAAATGAGGAGATGAGAGAAAAAGATCAGTCTCTTCTATTTGAGCACAAGCCATGCATTTATAGGAATTCAATCCCCCAAAGATCAAAACCAAACTGAACTCCTAAACAATAAACAAAAGAAAAACACTATTCTAGGGGACCAAAAACATAAATGCATGCTCATGTCGGCAAGGAAAGCTGGTGAAATGTGATATTTCATGTGAGTCGTGTCAAAAGAACGTTCTGGAAAACGTACAGGACCGCCACCCTGCTCAGGGCGGCGGTCACGAGACCGCCGCCCTGCAGGGCGGCCGTTTTGTCACTGAAGATCAAAAGGCCAAGGAAAGAGGGAGAAAAAAGGAAAAACAAAGGGCGTGGGGGCTAGGCGGGGCATGCGGGATGTTAACGCATACTCCAAGAGCTTTTCTGGATCCCGAACATCTTGTGAAGAGACCTGTATCATCATTGGGGCACTTATTACGCTATTCCACAGTACATTACCTTACAATTTTGGGTACATACAGTGAGTATGTTAGCGACATGTTAGAAAAAAATTGTACCTTTGAAAGGATTTCTTTGCAGCGTATAGTTATTTATAGCCCTTCACAAAATGGAGTTGCGGAAATAAAGAACTGAATGTTTAAGGAGATGGCCACTTGTATGGTTCACTCAAAATCCCTTCCTCTACAGTACTGGGATGAAGTAGTAAACTATACTTGCTACATTCATAATCGTGTTCCACATAAGGCCGTAAGATAGATGACACCCTTTAAAGTATGGTTTAGATGCAAGCCTAATGTAGAGCTCTTTCATGTCTTCAGATCTAATGTTATAGCCTGAATTCCCAAAAATAAATGCAAGGATTTGGAACTATAGTCTAAACCTTGTATTTTTGTAGGGTATTTTGATGGCATGAAGGGGTATAGTTGTTGAACACTACTACTCATGAGCTTTATATTGAGAGAAGTGTGAAGTTATATGAGTCATCTTTGAATTCTAGTTATTTTCCCTCTGAGGCCATTTTTCTCTCTGATTCGGATTCTAACTCATTGGATGATGATGTTGTTGTTAGAGCTCAAAATTTCACCCTACCTTGATTCATAGACAACCCAGGATTTTTAGGAAACATGGGATTGTCTCCAAGTTGTGGGACTTGTACTGTGAGACATACCTTTGGTGAAGGTGGGTTCCTCTACCTGTTCTACTACTAAAACTATTCCTAATGCTGGAAATGAAGCTATCTAATCCTAAACTACCATTCCAAGGGATCAGAGTTATAAATAGATGCATAAAAGGGAAATCCTAAGCTAAAAGGAGGTGATAGCACCAAGAAAAGGGTTGAGCTCTCTCCACAAGGGGAAGGAAAGTGAAACAACAAGGTAGATAGGGTAGAAAATCATGCCACAAACTAGACCATATATCTCCACTCACCCATGCATTTACAACACAAAAAATATGGAAATTGCAAGCAACAGATACACATAACATGCCAAAACAAATAGAAAGGCAAGACTGTAAATAAAACTAGCTAGGGTAGATAGATGTGCCATAAAACAAATATTATATTTCTTAAATTATGCATAATTCCATTATAGTCATGGAAGAAGGTGAGAAATACATTATAGAGACCAAGTTTAAGGTCTAGAACTCATGGAGATTTGGCCACCAATTTGGCAAGGTGTCGTTATAACAAAAAGAAATCCTACAAAAATGAAATATTTTACATTATATAGATTGAGGAAGAGAGAAGAGGGAAAAAGATCAGATTTTATTTTGATCATTAATGAATATTTGTTTTTCCCTACAACACATCATGTCAAATGCATCCCCCAATTCTATTTTTTCTTGTAGAATAAGGAAGAGCCCCATAATTCATCAAATCGAGTGGTTGAGATGTATAATTTTTCATATTAATGACCCAAACTATTTTTCTACTTCTTCTCCCATTAAACTCCATAAAAATTTGATATTGATGATGTCAAGTTCAAGGGCATGAGGATACCTTTCTAATTATATAAATTTTGTCTAATTTGGAGTGAAAGATATGGCCATTTGAATTTTTTCATGTTGGGAAGCATAGGAAAGTGACACGTCACAGCATTTGATTGGCTCAAGGATTGCCAATGTCTATATGTGTGTTTCTTTGACTTTTCCATGTGTTGGTCACCCATTGGGTTACAAGGTTAGGATTTACTCCCTTTTCTTTCATTTTCCTTCTAAAACCTTATGAAAAATGAGCCAATTAAACAATGACACACTCTTCAGTTTGTCATACTGTTGATAGCCCTTAACTGACAATTGTGAAGCTGTTGATAGTGTCAGTATTCTATCTCCTCTGCTTGCTGTGAAGTATTCACCAATGAGAAATCTCCATACCCTTTCACACTTCATTATGTTAGACCTGCCTTTAACCTTTACAATGTCTGACTAGGAAAGGTTAGCCAAAGAAAAGGTTCCACGTGTCTTCAAGCTATCATTTGTTAGGCTCTTGATGGCTTCACATCACAACCTTTAAATTTGGCGGACTTAGAAAATTTTGGCTTTATAAAATTAACACCACGTAGCCCTATTGACCTCGCTGAATTTCTTTGAACCTAAAACCTTTATGAAAATGGTTTATTCCACAGACTTGAGGTCTGCGGAAAGCATCTACCTTGAAGTTCACCAGAATGGCAACATGTGTCCACATTTGGTCTTTGTGGATTTTTAAATAATTTAGCCTTGGTTCTGCAGAACTATTATGCATTATACTACCACTTCTCATTCCTTTACATTGCGGATTTTACCAATTTCCTGTGGGTTTAATAAAAACCCACCTAAGTCCCAGACTAATGCTCCTTTGTTTCATGGGTTAGGATAACCCATAGAACACTAAGTTCTCATAATCCACAGTAAACGGAATCAGTCTCCTACCATTTTGTTAGAGAAAAATGGCTAAGACCATTTTGATGAGTTATCCAAACTTGGAGAGGGTGAAAATTTGGGATAACAGTTTGGTGACTTTCCAGGGACATCTGTGTACTAAATGAAGAGACTAGTAGCTTTGAAGCATCTATTGGACATAGAATCAAGACCAACACTTTGAAAAACTAATCTTGTTCTTTAAAAGTGTGTCTCCTAAATTTGTTATGAACTTAGCATGAACTGTAACTACCTGAAATTGATATATGGGCTCTGAATCAAACTTAGAAGTTTCCCAACTATCTAATTTGGTCATGAACACTTCTCAGGCTGATCTGAAATGTGCAAAATTTAAAAAAAGTGCAAAAACTATATACAAACATGTAAAATCATGCATGTTCTAATTGGAACATGTAGAGTGTGTACAAGCACTTCTTTTAATGAAAGAAAACCTACTTTACCCTACTCTAACCAGAAGAATGAGAAGCTGAACAAATCTTGCAACGGGAAGGGAGAAATAGCTTCCCTTTCTTAAAATTTTAGACCATGTATTTGATTTAGCACTGAACATAGTCTTAAGTAAGAGTGAAAAACTAACTTGAAGGTGGTTTTCACCCTTTTTTCCAAAGTATCAACAAAAAATAAAATGAATACCTCATTTAGTTGTTATGCATTTGGTTAGAGGTGTTGTAGCTGACCTTTAGTACATTAGAGATCATCCTCATGCTCTAAAATGAGCATGAATGCTTGCAGTTCTAAATTTGTCTCTAAACTAGCTAGACGTATGATTGGGCATGGGTTGATATTTTGATTTTCCCATTCTCTTGAATCTCAACTCCTTAAATGGAGTCATCTGGCATATTTTCCTCTTAAAGGAAATTGTTTGTAGGCTATTTTTTGCTCTATTATGCCTCTACAAACAACTTTGTTTCCTTCAAATTTTCCTTCTCCTCAAAAAACAAGAATTTTGATAAATCAAATGTCTCCTTCTCCTTAGCATGAAGCTCCTCTTGATCAATTGCGGCATTTGAATATATTCTTGGTGGATCACTAGAATCTTCCAAAAGTGAAGCAAGTTCTAAACATATAGGACAATGGGGGTCACTACATTCAAATGAAACATCTATTATCACTAAATCACAACACCCTATGGTTTGCACAAGTATGTGTACTTGAGCTCATGGTGTGATTGGATAACATGGGTACTATCTCCAAGTTGTGAGACTTGCTACTTGAGATAGACCTCTAGAGAAAGTTAGTTCTTTCTCCTGAACTACCTGCCACAATCTACTCTAATGCAGGAAAAACTAGTTTTCCTAATTAAAATTTCCAAGGGACCAAGGGGAGAGAGTGCATGAAAAAAAATCCTACACTAAAGAGGTGATACACTAGAAAATAAGAGTGTGAGAATAGTCTTCCAATTTTTCGATAGTAGAAGCAAAGTGCATACTAGAAGGGATGATAACAGTTCTCCACATTCCAACAAATACATTCACAACAATATTCCATGCACACATAATGATAATGAATCCTTGTATCTATTGCTTCATTGATATGCACAATCCAATATATTACAAAATAAGGGCTTGGATCACCATCCAAGGAGTCCACTATAAGGGCCTATAGCACATTGGCTTCATAAAATAATTTTGATAGAGTTTTGCTACTCCAAAACTATCTCTCTTTACAATGAGCCCAACACTCCAATTTATAGAAATTTGAGAAGAGAGAGAGAGAGGGAAAATGAAAATCCTAAAATCTTTCCTTTAACCACTTGTAAAAGGTAGTAAATGGAGTAAAATTTTGTTCTGTTGCTTGCAAAAGGCTCCCCATATTGTCCCATAACTTGTAGCAATGAAATATGTCAGCCCATGCTTCATTAATGCATCTCAGCTACCAAATAAAACATTGTTCTGAACCTGGCCACGTTTTCTACAAAATCACCATTGATTTCTCATCAAATTATAAATTTCTTGATTTTTTTGGGGCTCAAAAACACAATTCCAACGATACCAATTTTGTGTGTTTTCGTTGAGAAATGCAAATGTTATGGCCTTCTGAGTGTGGGAAGCTATTTTGGGTCTACCATGCATTTATTTCATTTAACAGGAATGAGCATCTGACTTTATTAGAGCTAAGGATGTTTCTTTTATTTTCACATAGATACCCTCATCAAAATTAATGGATCTCGTGCTCATTCTAGAAAGTCAAATTTCATGAAAATCGGAGCTTAAAGTCAAAAGTTATGGGCATTTGATGTTCAGGAGGGTCAAGCACTGAGTTTTCCTTTATATGCAAGCATTTCAGCTATATCAAGTCCTTATGTCCTGGTTGTCCCATAAAAAAGCCTTTGATCCACCCGTAAGCCTCCTTCCATGGAAAAAGCAAGTTTTGATGTTTGATGTGTCCCACTAATGACCGGGCCGTCGGGGCCATTGACCTCTGCTTCATCTGCATTCCTTTGTGATAGGCTATTTCAGCATTTTGGGTCCTAAACATCCCGTGCGCACCTATGTGGCCTGGGCCAAAAAGACCCAACTTTTCTGATTCCTTTGCAAATTAGTGATTTTGGTGATGTGGGTCCCACGCGTCCTAACCTCCCGCGGACTGCATGAGACAAAATTACCTAATTTTTCTGATTTTAACTACCTGCGTCCATTTTGGATTTTCAGGTCCCAGATGTCCCATGCGTACTTGTGTTTTCTGGGACACAAATCTTTGATCCACCCACAATACACTGTCTGAACCCATTTTTTCCAAAAATTTTCTAACTTCTTGGATTTTTCTTGGATGGGGGAGTTAGAGAAAAGCGGAGATGCACCCCAAAAATCCAAATTTTGGCCCTATAACCATTTCAACCTGCTAGAGCCCAAAGAATTTTCATAAGTTACCAAAATCTACCTTGAGGGTGGAATTTTGATAACAACATCTTGCTCACTTAGAATATTCTCTTCCTCTACTTTCAACTCTTTAATTTAAACCTCCTTAAGCTTAGATTTTTTAATTAAAATAAGAGGAGTTTTGGAAATGCATTGGGTCAATTATTCATCTATTATGCTCTTAGAATCAGTCCATTCTTCAACAAGTACATCGTAACTTTCAAGAATGGGACTTACCTCAGTTGATTTTTTTGAAATTACAGAGGGTTGAGTGTTAGGTTCTTGGTGATGAACCTTTCTTGCTTCAAACTCATGGCTCCAGTCCTTGAAGCTCTCAATTTGATCTTCTTTGTTTAGATCATTTTCAACATGTCCCCCAAGTCTATATGTGCATCATGTTGTCCAGAAGATGAAAGATTCAAGATCATTTTTAATGAGGAATATATCCTCAGGTAACTAAGAAATTAGGCCCTTGGTATGTTGGTTAAGCTTCATTACTTCATGATTTTCAACTAGTTCTTCATAAAGTTCAAGCACATGTAGATTTGGTTTTATGAAATGGGGGGAGGATTTTTCCCTTAATTGATCTTGGAAATGTTTAAGTGGTGAAGGAGGTAGAATAATTTATTATGGAGGAGATGGAGGTTTAGAAGATAAGAGGGTGGAAAAATGAAGTTGAGATGGGAGGGAAGAAGATGGAGAAGGGGAATCTTCAATGGGATCAAGAAAAAAACTAGGGATATGAAAATCAGGTTGATATGTTATAGGTTAGGAAGGGTAAAAGAGAGGGTTGGTTGATGTTGGTGAAGGATTAACCCATTGACAAGGTTCTTCACAATCAGGTGCATCAGCCTTCTTCTTTTCAATTGACTGCAATAAAATATTCAAGGTTTTAACCATTATATTTAGAGTTTTAGTCAATATCTCTAGCTTCTGTTGAGGGTTGTACCAACTTGGCAGAGGTCTACCCCATGGACAGGGTTCAATGAAACTAAGTAGGTTAGCTGTCATGATGTTGTATGCCTCCTCCCTTTGAATAAATGTTGCCTTCATCTCTTGAATCTACATTTGAAGATCAACATATCCCTATCCTTGAAGAGCACCATGGTTAACATGATAACTATAAATATCAACAGGGTTTGATTGATATGCATATTCCTCATGATAAGGCTCAAAGAACTGATTTGGAGGAGGATTTTGAAAACATGGGGATATAGGGTACTAGTGTTGCTATAAATGAGAATTACAAGAAGGAAATGAAGTCATGGTTACACAACTTCATAAATGAGAGGAAAATGAAAAAATGGAAGGGAAATATGAATGGAAATGAATGGAATGAAAGGAAAGGATGAAAGAATGAAGGGAAAGGTCTGCAAATGAGATAATGGATTGTTTGGAATTGTGGAGTCACCATATTTTCTTAGAAATTCCTCCAAGGTTTAATACCATCAAGAACACATCAAACTTGTTGGTATGAATTTGTAGAGTACTTTGAACTTTTTCCCATTGGGCGTGCCAAAACTGTTAGAGCTCAAAATTACACCCTGACCTAAGTCATGTACAACCCATGATTTTGAGGCAATATGGGATTGTCTCCAAGTTATGGGACTTGCACTATGAAACAGACCTCCAGAAAAGGTTGGTTCATCTATCTATTCTACTGCTAAAACTACTCCTAATGCTGGAAATGAATCTATCTAATCCTAAACTACCATCCCAAGGGACCAGAGTTAGAAGGAGATGCATGAAAAGGAAATACTAAGCTAAATGGTGATGATATCACCAAGAAAAGGGTTCAACTCTCTCCACAAGGGGTGTAAACACAAGATAATTAACTTTTGGTAATTATTTAGTCTTGATTACATACTACTATCCATATGATTCCTAAGTGATAAAACTACTAATTAACCCATGTCTTTGGCCACCTTTCTTTGCTTTTTGTTACTTCTCTTGGTCTTACACCCTTACTTGCTTAATCTACCTTTTTATACCTTGGAATTTATCATCCTAGACACCAGCACCCAGCCAGGACACAAGCTCCAGGTGCCCCTGACCTCAGTATACTTTGTTCACATCTTTTGGGTCCTTTCTAGCCTTTTGAGAATCTTATATTTTTTGTAGTTGGCCTTTTCGAGGTTGATTACAAAATTCAAGCAAGGGAATCATATAAATATAAATTTATATCATCATAATAAGGGACCAAGCACTAAGCATTAGCTATCACCACCTAAGGTTGCATCCATCAAGAATATAAGAGATTTATTAAATCCATTTAGCACCATCTAAGGGACACAAGGGTTAATTATTCTACATACACTTCATAAGATGGAATTTTATTATATTCCATGCACGCATCTATTACATTTGTTTTCATCTAGCTACTTGTTCCCTATCAAGTGCGACATGCACAACAGCCACCTAGGGCACAATTTTACACACACACACATAGAGCTACATTGGGTATAAGATGTAGTCCAAGGCTTAGTTGTAAGTTCACCATTGTGACAGTTGAGGATAGTCTGACCCCTCATTTTGCGTCTTTATTTTTTAGGATTTGATGTCTATTTAAGGGTTTTCACAGGCTCCCATGTCCCTCTCTAGGAACCCCATTCCATCTTATTCTTCCATATCTCTATTTTATGAGCTTTGGTGCAATAATGAGTACTTTGTATTTTCCAGTTCTCTATCTTTGTACACCTTTGAGATTTCTACAAATCAGATAAGTCTTCTTACCCTCTCTTTGCACTTAGGGTTTCATATATTTTGGCTTAGTTTACTTGGGTTAATTTATGTACTTCATTGTTGTATTTATTTACTTCTACAATAGAAATTAGATTTGTGTGTTTTTCTTTGCTTGTACTAACACTTTCCCCCTAGCCACATTGTTTGTGTATTCCTTCATTTCTACCAAACACATTCCCTCCCCCTGTAGGGCACAGTTTCAGTACATCGGTTGGTCCCCTTTTGGTCCACATACTCTTTCAGCGACATCACATGCACCCCAAATGAGGGGGCATCATTTGGGTGAATCAGTCACCCATACAATGTTTACATCCATTATACAACACAATATCGGTACAACACAGTTTTAAGTTTCAGGACTCATAATTATACTTGGGTCCTTAGCACATCACGTCCCTTCCTGGATGCCACCTTTAATCAAGGTTCAATTACACAGTGTTTTACCATTTCAGCACAGCCTACAGAACTCCACACACATCATATTTTATAGGGCATATAGTCCTTATCACTTTCACATTAGATCAAATTTTTCACACCATCTGCAGTGGTGTCCTGCATTACGAGAAGCAGTTAAAGGTTGGAGGATAACACCAAAAATTTCTCCCTACACTTACTTCAATAACATTGGTATGAGATCGCCCCAAAAACTCATGGCTGGCACAAATAGTGTGAGATCACCAAAAAAACTCATTCACCTACAACATCGTCAAGATCCTTTCTAAACTCTTTCCTCATCACGGATCAGGTGCACATGTTCCTTTTTCACATTTTTCATTTTACATGATTTTTACACATATACAATCATATTTGAATACTTGTTTGTTCTTCTATTTTACAAGTCCATCTGTATGGGAAACAATAGTTAACATCATTCACAACATCAACATCAACAAAATGCACATCACAACATCTACACATGTGTTTCCACCCTAAGTTCATTTTCCCCATCACGTTTACCTCCTTAGCATCCACGCTTCACATTTTTTATCACTCCACAATTTTTCATGTCCCTCGGCACGCTCCTCTATATTGATCTACATGGTTATCAAGTACGCATCTCTTATTTGCTTTATGTTACCAATATTTTTTCTCACTAACATAAAGTGGAGGAAAATGTAGAAACAAAATCACGCACTTTGGGTAATTATTTATTCCTAATTACATAATACTATTTATATGATTCCTAAGTGAGAAAAGTACTAATTAACCCATGTCTTTGTTATTTCTTTATGTTACTTCTCTTAGTCTTACACCCTTACTTTCTCAATCTACCTTATTATACCTCGGTATTTTCTTAAAGTTCATACAGATTATTGGAAATAATCTTGCACAATAAAAGCACCGAATAAAATAATATTAGAGTAATTTTCAATTCATCTGGGATATTTCTTCATTTACATTGAGAGGTATAAATACACATATGATCTCCTATTAAATAGGAGTCATCCTTTATCCCACATATCTCTCAACCTTCCACTAATCTCTCTCAATCCCTTAGTTATCTCAACACACTCAACTAATCCTAAAAATACCAACGTGAGTTGTTTATACAACAAGCTCACAACTAATATAAAAACCTATATTATTAATATGAGATATATTTTCTCATATTTAATAATATTACATTTTATCTATTCACCCATTTATCGTCTCCATGATAATATATATTACATTAAAAAATTCACCAATGTAAAAAATATAATATTCCTAGCATATTTATCATATTGGACACTAACGCCCAGCTAAGATGTTGGTGCCAAGCTCCCTTGTCCCCTCTGGGAACCCCTGACCTCAGTATACTTTGTTCACATCTTTTCGGTCCTTTATAGCCATTTGAGTGTCTTATCCTTTTGGCATTTTCCTTTTTTGGGGTTAATTATGAAATTCAAGCAAGGGAATCATATAAATATAAAGTTATGTGATCAAAATAAGGGACCAAGCACTAAGCATTAGCTATAACCACCTAAGGTTGCATCCATCTAGCACCATCCAAGGGTTGGTTATTCTACATACACTTTGTAGTAGGTAAGTTCATTCTATTCCATGCACACATATAGTACATTTCTTTACATCTAGGTATTTTCTTGTTATCAAGTGTGACATGCACAAGAGCCACCTAGGGAACAATTCCACACACACACACACACACATAGAACTACATTGGGTCTGATATGTAATGCAATGCTCAGTCATAAGTTCACCATTGTGATAGCTAAGGATAGTCTAACCCCTCATTTTGCATCTTTCTTTTTTAGGATTTGATGTCTATTTGAGGGTTTTGCATGTCAATACTTCATTATAGGTTTCTAGCGACTTTGGTGATCACTCTGTGACCTCATAGCGACCAAAGGATAAAAATAGAAAAGAACTAGAGACCACTCAAAGTAGGTTTCCTAATAATTTCCACATACCCATGCACCCATAAATATTCCTAGGGCACCTGTAGGTACCCCTGTCCCTCTCCAAGTGCCCCAGTCTAGCTTATTCTTCCAGATCTACATTTTTCTGAGATTTGGTGAGACAGTCATTACTTCATATTTTCCAATTATCTATCTCTATACACCTATGATATTTCTTCAAATTAGCTAAGGGTTCTTACTTATCTTCTCACTTAGGGTTTCATATATTTTAGCTCATTTTTCTTGGTTTAATTTTTGTACTTCATTTTTGCATTCATTTACCGCTACAATAGCAATTATATTAAGCATATATTTCATATTTATCTTAATCAAGTGGAAGGAAAGGGAAAAAACACAGTAGAGAAGGCAAACAAATGTGCCACAGACCATACCATACACTCTACTCACCCACACATTAACAACACAACAAATATGGAACTTGTAAGCAGGAGATACACACAACATGCCAAAACAAATGGAAAGGAAAGACTACAAATAAAACTAGTTAGGGAAGACATATGTGCCAAAAAATAGATCTTATATTGCTTAAAATATGCATAATTCCATTACAATCATGGCAGAAAGTGAGAAATACATTACAGAGACAAAGGTCAAGGTTTATAACTCATGGAAAGTAGGCCACAAATTTGGCATGGTGTCGTTATAACAAAAAGAAATCCTACAAAAATGAAATATTTTACATTATATAGATCAAGGAAGAGAGAGAGAAGAGGGAAGATAGTTATATTTTATTTTTATCATTAATGAATTTTTTTTTCCCTACAACACGGCATGTTAGATGCATCCCCCAAGTCTATTTTTCCTTGTAGAAAAAAGGAAGAGCCGCATACTTCATCAATTCATTTGGTTGATACATATGATTTTGTATATTATTGGCCCAAAAAAAATTCTACTTTTTCTCCCACTAAAATCCATGAAAATATGATTTTGATGATGTTCAGTTGAAGGGCTCGAGGACACCTTTCCAATGATATAAATTTTATCTGATTTTGAGCTCTGAAGCAAAAGATATGACCATTTAAATTTTTACATGTCAGGAAGCATAGGAAGGTGACACGTGGTAGCATTTGATTGGCTTGGGTATTTCATCTATCTACGTGTGCATTGCTTTGAATTTTCCACATGTTGGTCACCCATTGGGTCATAGGGTCAAGATTTACTTCCTTTTCTTTTATTTCCCTTATGCAACCTTGTGAAAATTGATCCAATTAAACAATGCCATGCTCCTCGGGTTGTTAAACTTTTGATAGCCCTTGACTGAAAACTATGAAGCACGAGCCAATAGGAAAGATCCAAAAATTGTTAAGCATGTTCCCCCTCCACTTGATCTTCCTAATCCTCCTACTCCTCCCAACCCTCATACTTCAAAGTCTTCTGATTTTGACAGTAGTGATGATGAGGACTTTGTCCCTTCTCAATCAAGTGAAGAATCTTCTGACTTTAAGCCTGATCCTCCTAGTCCTCATTGGGCTAGGAAAACTTTGCATAGTGTTGGAGAGTGGATTAGAGATCCCTCTAATGAGAAGCATACTTCCTCAGATTTTTTTGTACCCCACTCCTTATCCTCTACTTTCAACCCTTAGTATTTCCAGGAGGATTCTTAGATTCTTGAGTGGGATTCTTCCATAGATGAGGAGTATTCCTCACTCATGAAGAACAATACTTGCAATCTCACCCCTCTTTCGAAATGAAGAAAAAAAAAATCAATTTAAGTGGGTGTACTAGAAAAAGTATGGTTCTAATAGAGAATTCAAGAATTATAAAGAGCGACTTGTAGCTAAGGGTTTCTCTCAGGTAGTTGGGGTTAATTATTCGAAAACCTTTGCTCCAATTGCGAAGATGACTTCCATTCAACTAACCCTCACTGTCATTGTCATGAATAGATGGGAATTCCACCATAAGGACATTAAGAG